>JAJHUQ010000044.1:3082500-3097500 GCA_035773235.1 Eospalax fontanierii | reverse complement strand
ATTAGGTCAGGGTTAGGTTTAGCGTTTGTGTTAGGGTTAGGATTAGGGTTAGGGTTAGGTTTAGGGTTAGAGTTAAGTCTAGGTTTTGGGTTAGGGTTAGGTTTAGTGTTAGGGTTAGGGTTTGGTTTTGGGTTAGAGTTACGGTTAGGGTTAGGGTTTGGATTTGTGGTAGGCTTAGGGTTAGCCGAAGGCTTAGGTTTAAGGATAAGGTTTGAGTTAGGATTACGGTAAGTGTTAGGGTTTGGTTTAGGTTTAGGGTTTGAGTTAGGATTAGGGTTAGGGTTTGCTTTAGGGTTTGGGTTAGGGTTAAGGTTAGGGTTTGGGTTTCGGTTAGGATTAGGTTTAGGGTTTGGGTTTGCGTTAGGGTTAGGGTTAGGGTTAGGTTTAGTGTTAGGGTTAGGGTTTGGTTTTGGGTTAGGGTTAGGGTTACGGTTAGGGTTAGGGTTTGGATTTGAGTTAGGGTTAGGGTTAGTTTTAGGCTTAGGGTTAGGGATAAGGTTTGAGTTAGGGTTACGGTTAGTGTTAGGGTTTGGTTTAGGTTTAGGGTTTGAGTTAGGATTAGGGTTAGGGTTTGCTTTAGGGTTTGGGTTAGGGTTAAGGTTAGGGTTTGGGTTTCGGTTAGGATTATGTTTAGGGTTTGGGTTTGCGTTAGGGTTAGGGTTAGGGTTAGGTTTAGGCTTTGGTTTGGGTTAGGGTTACGGTTAGGGTCAGGGTTAGGATTAGGGTTAGGGTTAGTGTGAGGGTTAGGGTTTGGGTTACGGTTACGTTTAGTGTTGGCGTTAGGGTTAGGGTTAGGGTTATGGTTAGGATTAGGGTTAGGGTTAGTGTGAGGTTTAGGGTTTGGGTTAGGGTTAGGTTTAGTTTTAGGGATAGGGTTTGGGTTTGGATTAGGGTTAGCTTTAGGATTTGGGTTAGGGTTAGGTTTAGGGTTAGTTTTAGGTTTAGGGTTAGAATTAGGGTTAGGGTTAAGTTTATGGTTAGGCTTAGGTTTTGGGTTAGGATTTGGGTTTGGGTTAGAGTTAGGGTTAGGGTTAGGATATGGTTTTTTAGTTAGGGTTAGGGTTAGGGTTAGGGTTTGGGGTAATGTTAGGGTTCGGGTTAGGGTTAGGGTTAGGGTTAGGGTTAGGGATAGGGTTAGGGTTTGGGTTTCGGGTAGGTTTAGGGTTAGGGTTAGGTTTATGGTTAGGATTAGGGTTTGAGTTAGGGTTAGGGTCAGGGATAGGGTTTTGTTTAGGGTTAAGCTTAGGGTTAGGGTTACGGTTATTGTTTGGGTTTAGGTTAGGGTTAGGGTTAGATTTTGGGTTAGTGTTAGGGTTATGGTTAGGGTAAGTGTTAAGGTTAGGGTTTCGGTTAGGGATAAGCTTAGGGTTAGGGTTTGTGTTTGGGTTAATGTTAAGGTTAGGATTATGGTTAGGGTTAGTGTGATGGTTAGGGTTTGAGTTAGTGTTAGGGTTAGGGTTAGTGTTTGGGTTAGGGTTAGGGTTAGGGTTTGGGTTTGGTTTAGGGTTAGGTTTAGAGTTATGGTTAGGGTTAAGGGTAGGTTTTGGGGTTGAGTTAGGGTAAGGGTTAGGGTTTTGGTTAGGTTTAGCTTTTGGTTTGGGTTAAGGTAAGGGTTAGGGTTAGGGTTAGGGTTTGGTTTTGCTTTAGGGTTAGGGTTCGGGTTTGTGTTTTGGTTATGGTTAGGGTTTGGGTTAGGGTTAGGGTTTGGGTTTGGGTTAGGATTAGGGTCGGGGTTAGGTTTAGGGTTAGGGTTAGGGTTAGGATTTGGGTTTAGGTTAGGGTTCGGGTTACGGTTTGGGTTTGGGTTAGGGTTAGGTTTAGGGTTAGGGTTAGATTTAGGGTTCGGGTTAGGGTTAGGGTTAGGGTTAAGGCTAGGTTTTGGGTTTGAGTTAGGGTAAGGGTTAGGGTTTTGGTTAGGGTTAGGGATTGGTTTGGGTTAGGGTAATGGTTAGAATTAGGGATATTGTTTGGTTTTGCTTTAGGGTTAGAGTTCAGGTTTGTGTTTTGGTTAGGGTTAGGGTTAGGGTTAGGGTTAGGGTTAGTATTAGGATTAGGGTTAGGGTTAGTGTGTGGGTTAGGGTTTGGGTTAGGGATAGGGATAGGTTTAGTTTTAGGGATAGGGTTTGGGTTTCGATTAGGGTTAGCTTTAGTATTTGGGTTAGGGTTAGGGTTAGGGTTAGTTTTAGGATTAGGTTTAGGATTAAGTTTAAAGTTAAGTTTAGGTTTAGGCTTAGGTTTTGGGTTAGGATTTGGGTTTGGGTTAGGGTTAGGGTTAGGGTTTGGGTTTGGTTTACGTTTTGGGTTAGGGTTAGATTTAGGGTTAGGGTTTGGTTTTGGGTTTAGGTTATGGTTAGAGTTAGGGTTTGGGTTAGGGTTAGGGTTAGGGTTTGGGTTAGGGTTATATTTAGGGTTAGGGTTAGGGTTTGGGTTAGGATTAGGTTTAGAGTTTGGTTTTGCGTTAGGGTTAGGTTTAGGGATAGGTTTAGGCTTTGGTTTGGGGCAGGGTTAGGGTTAGGGTTAGGGTTAGGATTAGGGTTAGGATTAGTGTGAGGGGTAGGGTTTGGGTTACGGTTACGTTTAGTCTTTGCATTAGAGTTAGGGTTAGGCTTATGGTTAGGATTAGGGTTAGGATTAGTGTGAGCGCTGGGTTTGGGTTAGGGTTAGGGTTAGGTTTAGTTTTAGGGATAGGGTTTGGGTTTGAATTAGGGTTAGCTTTAGGATTTGGTTTAGGGTTAGGGTTAGGGTAAGTTTTAGGTTTAGGGTTAGGATTAGGGTTAGGGTTAAGTTTATGGTTAGGCTTAGGTTTTGGGTTAGGATTTGGGTTTGGATTAGGGTTAGGGTTAGGGTTAGGATATGGGTTTTGGTTAGGGTTAGGGTTAGGGGTTGGGGTAATGTTAGTGTTCGGGTTAGGGTTAGAGTTAGGGTTATTGTTTGGGTTTGGGTTAGGTTTAGGGTTAGATTTTGGGTTAGTGTTAGGGTTATGGTTAGGGTAAGTGTTAAGGTTAGGGTTTCGTTTAGGGATAAGCTTAGGGTTAATGTTTGTGTTTGGGTTAGGGTTAAGGTTAGGATTATGGTTAGGGTTAGTGTGTCGGTTAGGGTTTGAGTTAGTGTTAGGGTTAGGGTTAATGTTTGGGTTAGGGTTAGGGTTAGGATTTGGGTTTGGTTTAGGGTTAGGTTCAGAGTTATGGTTAGGGTTAAGGCTAGGTTTTGGGTTTGAGTTAGGGTAAGGTTTAGGGTTTTGGTTAGGGTTAGGGTTTGGTTTGGGTTAGGGTAAGGGTTAGGGTTAGGGTTTGGTTTTGCTTTAGGGTTAGGGTTCGGGTTTGTGTTTTGGTTAGGGTTAGGGTTTGGGTTAGGGTTAGGGTTTGGGTTTGGGTTAGGATTAGGGTCGGGGTTAGGGTTTGGGTTTGGGTTAGGGTTAGGTTTAGGGTTAGGGTTAGATTTAGCGTTAGGTTTAGGGTTAGGGTTAGGGTTAATGCTAGGTTTTGGGTTTGAGTTAGGGTAAGGGTTAGGGTTTTGGTTAGGGTTAGGGATTGGTTTGGGTTAGGGTAATTATGAGAATTAGGGTTAGGTTTTGGTTTTGCTTTAGGGTTAGAGTTCAGGTTTGTGTTTTGGTTAGGGTTAGGGTTCGGGTTAGGGTTAGGTTTAGGGTTAGTATTAGGATTAGGGTTAGGGTTAGTGTGAGGGTTAGGGTTTGGGTTAGGGTTAGGGTTAGGTTTAGTTTTAGGGATAGGGTTTGGGTTTCAATTAGGGTTAGCTTTAGTATTTGGGTTAGGGTTAGGGTTAGGCTTAGTTTTAGGATTAGGGTTAGGATTAAGTTTAAGGTTAAGTTTAGGTTTAGGCTTAGGTTTTGGGTTAGGATTTGGGTTTGAGTTAGGGTTAGGGTTAGGTTTAGGATATGGGTTTGGGTTAGGGTTAGGGTTAATGTTAGGGTTGAGGTTTGGGTAAGGTTTAGGGTTAGGGTTAGTGTTAGGTTTTGGGTTAGTGTTGGAGTTAGGGTTAGGGTTAGGGTTAGGGTTAGGGTTAGTTTTAGGATTAGGGTTAGGATTAAGTTTAAGGTTAAGTTTAGGTTAGGGTTACGGTTAGGGTCAGGGTTAGGATTAGGGTTAGGGTTAGGGTTTGGGTTACGGTTACGTTTAGTGTTGGCGTTAGGGTTAGGGTTAGGGGTATGGTTAGGATTAGGGTTAGGGTTAGTGTGAGGTTTAGGGTTTGGGTGTGGGTTAGGTTTAGTTTTTGGTATAGGGTTTGGGGTTGGGTTAGGGTTAGCTTTAGGATTTGGGTTAGGGTTAGGGTTAGGGTAAGTTTTAGGTTTAGGGTTAGGATTAGGGTTAGGGTTAAGTTTATGGTTAGGCTTAGGTTTTGGGTTAGGATTGGGGTTTGGGTTAGGGTTAGGGTTAGGGTTAGGGTATGGGTATGGGTTAGGGTTAGGGTTAGGGTTAGGGTTTGGGGTAATGTTAGGGTTCGGGTTCGGGTTAGGGTTAGGGTTAGGGATAGGGTTAGGGTTTGGGTTTCGGATAGGTTTAGGGTTAGGGTTAGGTTTATGGTTAGGGTTAGGGTTTGATTTAGGGTTAGGGTCAAGGATAGGGTTTTGGTTAGGGTTAAGCTTAGGGTTAGGGTTAGGGTTATTGTTTGGGTTTAGGTTAGGGTTAGGGTTAGATTTTGGGTTAGTGTTAGGGTTATAGTTTAGGTAAGTGTTAAGGTTAGCGCTTCAGTTAGGGATAAGCTTAGGGTTAGGGTTTGTGTTTGGGTTAGTGTTAAGGTTAGGATTATGGTTAGGGTTAGTGTGAGGGTTAGGGTTGGAGTTAGTGTTAGGGTTAGGGTTAGTGTTTGGGTTAGGGTTAGGGTTAGGGTTTGGGCTTGGTTTAGGGTTAGGTTTAGAGTTATGGTTAGGGTTAAGGGTAGGTTTTGGGTTTGAGTTAGGGTAAGGGTTAGGGTTTTGGTTAGGTTTAGCGTTTGGTTTGGGTTAGGGTAAGGGTTAGGGTTAGGGTTAGGGTTTGGTTTTGCTTTAGGGTTAGGGTTCGGGTTTGTGTTTTGGTTATGGTTAGGGTTTGGTTTAGGGTTAGGGTTAGGATTTGGGTTTAGGTTAGGGTTCGGGTTAGGGTTTGGGTTTGGGTTAGGGTTAGGTTTAGGGTTAGGGTTAGATTTAGGGTTCGGGTTAGGGTTAGGGTTAGGGTTAAGGCTAGGTTTTGGGTTTGAGTTAGGGTAAGGATTAGGGTTTTGGTTAGGGTTAGGGATTGGTTTGGGTTAGGGTAATGGTTAGAATTAGGGTTATTGTTTGGTTTTGCTTTAGGGTTAGAGTTCAGGTTTGTGTTTTGGTTAGGGTTAGGGTTAGGGTTAGGGTTAGGGTTAGGGTTAGTATTAGGATTAGGGTTAGGGTTAGTGTGAGGGTTAGGGTTTGGGTTAGGGATAGGGATAGGTTTAGTTTTAGGGATAGGGTTTGGGTTTCGATTAGGGTTAGCTTTAGTATTTGGGTTAGGGTTAGGGTTAGGGTTAGTTTTAGGATTAGGGTTAGGATTAAGTTTAAAGATAAGTTTAGGTTTAGGCTTAGGTTTTGGGTTAGGATTTGGGTTTGGGTTAGGGTTAGGGTTAGGGTTAGGGTTAGGGTTTGGGTTTGGTTTACGTTTTGGGTTAGGGTTAGATTTAGGGTTAGGGTTTGGTTTTGGGTTTAGGTTATGGTTAGAGTTAGGGTTTGGGTTAGGGTTAGGGTTAGGGTTTGGGTTAGGGTTATGTTTAGGGTTAGGGTTAGGGTTTGGGTTAGGATTAGGTTTAGAGTTTGGGTTTGCGTTAGGGTTAGGTTTAGGGATAGGTTTAGGCTTTGGTTTGGGGCAGGGTTAGGGTTAGGGTTAGGGTTAGGATTAGGGTTAGGATTAGTGTGAGGGGTAGGGTTTGGGTTACGGTTACGTTTAGTGTTTGCATTAGAGTTAGGGTTAGGCTTATGGTTAGGATTAGGTTTAGGCTTAGTGTGAGGGCTGGGTTTGGGTTAGGGTTAGGGTTAGGTTTAGTTTTAGGGATAGGGTTTGGGTTTGAATTAGGGTTAGCTTTAGGATTTGGTTTAGGGTTAGGGTTAGGGTTAGTTTTAGGTTTAGGGTTAGGATTAGGGTTAGGGTTAAGTTTATGGTTAGGCTTAGGTTTTGGGTTAGGATTTGGGTTTGGATTAGGGTTAGGGTTAGGGTTAGGATATGGGTTTTGGTTAGGGTTAGGGTTAGGGTTGGGGGTAATGTTAGTGTTCGGGTTAGGGTTAGAGTTAGGGTTATTGTTTGGGTTTGGGTTAGGTTTAGGGTTAGATTTTGGGTTAGTGTTAGGGTTATGGTTAGGGTAAGTGTTAAGGTTAGGGTTTCGTTTAGGGATAAGCTTAGGGTTAGGGTTTGTGTTTGGGTTAGGGTTAAGGTTAGGATTATGGTTAGGGTTAGTGTGACGGTTAGGGTTTGAGTTAGTGTTAGGGTTAGGGTTAATGTTTGGGTTAGGGTTAGGGTTAGGATTTGGGTTTGGTTTAGGGTTAGGTTCAGAGTTATGGTTAGGGTTAAGGCTAGGTTTTGGGTTTGAGTTAGGGTAAGGTTTAGGGTTTTGGTTAGGGTTAGGGTTTGGTTTGGGTTAGGGTAAGGGTTAGGGTTAGGGTTTGGTTTTGCTTTAGGGTTAGGGTTCGGGTTTGTGTTTTGGTTAGGGTTAGGGTTTGGGTTAGGGTTAGGGTTTGGGTTTGGGTTAGGATTAGGGTCGGGGTTAGGTTTAGGGTTAGGGTTAGGGTTAGGATTTGGGTTTAGGTTAGGGTTAGGGTTAGGGTTTGGGTTTGGGTTAGGGTTAGGTTTAGGGTTAGGGTTATATTTAGCGTTAGGGTTAGATTTAGGGTTAGGGTTAAGGCTAGGTTTTGGGTTTGAGTTAGGGTAAGGGTTAGGGTTTTGGTTAGGGTTAGGGATTGGTTTGGGTTAGGGTAATTATGAGAATTCGGGTTAGGTTTTGGTTTTGCTTTAGGGTTAGAGTTCAGGTTTGTGTTTTGGTTAGGGTTAGGGTTCGGGTTAGGGTTAGGTTTAGGGTTAGTATTAAGATTAGGGTTAGGGTTAGTGTGAGGGTTAGGGTTTGGGTTAGGGTTAGGGTTAGGTTTAGTTTTAGGGATAGGGTTTGGGTTTCAATTAGGGTTAGCTTTAGTATTTGGGTTAGGGTTAGGGTTAGGGTTAGTTTTAGGATTAGGGTTAGGATTAAGTTTAAGGTTAAGTTTAGGTTTAGGCTTAGGTTTTGGGTTAGGATTTGGGTTTGAGTTAGGGTTAGGGATAGGTTTAGGATATGGGTTTGGGTTAGGGTTAGGGTTAATGTTAGGGTTGAGGTTTGGGTAAGGTTTAGGGTTAGGGTTAGTGTTAGGTTTTGGGTTAGTGTTGGAGTTAGGGTTAGGGTTAGGGTTAGGGTTAGGGTTAGGGTTAGTTTTAGGATTAGGGTTAGGATTAAGTTTAAGGTTAAGTTTAGGTTAGGGTTACGGTTAGGGTCAGGGTTAGGATTAGGGTTAGGGTTAGGGTTTGGGTTACGGTTACGTTTAGTGTTGGCGTTAGGGTTAGGGTTAGGGTTATGGTTAGGATTAGGGTTAGGGTTAGTGTGAGGTTTAGGGTTTGGGTTAGGGTTAGGTTTAGTTTTAGGGATACGGTTTGGGGTTGGATTAGGGTTAGCTTTAGAATTTGGGTTAGGGTTAGGGTTAGGGTAAGTTTTAGGTTTAGGGTTAGGATTAGGGTTAGGGTTAAGTTTATGGTTAGGCTTAGGTTTTGGGTTAGGATTTGGGTTTGGGTTAGGGTTAGGGTTAGGGTTAGGATATGGGTTTGGGTTAGGGTTAGGGTTAGGGTTAGGGTTTGGGGTAATGTTAGGGTTCGGGTTAGGGTTAGGGTTAGGGTTAGGGATAGGGTTAGGGTTGGGTTTCGGATAGGTTTAGGGTTAGGGTTAGGTTTATGGTTAGTGTTAGGGTTTGATTTAGGGTTAGGGTCAAGGATAGGGTTTTGGTTAGGGTTAAGCTTAGGGTTAGGGTTAGGGTTATTGTTTGGGTTTAGGTTAGGGTTAGGGATAGATTTTGGGTTAGTGTTAGGGTTATGGTTAGGGTAAGTGTTAAGGTTTGGGTTTCGGTTAGGGTTAAGCTTAGGGTTAGGGTTTGTGTTTGGGTTAGTGTTAAGGTTAGGATTATGGTTAGGGTTAGTGTGATGGTTAGGGTTGGAGTTAGTGTTAGGGTTAGGGTTAGTGTTTGGGTTAGGGTTAGGGTTAGGGTTTGGGCTTGGTTTAGGGTTAGGTTTAGAGTTATGGTTAGGGTTAAGGGTAGGTTTTGGGTTTGAGTTAGGGTAAGGGTTAGGGTTTTGGTTAGGTTTAGCGTTTGGTTTGGGTTAGGGTAAGGGTTAGGTTTAGGGTTAGGGTTTGGTTTTGCTTTAGGGTTAGGGTTCGGGTTTGTGTTTTGGTTATGGTTAGGGTTTGGGTTAGGGTTAGGGTTTGGGTTTGGGTTAGGATTAGGGTCAGGGCTAGGTTTAGGGTTAGGGTTAGGGTTAGGATTTGGGTTTGGGTTAGGGTTACGGTTAGGGTTAGGGTTTGGGTTTGGGTTAGGGTTAGGTTTGGGGTTAGTGTTAGATTTAGGGTTAGGGTTAGATTTAGGGTTAGGGTTAAGGCTAGGTTTTGGGTTTGAGTTAGGGTAAGGGTTAGGGTTTTGGTTAGGTTTAGCGTTTGGTTTGGGTTAGGGTAAGGGTTAGGGTTAGGGTTAGGGTTTGGTTTTGCTTTAGGGTTAGGGTTCGGGTTTGTGTTTTGGTTATGGTTATGGTTAGGGTTCGGGTTAGGGTTAGGGTTAGGTTTACGGTTAGGTTAGGGTTAGGGTTAGGGTTAGGATTAGGGTTAGGGTTAGGGTTAGGGTTAGGGTTTGGGTTAGGGTTAGGGTTACGGTTAGGGTTTGGGTAAGGTTTAGGGTTATGGTTAGGTTTAGGGTTTGGTTTAGGGTTAGGGTTATGTTTTCGGTTAGGGTTAGGTTTACGGTTTGTGTTTGGGTTAGGTTTGGGGTTAGGGTTAGGGTTTGGTTTGGGTTAGGAGTAGGGTTAGTGTTAGGCTTAGGATTTGGGTTAGGGTTAAGGTTAGGGTTTGTTTTAGGGTTAGGGTTAGGGTTAGGGTTAGGTTTAGGGTTAGGGTTAGGGTTAGGGTTAGGTTTAGGATTAGGGTTAGAGTTAGGGTTAGGGTTTGGGTTAGGTTTAAAGTTAGGACTAGGGTTAGGGTTAGCGTTTGGGTTAGGGTTAGTTTTAGGTTTAGGGTTTGGGTTTGGGTTAGGGTTAGTTTTAGGGTTAGTTTTAGGGTTAGGGTTAGAGTTAGGGTTAGGGTTAGGATTAGTGTTAGTTTTAGGGTTTGGGTTAGGGTTAGGGTTAGGGTTATGGTTAGGGTTTGGGTTAGTGTTAGGGTTAGGGTTAGGGTTTGGGTTAGAGTTAGGGTTAGGATTTGGGTTAGGGTTAGGGTTATAGTTAGGATTAGGGTTAGGGTTTGTTTTAGGGTTAGGGTTAGGCATAGGGTTAGGGTTTGGGTTAGGGTTAGCCTTAGGGTTAGGGTTTGTGTTAGGGTTAGGGTTAGCGTTTGAGTTAGGGTTAGGGTTAGGATTTGGTTTGGGGTTAGGGTTATAGTTAGGATTAGGGTTTGGATTTTGGTTAGGGTTAGGTTTAGGGTTAGGTTTGGGTTACTGTTAGGAATAGGGTTAGGGTTACGGTTAGGGTTAGGGTTACGATTAAGTTTAGGGTTAGGGTTAGGGTTAGGGTTTGAGTTTGGATAAGGGTTAGGGTGAGTGTTAGGGTTAGGGTTTGGGTTTGTCTTAGGGTTAGGGTTAGAGTTAGTGTTAGGGTTAGGCTTAGTGTTACGGTTAGGTTTGGGGTTAGGGTTAGGGTTAGTGTTAGGGTTTGGTTTCGGGTTAGGGTTATGTTTTCGGTTAGGGATAGGTTTCCGGTTTGGGTTTGGGTTAGGTTTAGGGTTAGGGTTTGGGTTTGGTTTGGGTTAGGAGTAGCGTTAGTGTTAGGCTTAGGGTTTGGGTTAGGGTTAAGGTTAGGGTTTGTTTTAGGTTTAGGGTTAGAGTTAGGGTTTAGAGGTTAGGGTATAGGGTTAGGGTTAGAGTTAGATTTTGGATTAGGGTTAGGATTTGGGTTTGGTTTAGGGTTAGGGTTAAGCTTAGGGTTAAGGTTAGGTTTAGGGTTTTGGTTTGGGTTAGGGTTAGGGTTTGCTGTAGGGTTAGAGTTAAGGTTTGTATTGAGGTTATGGTTAGGGTTAGGGTTAGGCTTTGCTTTTGGGTTAGGGTTAGGGTTAGGGTTAGTGTTAGGGTTATAGATAGAATTAGGGTTAGGGTTAGGGTTAGGGTTAGGGTTAGGGTTAGGGTTAGGGTTAGGGTTTGGGTTAGGGTTAGGGTTAGGGTTTGTTGTAGGGTTAGAGTTAAGGTTTGTGTTGAGGTTATGGTTAGGGTTAGGGTTAGGCTTTGCGTTTGGGTTAGGGTTAGGGTTAGGGTTAGGGTTAGGGTTAGGGTTATAGATTGAATTAGGGTTAGGGTTAGGGTTAGGGTTTGGGTTAGGGTTAGGGTTAGGGTTAGGGTTAGGGTTAGGGTTTGGGTTAGGGTTAGGGTTATACTTAAGTTTAGGGTTAGGGTTTGCATTAGGGTTAGGGATTTGGTTTAGGGTTAGTGTTATTGTTAGGGTTTGGGTTTGGGTTAGGTTTATTTTTAGGGTTAGGGTTTGGTTTCTGTTAGGGTTAGGTTTAAGTTTAGGTCTAGGGTTTGGTTTAGCGTTAGGGTTAGCGTTATAGTTAGAGTTTGGTTGAGCGTTAGGGTTAGTGTTAGGGGTTAGGGTTTAAGGTTTAGGGTTAGGGTTAGAATTAGTGTATGGGTTAGGATTATGGTTAGGGTTGCGGTTAGGGTTTGGGTTAGAGTTTGGTTTAGGACTAGGGTTTGGGTTACGGTTAGGGTTAGGGTTAGGGTTAGGTTTTGGCTTAGGGTTCGGCTTAGGGTAAGGGTTAGGGTTATGGTTAGTTTGAGTTTTAGGGTTAGGGTTATGGTTTGGGTTTGGGTTTGGGTTAGGGTAAGTGTTAGGGTTAGGGTTAGTTTTAGTGTTAGGGTTTGGGTTTGGGTTAGGGATATGGTTAGGGTTTGGATTAGGGTTAGGGTTATGTTTTGGGTTAGGGTTAGGGTTAGGGGTTAGGGTTAGGGGTAGGGTTAGGGATAGCGTTTGGCTTAGGGTTAGGGTTAGGTTCAGGGTTAGGGTTAGAGTTTGGGTTAGGTTTAGGGTTAGGCTTAGGGTTAGTGTTATGTTTAGGGTTTCAGTTTGGGTTATGGTTAGGGTTAGGGTTTGGTGTAGGGTTAGGTTTAGGGTTAGGGTTAGGGTTAGGGTTAGGGTTTGTTTTAGGGTTAGGGTTAGAGTTAGGGTTTGGGTTAGGTTTAGGGTTAGGCTTAGGGATTGGGTTATTTTTAGGGTAAGGGTTAGGGTTAGGTTTAGGGTTTGGGTTTGGGTTAGGGTTAGGTTTAGGGTTAGGTTTAGGGTTAGGGTTACAGTTAGGGTTAGGGTTTGGGTTAGGTTTAGAGTTAGGACTAGGGTTAGGGTTAGCGTTTGGGTTAGGGTTAGTTTTAGGTTTAGGGTTTGGGTTTGGGTTAGGGTTAGGTTTAGGGTTAGTTTTAGGGTTAGGGTTAGAGTTAGGGTTAGGGTTAGGATTAGTGTTAGTGTTAGGGTTTGGGTTAGGGTTAGGGTTAGGGTTATAGTAAGGGTTTGGGTTAGTGTAAGGGTTAGGGTTAGGGATTGGGTTAGAGTTAGGGTTAGGATTTGGGTTAGGGTTAGGGTTATAGTTAGGATTAGGGTTAGGGTTTGTTTTAGGGTTAGGGTTAGGCATAGGGTTAGGGTTTGGGTTAGGGTTAGCCTTAGGGTTAGGGTTTGGGTTAGGGTTAGGGTTAGCATTTGAGTTAGGGTTAGGGTTAGGATTTGGTTTAGGGTTAGGGTTATAGTTAGGATTAGGGTTTGGATTTTGGTTAGGGTTAGGTTTAGGGTTAGTGTTAATGTTATGATTAGGGTTAGTGTTAATGTTAGGATTATGTTTAGGTTTAGTGTTAGGTTTCGAGTTTCGGTTACGGTTAGGGTTACGGTTAGGGTTTGGGTTAGGTTTATGGTTAGTATTCGGGTTCGAGTTTGGGTCAGGGTTAGGGTTAGGGTTAGGGTTTGGTTTAGGTTTAGGCTTAGGTTTTGGGTTAGGGTTTGGTTTAGGGTTAGGGTTATGGTTAGTGTTATCGTTAGTAATAGGGTTTGGGTTAGGGTTAGGTTTAGGGTTTGGGTTAGGGTTAGGGTTTGGGTTAGTGTTAGGGATAGGGCTAAATTTAGAATTAGGGTTAGGGTTAGGTTTAGGGTTACTGTTAGAGTTTGGGTTTGGGTTTGAGTTAAGTTTAGGGTTAGGGTTAGGTTTAGGGTTAGGGTTAGGTTTACGGTTAGGGTTAGGGTTAGGGTTAGGGTTAGGGTTAGGGTTTGGGTTAGGGTTAGGGTTACGGTTAGGGTTTGGGTAAAGTTTAGGGTTATGGTTAGGTTTAGGGTTTGGTTTAGGGTTAGGGTTATAGTTAAGATAAGGGTTACGGTTTGGGTTAGGGTTAGGGTTAGGGTTAGGGTTAATGCTATGATTAGGGTCAGGGTTAGGGTTACGGTTAGGTTTTAATGTTTGGGTTAGGCTTAGCCTTAGGGTTAGGGTTTGGGTTAGAGATAGTGTTAGGATTAGGGTTAGGGTTTGGGTTTCGGTTAGTGTTTGGTTTAGGGTTAGGTTTAGGGTTTGGGTTTGGGTTAGTGTTAGGGTTAGAGATAGGTTTAGGGTTAGGGTTAGGGTTAGGGTTTCGGTTAGGGTTAGGGTTAGGGTTATGGTTAGGGTTTGGGTTAGTGTTAGGGTTAGGGTTAGGGTTTGGGTTAGAGTTAGGGTTAGGATTTGGGTTAGGGTTAGGGTTATAGTTAGGATTAGGGTTAGGGTTTGTTTTAGGGTTAGGGTTAGGCATAGTGTTAGGGTTTGGGTTAGGGTTAGCCTTAGGGTTAGGGTTTGTGTTAGGGTTAGGGTTAGCGTTTGAGTTAGCGTTAGGGTTAGGATTTGGGTTGGGTTAGGGTTATAGTTAGGATTAGGGTTTGGATTTTGGTTAGGGTTAGGTTTAGGGTTAGTGTTAATGTTGTGATTAGGGTTAGTGTTAATGTTAGGATTAGGGTTAGGGTTAGTGTTAGGTTTCGAATTTTGGTTAGGGTTAGGGTTAGGGTTAGGATTTGGGTTAGTGTTAGGAATAGGGTTAGGGTTAGGGTTAGGGTTAGGGTTACGATTAAGTTTAGGGTTAGGGTTAGGGTTAGGGTTTGAGTTTGGATTAGGGTTAGGGTGAGTGTTAGGGTTAGGGTGTGGGTTTGTCTTAGGGTCTGGGTTTGAGTTAGTGTTAGGGTTAGGCTTAGTGTTACGTTTAGGTTTGGGGTTAGGGTTAGGGTTAGTGTTAGGGTTTGGTTTCGGGTTAGGGTTATGTTTTCGGTTAGGGATAGGTTTACGGTTTGGGTTTGGGTTAGGTTTAGGGTTAGGGTTAGGGTTTGGTTTGGGTTAGGAGTAGCGTTAGTGTTAGGCTTAGGGTTTGGTTTAGGGTTAAGGTTAGGGTTTGTTTTAGGTTTAGGGTTAGAGTTAGGGTTTAGAGGTTAGGGTATAGGGTTAGGGTTAGAGTTAGATTTTGGATTAGGGTTAGGATTTGGGTTTGGTTTAGGGTTAGGGTTAAGCTTAGGGTTAAGGTTAGGTTTAGGGTTTTGGTTTGGGTTAGGGTTAGGGTTTGTTGTAGGGTTAGAGTTAAGGTTTGTATTGAGGTTATGGTTAGGGTTAGGGTTAGGCTTTGCGTTTGGGTTAGGGTTAGGGTTAGGGTTAGGGTTATAGATAGAATTAGGGTTAGGGTTAGGGTTAGGGTTAGGGTTAGGGTTAGGGTTAGGGTTTGGGTTAGGTTTAGGGTTATACTTAAGTTTAGGGTTAGGGTTTGCATTAGGGTTAGGGATTTGGGTTAGGGTTAGGGTTAGGGTTAGGGTTAGTGTTAGGGTTTGGGTTTGGGTTAGGTTTATTTTTAGGGTTAGGGTTTGGTTTCTGTTAGGGTTAGGTTTAAGTTTAGGTCTAGGGTTTGGTTTAGCGTTAGGGATAGCGTTATAGTTAGAGTTTGGTTGAGCGTTAGGGTTAGTGTTAGGGGTTAGGGTTTAAGGTTTAGGGTTAGGGTTAGAATTAGTGTATGGGTTAGGATTATGGTTAGGGTTATGGTTAGGGTTTGGGTTAGAGTTTGGTATTTGATTGGGGTTTGGGTTATGGTTAGGGTTAGGGTTAGGATTAGGTTTTGGCTTAGGGTTCGGCTTAGGGTAAGGGTTAGGGTTATGGTTAGTTTGAGTTTTAGGGTTAGGGTTATGGTTTGGGTTTGGGTTTGGGTTAGGGTAAGGGTTAGGGTTAGGGATAGTGTTAGTGTTAGGGTTTGGGTTTGGGTTAGGGATAGGGTTAGGGTTTGGATTAGGGTTAGGGTTATGTTTTGGGTTAGGGTTAGTGTTAGGGGTTAGGGTTAGGGTTAGGGTTAGGGATAGCGTTTGGCTTAGGGTTAGGGTTAGGTTCAGGGTTAGGGTTAGAGTTTGGGTTAGGTTTAGGGTTAGGCTTAGGGTTAGTGTTATGTTTAGGGTTTGAGTTTGCTTTATGGTTAGGGTTAGGGTTTGGTGTAGGGTTGGGTTTAGGGTTAGGGTTAGGGTTAGGGTTTGTGTTAGGGTTAGGGTTAGAGTTAGGGTTTGGGTTAGGTTTAGGGTTAGGCTTAGGGATTGGGTTATTTTTAGGGTAAGGGTTAGGGTTAGGTTTAGGGTTTGGGTTTGGGTTAGGGTTAGGTTTAGGGTTAGGGTTAGAGTTAGGGTTAGGGTTTGGGTTAGGTTTAGAGTTAGGACTAGGGTTAGGGTTAGCGTTTGGGTTAGGGTTAGTTTTAGGTTTAGGGTTACTTTTAGGGTTAGGGTTAGAGTTAGGGTTAGGGTTAGGATTAGTGTTAGTGTTAGGGTT
>JAJHUQ010000044.1:3050000-3072500 GCA_035773235.1 Eospalax fontanierii | reverse complement strand
GGTTTGGGTTAGGTTTGGGTTTGGTTTTGGGTTAGGGTTAGGGTTAAGGTTAGGGTTTGGGTTTGGGTTTGCTTTAGATTCAGGGTTACGGTTAGGGTTTGGGTTAGGTTTAGGTTTTGTATTGGGTTAGGTTTAGGGTTAAGTTTAGGGTTATTGTTAGGGTTTGGGTTACGATTAGGGATAGGGTTAGGATTTGGTTTAGGGTTAGGGTTATACTTAAGTTTAGGGTTAGGGTTTGCATTAGGGTTAGGGATTTGGGTTAGGGTTAGGTTTAGGGTTAGGGTTAGGGTTAGTGTTAGGGTTTGGGTTTGGGTTAGGTTTATTTTTAGGGTTAGGATTTGGTTTCTGTTAGGGTTAGGTTTAAGTTTAGGTCTAGGGTTTGGTTTAGCGTTAGGGTTAGGGTTATAGTTAGGGTTTGGTTGAGCGTTAGAGTTAGTGTTAGGGGTTAGGGGTTAGGATTTAGGGTTAGGGTAAGAATTAGTGTTTGGGTTTCCGTTAGGGTTAAGGTTACGGTTAGGGTTTGGGTTAGAGTTTGGTTTAGGATTAGAGTTTGGGTTACGGTTAGGGTTAGAGTTAGGGTTAGGGTTTGGTTTAGGGTTCGGCTTAGGGTAAGTGTTAGGGTTATGGTTAGTTTTAGTTTTAGGGTTAGGGTTATGGTTTGGGTTTGGGTTAGGGTAAGGGTTAAGGTTAGGGTTAGTGTTAGGGTTAGGGTTAGAGTTAGGGTTTGGGTTAGGTTTAGGGTTACGATTAGGGATTGGGTTATGTTTAGGGTAAGGGTTAGGGTTAGGTTTAGGGTTAGTTTTAGGGTTAGGGTTAGAGTTAGGGTTAGGGTTAGGATTAGTGTTAGTGTTAGGGTTTGGGTTAGGGTTAGGGTTATGGTTAGGGTTTGGGTTAGTGTTAGGGTTAGGGTTAGGGTTTGGGTTAGAGTTAGAGTTAGGATTTGGGTTAGGGTTAGGGTTATAGTTAGGATTAGGGTTAGGGCTTGTTTTAGGGTTAAGGTTAGGCATAGGGTTAGGGTTTGGGTTAGGGTTAGCCTTAGGGTTAGGGTTTGGGTTAGGGTTAGGGTTAGCGTTTGATTTAGGGTTAGGGTTACGATTTGGGTTAGGGTTCGGGTTATAGTTCGGATTAGGGTTTGGATTTTGTTTAGGGTTAGGTTTAGGGTTAGTGTTAATGTTATGATTAGGGTTAGTGTTAATGTTAGGATTAGGGTTATGGTTAGTGTTAGGTTTCGAGTTGGGGTTAGGGTTAGGGTTAGGTTTAGGGTTTGGGTTAGGGTTAGGAATAGGGTTAGGGTTAGTGTTAGGGTTACGATTAAGTTTAGGGTTAGGGTCAGGGTTTGAGTTTGGATTAGGGTTAGGGTGAGTGTTAGGGTTAGGGTTTGGGTTTGTGTTAGGGTTAGGGTTAGAGTTAGAGTTAGGGTTAGGCTTAGTGTTACGGTTAGGTTTGGGGTTAGTGTTAGGGTTAGTGTTAGGGTTTGGTTTAGGGTTAGGGTTATGTTTTCGGTTAGGGTTAGGTTTACGGTTTGGGTTTGGGTTAGGTTTAGGGTTAGGGTTAGGGTTTGGTTTGGGTTAGGGGTAGGGTTAGTGTTAGGCTTAGGGTTCGGGTTAGGGTTAGGGTTAAGGTTAGGGTTTGTTTTAGGTTTAGGGTTAGAGTTAGGGGTTAGAGGTTAGGGGATAGGGTTAGGGTTAGAGTGAGATTTTGGATTAGGGTTAGTATTTGGGTTTGGTTTAGGGTTAGGGTTAGGCTTAGGGTTAAGGTTAGGTTTAGGGTTTTGGATCGGGTTAGGGTTAGCGTTTGGTGTAGGGTCAGAGTTAAGGTTTATGTTGAGGTTACGGTTAGGGTTAGCATTAGGCTTTGGGTTTGGGTTAGGGTTAGGGTTTGATTTAGTGTTAGGGTTAGGGTTATTGTTTGTGTTAGGTTTAGTTTTATGGCTAGGGTTTGGGTTAGGTTTAGTGTTAGGGTTAGGGTTAGGGTTTGATTTAGTGTTAGGGTTAGGGTTAGGGTTAGGGTTAGGGTTAGGGTTATAGATAGGATTAGGGTTAATGTTTAGGTTAGGGTTAGGGTTAGGATTAGGATTAATGTTAGGATTAGGATTAGGGTTAGGATTAAGGTTTTGGTTAGGGTTAGGGTGAGGGTTAGGGTTAGGGTTTGGGTTTGGTTTAGGGTTAGGGTTAGAGTTAGGGTTAGGTTTATGGTTAGTATTCGGGTTCGAGTTTGGGTCAGGGTTAGGGTTAGGGTTAGGTTTGGGTTAGGTTTAGGCTTAGGGTTTGGGTTAGGGTTTGGATTAGGGTTAGGGTTATGGTTAGGGTTAGCGTTAGTGATAGGGTGTGGGTTAGGTTTAGGTTTAGGGTTTGGGTTAGGGTTAGGGTTTGGGTTAGTGTTAGCGTTGGGGCTAAATTTAGGATTAGGGTTAGGGTTAGGTTTAGGCGTAGGGTTAGGGTTAGGGTTTCGGTTAGGTTTAGAGTTAGGATTTGCGTTAGGTTTTGGGTTTGGTTTAGGGTTAGGTTTAGGGTTAGGGTTAAGGTTTGGGTTTGGGTTTGATTTAAGTTTAGGGTTAGGGTGAGGTTTAGGGTTAGGATTAGGTTTAGGGTTAGGGTTAGGGTTAGGGTTAGGGTTTGGGTTGGGGTTAGGGTAAGGTTAAGGGTTAGGGTCAGTGTGAGTGTTAGTTTTTGGGCTTTGGTTACGATTAGGGTTAGGGTTAGGGTTAGCATTATGGTTATTCTTTGGGTTTCGGTAAGGCTTAGAGTTTGGTTTAGGGTTATGGATAGGGTTAGGTTTTTTGTTAGGTTTAGGGTTAGGGTTAGGGTTTGGGTTAGGCTTAAGGTTAGGAGTAGGGTTTGGGTTTGGGTTAGGGTTAGGGTTAGGGTTTGGTTTTGGATTAGGGTTAGGGTTAGGGTTTGGTTTTGTGTTAGGTTTAGGTTTAGGGTTTGGGTTATGGTTATGGTTTGGGTTGGAGTTAGGGTTAGCGTTAGGGTTACGGTTAGGGTTAGGATTAGTGTTAGTGTTAGGGTTTGTGTTAGGGTTAGGGTTAGGTTTAGAGTTAGGTTTTGGATTAGGGTTAGGGTTAGGGTTTGGGTTAGGGTTAGGGTTAGGCTTAGCGTTAGGATTAGGGTTAGGGTTTGGTTAGGGTTAGGGTTAAGGTTATGGTTTGGATTTGGGTTAGGGTAAGGGTTAGGTTTAGGTTAGTGTTAGGGTTAGGGTTAGGGTTAGGGTTTGGGTTAGGTTTAGTGTTAGGATTAGGGTTAGGGTTAGGGTGAGGGTTAGGGTTAGCGTTTGGGTTAGGGTTAGGGTTATGGTTATGTTTAGAGTTTGGGCTAGGGTTAAGTTTAGGTTTAGGGTTAGGTTTAGGGTAAGGGTTAGGTTTAGGGTTAGCATTAGGGTTAGGGTTAGGGTTTGGGTTGGGGTTAAGTTAAGGTTAAGGGTTAGGGTCAGTGTGAGTGTTAGGATTTGGGCTTTGGTTAGGGTTAGGGTTAGGCTTAGGTTTAGGGTTATTCTTTGGTTTTGGTTTAGGCTTAGGGTTTGGTTTAGGGTTAAGGTTAGGGTTAGGTTTTTTGTTAGGTTTAGCGTTAGGGTTAGGGTTTGGGTTAGGGTTAGGGTTAGGGTTAGATCTAGGGTTTGGGTTAGAGTTAGGTTTAGGGTTAGAGTTTGGTTTTGGGTTAGGGTTAGGGTTAGGGTTAGGGTTAGGTTTTGTGTTAAGTTTAGGTTTAGGATTTGGGTTATGGTTATGGATTGGTTTGGGGTTAGGGTTAGAGATTGGGTTACGGTTAGTGTTAGGGTTAGAGTTAGGATTAGTGTTAGTGTTAAGGTTTGTTTTAGGGTTAGGATTTGTGTTAGTGTTAGGGTTTGGGTTAGGGTTAGGGTTAGGATTTGGGTAAGGGTTAGGGTTAGGTTTAGGGTTAGTGTTAGGGTTTGGGTTTGGGTTAGGTTTATTTTTAGAGTTAGGTTTTGGTTTCTGTTAGGGTTAAGTTTAAGTTTAGGTCTAGGGTTTGGTTTAGCGTTAGGGTTAGGGTTATAGTTAGGGTTTGGTTGAGCGTTAGAGTTAGTGTTAGGGGTTAGGGGTTAGGGTTTAGGGTTAGGGTTAGAATTAGTGTTTGCGTTTGGGTTAGGGTTAAGGTTACGGTTAGGGTTTGGGTTAGAGTTTGGTTTAAGATTAGGGTTTGGGTTACGTTTAGGGTTAGGGTTAGGGTTAGGGTTTGGTTTAGGGTTCGGCTTAGGGTAAGGGTTAGGGTTATGGTTAGTTTTAGTTTTAGGGTTATGGTTATGGTTTGGGTTTGGGTTAGGGTAAGGGTTAGGGTTAGGGTTATTGTTAGGGTTAGGGTTAGAGTTAGGGTTTGGGTTAGGTTTAGGGTTAGGATTAGGGATTGGGTTATGTTTAGGGTAAGGGTTAGGGTTAGGTTTAGGGTTTGGCTTTGGGTTAGGGTTAGGTTTAGGGTTAGGTTTAGGGTTAGGGTTAGAGTTAGGGTTAGGGTTCGGGTTTGGGTTAGATTTAGAGTTAGGACTAGGGTTAGGGTTAGCGTTTGGGTTAGGGTTAGTTTTAGGTTTAGGGTTTGGGTTTGGGTTAGGGTTAGGTTTAGGGTTAGTTTTAGGGTTACGGTTAGAGTTAGGGTTAGGGTTAGGATTAGTGTTAGTGTTAGGGTTTGGGTTAGGGTTAGGGTTAGGGTTAGGGTTATGGTTAGGGTTTGGGTTAGTGTTAGGGTTAGGGTTAGGGTTTGGGTTAGAGTTAGAGTTAGGATTTGGGTTAGGGTTAGGGTTATAGTTAGGATTAGGGTTAGGGTTTGTTTTAGGGTTAAGGTTATGCATAGGGTTAGGGTTTGGGTTAGGGTTAGCCTTAGGGTTAGGGTTTGGGTTAGGGTTAGGGTTAGCGTTTGATTTAGGGTTAGGGTTACGATTTGGGTTAGGGTGAAGGTTATAGTTAGGATTAGGGTTTGGATTTTCGTTAGGGTTAGGTTTAGGGTTAGTGTTAATGTTATGATTAGGGTTAGTGTTATTGTTAGGATTATGGTTAGGGTTAGTGTTAGGTTTCGAGTTGGGGTTAGGGTTAGGGTTAGGTTTAGGGTTTTTGTTAGGGTTAGGAATAGGGTTAGGGTTAGGGTTAGGGTTAGGGTTACGATTAAGTTTAGGGTTAGGGTTAGGGTTAGGGTTAGGGTTTGGGTTTGGATTAGGGTTAGGGTGAGTGTTAGGGTTAGGGTTTGTGTTTGTGTTAGGGTTAGGGTTAGAGTTAGTGTTAGGGTTAGGCTTAGTGTTACGGTTAGGTTTGGGGTTAGGGTCAGGGTTAGTGTTAGGGGTTGGGTTAGGGTGAGGGTTATGGTTTCGATTAGGGTAAGGTTTACGGTTTGGGTTTGGGTTAAGTTTAGGGTTAGGGTTGGGGTTTGGTCAGGGTTAGGGGTAGGGTTAGTGTTAGGCTTAGGGTTTGGGTTAGGGTTAGGGCTAAGGTTAGGGTCTGTTTTAGGTTTAGGGTTAGAGTTAGGGGTTAGAGGTTAGGGGATAGGGTTAGGGTTAGAGTTAGATTTAGGATTAGGGTTAGTGTTTGGGTTTGGTTTAGGGTTAGGGTTAGGCTTAGGGTTAAGGTTAGGTTTAGGGTTTTGGATTGGGTTAGGGTTAGGGTTTGGTGTAGGGTTAGAGTTAAGGTTTATGTTGAGGTTACGGTTAGGGTTAGCGTTAGGCTTTGGGTTTGGGTTAGGGTTAGGGTTTGATTTAGTGTTAGGGTTAGGGTTATTGTTTGTGTTAGGTTTAGTTTTATGGCTAGGGTTTGGGTTAGATTTAGTGTTAGGGTTAGAAGTAGTGTTTGGTTTTGGGTTAGGGTTAGGGTTAGGGTTAGGGTTAGGGTTAGGGTTATAGATAGGATTAGGGTTAATGTTTGGGTTAGGGTTAGGGTTAGGATTAGGATTAATGTTAGGATTAGATTAGGGTTAGGATTAAGGTTTTGGTTAGGGTTAGGGTGAGGGTTAGGGTTAGGGTTTGGGTTTGGGTTAGGGTTAGGGTTAGAGTTAGGGTTAGGTTTATGGTTAGTATTCGGGTTCGAGTTTGGGTCAGGGTTAGGGTTAGGGTTAGGGTTTGGGTTAGGTTTAGGCTTAGGGTTTGGGTTAGGGTTTGGATTAGGGTTAGGGTTATGGTTAGGGTTAGCGTTAGTGATAGGGTTTGGGTTAGGGTTAGGTTTAGGGTTTGGGTTAGGGTTAGGGTTTGGGTTAGTGTTAGGGTTAGGGCTAAATTTAGGATTAGGGTTAGGGTTAGGTTTAGGCTTAGGGTTAGGGTTAGGGTTTCGGTTAGGGTTAGAGTTAGGATTAGGGTTAGGTTTTGGGATTGGTTTAGGGTTAGGTTTAGGGTTAGGGTTAGGGTTTGGGTTTGGGTTTGATTTAAGTTTAGGGTTAGGGTTAGGTTTAGGGTTAGGATTAGGTTTAGGGTTAGGGTTAGGGTTAGGGTTAGGGTTTGGGTTGGGGTTAGGGTAAGGTTAAGGGTTAGGGTCAGTGTGAGTGTTAGTTTTTGGGCTTTGGTTACGATTAGGGTTAGGGTTAGGGTTAGCGTTAGGGTTATTCTTTGGGTTTCGGTTAGGCTTAGAGTTTAGTTTAGGGTTATGGTTAGGGTTAGGTTTTTTGTTAGGTTTAGGGTTAGTGTTAGGGTTTGGGTTCGGGTTAGGGTTAGGATTAGGGTTTGGTTTTGGGTTAGGGTTAGGGTTAGGGTTAGGGTTTGGTTTTGGGTTAGGGTTAGGGTTAGGGTTAGGGTTTGGTTTTGTGTTAGGTTTAGGTTTAGGGTTTGGGTTATGGTTATGGTTTGGGTTGGAGTTAGGGTTAGCGTTAGGGTTACGGTTAGGGTTAGGATTAGTGTTAGTGTTAGGGTTTGTGTTAGGGTTAGGGGTAGGTTTAGAGTTAGGTTTTGGATTAGGGTTAGGGTTAGGGTTTGGGTTAGGGTTAGGGTTTGGTTTAGGGTTAGGGTTAGGGTTATGGTTTGGGTTTGGGTTAGGGTAAGGGTTAGGTTTAGGGTTAGTGTTAGGGTTAGGGTTAGAGTTAGGGTTTGGGTTAGGTTTAGGGTTAGGATTAGGGTTAGGGTTAGGGTTAGGGTTAGGGTTAGGGTTAGCGTTTGGGTTAGGGTTAGGGTTATGGTTATGTTTAGAGTTTGGGCTAGGGTTAAGTTTAGGTTTAGGGTTAGGTTTAGGGTAAAGGTTAGGTTTAGGGTTAGCATTAGGGTTAAGGTTTGGGTTGGGGTTAAGGTAAGGTTAAGGGTTAGGGTCAGTGGGAGTGTTAGGATTTGGGCTTTGGTTAGGGTTAGGTTTAGGGTTAGGGTTAGGGTTATTCTTTGGTTTTGGTTTAGGCTTAGGGTTTGGTTTAGGGTTAAGGTTAGGGTTAGGTTTTTTGTTAGGTTTAGCGTTAGGGTTAGGGTTTGGGTTAGGGTTCGGGTTAGGGTTAGATCTAGGGTTTGGGTTAGAGTTAGGGTTAGGGTTAGAGTTTGGTTTTGGGTTAGGGTTAGGGTTAGGGTTAGGTTTTGTGTTAAGTTTAGGTTTAGGATTTGGGTTATGGTTATGGATTGGTTTGGGGTTAGGGTTAGAGATTGGGTTACGGTTAGTGTTAGGGTTAGAGTTAGGATTAGTGTTAGTGTTAAGGTTCGTTTTAGGGTTAGGGTTAGGGTTAGGGTTAGGGTTAGGGTTAGGGTTAGGGTTAGGATTTGGGTTAGGGTTAGGGTTATAGTTAGGGTTAGGGTTAGGATTTGTTTTAGGGTTAGGGTTAGGCATTGGGTTAGGATTTGGGTTAGGGTTAGGGTTAGGGTTAGGGTTTGATTTAGGTTTTGGGTTAGGGTTAGGGTTAGGGTTAATGTTAGGATTAGGGTTAGGTTTCCGGTTTGGGTTAGGGTTAGGGTTATGGTTAGCATTAGGTTTAGGGTTAGGGTTAGTGTTAGGGTTAGGATTTGGTTTAGGGTTAGGGTTATAGTTAAGATTAGGGTTAGGGTTTGGGTTAGGGTTAGGGTTAGGCTTAGGCTTAGGGTTAGGTTTAGGGTTTGGGTTTGGTTAGGGTTAGGGTTTGGTGTAGGGTTAGAGTTAAGGTTTGTTTTAGGGTTACGGTTAGGGTTAGGGTTAGGCTTTGGGTTTGGGTTAGGGTTATGGTTTGGTTTAGTGTCAGGGTTAGGGTTATTGTTTGTGTTAGGTTTAGTGTTAGGGTTAGGGTTTGGGTTAGGTTTAGGGTTAGAATTACGGTTTGGGTTAGGGTTAGGGTTAGGGTTAGAGTTAGGCTTTGGTTTTGGTTTAGGGTTAGGTTTAGGTTTACCGTTAGGTTTATAGTTAGGATTAGGGTTAGGGTTAGGGCTTCGGTTAGGGTTAGAGTTAGGATTACGGTAAGGTTTTGGGTTTGGGTTAGGGTTAGGTTTAGGGTTAGGGTTAGGGTTTGGGTTTGGGTTTGGGTTAGGTTTAGGGTTAGGGTTAGGTTTAGTTTTAGGGTTATGTTTAGCGTTAGGGTTATATTTAGGGTTAGGTTTTGGGTTGGGTTTAGGGTAAGGTTAAGGGTTAGGGTCAGTGTGAGTGTTAGGGTTTGGGCTTTGGTTAGGGTTAGGGTTAGGGTTAGGTTTAGGGTTATTCTTTGGGTTTGGGTTAGGCTTAGAGTTTGGTATAGGGTTAGGGTTAGGGTTAGGTTTTTTGTTAGGTTTAGGGTTAGGGTTAGGGTTTGGGTTAGAGTTAGGGTTAGGATTAGGGTTTGGGTTAGGGTTACGGTTAGGGTTAGGGTTTGGTTTTGGGTTAGGTTTAGGGTTAGGGTTAGGTTTTGTTTTAGGTTTAGGTTTAGGGTTTGGGTTATGGTTATGGTTTGGGTTGGGGATAGGGTTAGAGTTAGGGTACGGTTAGTGTTAGGATTCGGATTAGTGTTAGTCTTACGGTTTGGGTTAGGGTTAGAGTTAGGGTTTGGATTAGTGTTAGTGTTAGGGTTTGGGTTAGGGTTAGGTTTAGGGTTTGGGTTAGTGTTAGGGTTAGGGTTAGGGTTTGGGTTAGGGTTAGTATTTGGGTTAAGGTTTGGATTAGTGTTAGGGTTAGGGTTAGGGTTTGTTTTAGGGTTAGGGTTAGGCATAGGGTTAGGGTTTGTTTTAAGGTTAGCCTTATGGTTAGGGTTTGATTTAGGGTTAGGGTTAGCGTTTGGGTTAGGTTTAGCGTTAGGATTTGGGTTAGGTTTAGGGTTATAGTTAGGATTAGGGTTTGAATTTTGTTAGGGTTAGGGTCAGGGTTAGTGTTAATGTTAGGATTAGGGTTAGTGTTAATGTTAGGATTAGGGTTAGGGTTAGTGTTAAGTTTCGAGTTTGGGTTAGGGTAAGGGTTAATGTTAGGGTTTGGGTTAGGGTTAGGTATAGGTTTAGGGTTAGGGTTACGATTAAGGTTAGGGTTAGGGTTAGGGTTAGGGTTTGCGTTTGGATTAGGGTTAGGGTGAGTGTTAGGGTTAATGTTTGGGTTTGTGTTAGGGTTAGGGTTAGAGTTAGGGTTAAGTTTAGGCTTAGTGTTAGCGTTAGGTTTGGGGTTAGGGTTAGGGTTAGTGTTAGGGTTTGGTGTAGGGTTAGAGTTAAGGTTTTTGTTACTGTTACGGTTAGTCTTAGGGTTATGTTTTGGGTTTGGGTTAGGGTTAGGGTTTGGTTTAGTGTTAGGTTTAGGGTTATTGTTTGTGTTAGGTTTAGTGGTAGGGTTAGGGTTTGGGTTAAGGTTAGGGTTAGAATTAGGGTTTTGGTTAGGTTTAAGGTTAGGTTTAGAGTTAGGGTTTGGTTTTGGGTTAGGGTTAGGGTTAGGGCTAGGGTTAGGGTTATAGATAGAATTAGGGTTAGGGTTAGGGTTAGGGTAAGGGTTAGGGTTAGGGTTAGGGTTAGGGTTAGGGTTAGGGTTTGGGTTTGGGTTAGGTTTAGGGTTATACTTAAGTTTAGGGTTAGGGTTTGCATTAGGGTTAGGGATTTGGTTTAGTGTTAGGGTTAGGGTTAGTGTTACGTTTTGGGTTTGGGTTAGGTTTATTTTTAGGGTTAGGGTTTGTTTTCTGTTAGGGTTAGGTTTAAGTTTAGGTCTAGGGTTTGGTTTAGCGTTAGGGTTAGCGTTATAGTTAGGGTTTGGTTGAGCGTTAGGGTTAGTGTTAGGGTTTAAGGTTTAGGGTTAGGGTTAGAATTAGTGTTTGGGTTAGGATTATGGTTAGGGTTACGGTTAGGGTTTGGGTTAGAGTTTGGTTTAGGATTAGGGTTTGGGTTACGGTTAGGGTTAGGGTTTGGCTTAGGGTTTGGCTTAGGGTTCGGCTTAGGGTAAGGGTTAGGGTTATGGTTCGTTTGAGTTTTAGGGTTAGGGTTATGGTTTGGGTTTGGGTTTGGGTTAGGGTAAGGATTAGGGTTAGGGTTAGTTTTAGTGTTAGGGTTTGGGTTTGGGTTAGGGATAGGGTTAGGGTTTGGATTAGGGTTAGGGTTATGTTTTGGGTTAGGGTTAGTGTTAGGGGTTGGGGTTAGGGTTAGGGTTAGGGATAGCGTTTGGCTTAGGGTTAGGGTTAGGGTTAGGTTCAGGGTTAGGGTTAGAGTTTGGGTTAGGTTTAGGGTTAGGCTTAGGATTAGTGTTATAGATAGGGTTTGAGTTTGGGTTATGGTTAGGGTTAGGGTTTGGTGTAGGGTTAGGTTTAGGGTTAGGGTTAGGGTTAGGGTTTGTGTTAGGGTTAGGATTAGAGTTAGGGTTTGGGTTAGGGTTAGGGTTAGGCTTAGGGATTGGGTTGTTTTTAGGGTAAGGGTTAGGGTTAGGTTTAGGGTTTGTGTTTGGGTTAGGTTTAGGTTTAGGGTTAGGGTTAGAGTTAGGGTTAGGGTTTGGGTTAGGTTTAGAGTTAGGACTAGGGTTAGGGTTAGCGTTTGGGTTAGGGTTAGTTTTAGGTTTAGGGTTTGGGTTTGGGTTAGGGTTAGGTTTAGGGTTACTTTTAGGGTTAGGGTTAGAGTTAGGGTTAGGGTTAGGATTAGTGTTAGTGTTAGGGTTTGGGTTAGGGTTAGGGTTAGGGTTATGGTTAGGGTTTGGGTTAGTGTTAGGGTTAGGGTTAGGGTTTGGGTTAGAGTTAGGGTTAGGATTTGGGATAGGGTTAGGGTTATAGTTAGGATTACGGTTAGGGTTTGTTTTAGGGTTAGGGTTAGGCATAGGGTTAGGGTTTGGGTTAGGGTTACCCTTAGGGTTAGGGTTTGGGTTAGGGTTAGGGTTAGCATTTGAGTTAGGGTTAGGGTTAGGATTTGGTTTAGGGTTAGGGTTATAGTTAGGATTAGGGTTTGGATTTTGGTTAGAGTTAGGTTTAGGGTTAGTGTTAATGTTATGATTAGGGTTAGTGTTAATGTTAGGATTATGGTTAGGGTTAGTGTTAGGTTTCGAGTTTTGGTTAGGGTTAGGGTTACGGTTAGGGTTTGGGTTACGGTTAGGAATAGGGTTAGGGTTAGCGTTAGGGTTAGGGTTACGATTAAGTTTAGGGTTAGGGTTAGGGTTTGAGTTTGGATTAGCGTTAGTGTGAGTGTTAGGGTTAGGGTTTGGGTTTGTCTTAGGGTTAGGGTTAGAGTTAGTGTTAGGGTTAGGCTTAGTGTTACACTTAGGTTTGGGGTTAGGGTTAGGGTTAGTGTTAGGGTTTGGTTTAGGGTTAGGGTTATGTTTTCGGTTAGGGTTAGGTTTACGGTTTGTGTTTGTGTTAGGTTTGGGGTTAGGGTTAGGGTTTGGTTAGGGTTAGGAGTAGGGTTAGTGTTAGGCTTAGGATTTGGGTTAGGGTTAAGGTTAGGGTTTGTTTTAGGTTTAGGGTTAGAGTTAGGTGTTAGAATTAGGGGATAGGGTTAGGGTTAGAGTTAGATTTTGAATTAGGGTTAGGATTTGGGTTTGGTTTAGGGTTAGGGTTAGGCTTAGGATTAAGGTTAGGTTTAGTGTTTTGGTTTGGGTTAGGGTTAGGGTTAGGGTTAGGGTAAGGGTGTGAATAGGATTAGGGTCAGGGTTAGGGTTAGGGTTAGGGTTAGGTTTAGGTTTAGGGGTAGGGTTAGGTTTAGGGTTAGGGTTAGGGTTAGGGTTTGGATTTGGGTTAGGGTTAAGGTTATACTTAAGTTTAGGGTTAGGGTTTGCATTAGGGTTGGGGATTTGGGTTAGGGTTAGGTTTAGGGTTAGTGTTAGGGTTTGGGTTTGGGTTATGTTTATTTTTAGGGTTAGGGTTTGGTTTCTGTTAGGGTTAGGTTTAAGTTTAGGTCTAGGGTTTGGTTTAGCGTTAGGGTTAGGGTTATAGTTAGGGTTTGGTTGAGCGTTAGGTTAATGTTAGGGGTTAGGGTTTAGGATTTAGGGTTAGGGTTAGAATTAGTGTTTGGGTTAGGGTTAGGGTTAGGGTTACGGTTAGGGTTTGGGTTAGAGTTGGTTTAGGATTAGGGTTTGGGATACGGTTAGGGTTAGGGTTAGGTTTAGGGTTTGGTTTAGGGTTCGGCTTAGGGTAAGGGTTAGGGTTATGTTTAGTTTTAGTTTTAGGGTTAGCGTTATGGTTTGGGTTTGGGTTTGGGTTAGGGTAAGGGTTAGGGTTAGGGTTAGTTTTAGTGTTAGAGTTTGGGTTTGGGTAAGGAAAGGGTTAGTGTTAGGGTTAGGATTTGGTTTAGGGTTAGGGTTATAGTTAAGTTTAGGGTTAGGGTTTGGGTTAGGGTTAAGGTTAGGCTTAGGCTTAGGCTTAGGTTTAGGGTTTGGGTTTGGTTAGGGTTAGGGTTTGGTGTAGGGTTAGAGTTAAGGTTTGTGTTAGGGTTACGGTTAGGGTTAGGGTTAGGCTTTGGGTTTGGGTTAGGGTTATGGTTTGGTTTAGTGTCAGGGTTAGGGTTATTGTTTATGTTAGGTTTAGTGTTAATGTTAGGGTTTGGGTTAGGTTTAGGGTTAGAATTAGGGTTTGGGTTAGGGTTAGGGTTAGGTTTAGAGTTAGGCTTTGGTTTTGGTTTAGGGTTAGGTATAGGTTTACGGTAAGGTTTATAGTTAGGATTAGGGTTAGGGTTTGGGTTAGTGTTAGGGTTAGGGTTAGGGTGAGGGTTAGGATTTGGGTTTGGGTTAGGGTTAGGGTTAGGTTTAGCGTTAGGGTTAGGTTTAACGTTTGGGTTAGGGTTAGGGTTAGGGTTTCGGTTAGGGTTAGAGTTAGGATTACGGTAAGGTTTTGGGTTTGGGTTAGGGTTAGGGTTAGGGTTACGATTAAGTTTAGGGTTAGGGTTAGGGTTAGGGTTTGCGTTTGGATTAGGGTTAGGGTGAGTGTTAGGGTTAATGTTTGGGTTTGTGTTAGGGTTAGGGTTAGAGTTAGGGTTAAGTTTAGGCTTAGTGTTAGCGTTAGGTTTGGGGTTAGGTTTAGGGTTAGTGTTAGGGTTTGGTGTAGGGTTAGAGTTAAGGTTTTTGTTACTGTTACGGCTAGTCTTAGGGTTATGTTTTGGGTTTGGGTTAGGTTGAGGGTTTGGTTTAGTGTTAGGTTTAGGGGTATTGTTTGTGTTAGGTTTAGTGGTAGGGTTAGGGTTTGGGTTAAGGTTAGGGTTAGAATTAGGGTTTTGGTTAGGTTTAAGCTTAGGTTTAGAGTTAGGGTTTGGTTTTGGGTTAGGGTTAGGGTTAGGGCTAGGGTTAGGGTTATAGATAGAATTAGGGTTAGGGTTAGGGTTAGGGTAAGGGTTAGGGTTAGGGTTAGGGTTAGGGTTAGGGTTTGGGTTTGGGTTAGGTTTAGGGTTATACTTAAGTTTAGGGTTAGGGTTTGCATTAGGGTTAGGGATTTGGTTTAGTGTTAGGGTTAGGGTTAGTGTTACGTTTTGGGTTTGGGTTAGGTTTATTTTTAGGGTTAGGGTTTGTTTTCTGTTAGGGTTAGGTTTAAGTTTAGGTCTAGGGTTTGGTTTAGCGTTAGGGTTAGCGTTATAGTTAGGGTTTGGTTGAGCGTTAGGGTTAGTGTTAGGGTTTAAGGTTTAGGGTTAGGGTTAGAATTAGTGTTTGGGTTAGGATTATGGTTAGGGTTACGGTTAGGGTTTGGGTTAGAGTTTGGTTTAGGATTAGGGTTTGGGTTACGGTTAGGGTTAGGGTTTGGCTTAGGGTTTGGCTTAGGGTTCGGCTTAGGGTAAGGGTTAGGGTTATGGTTCGTTTGAGTTTTAGGGTTAGGGTTATGGTTTGGGTTTGGGTTTGGGTTAGGGTAAGGATTAGGGTTAGGGTTAGTTTTAGTGTTAGGGTTTGGGTTTGGGTTAGGGATAGGGTTAGGGTTTGGATTAGGGTTAGGGTTATGTTTTGGGTTAGGGTTAGTGTTAGGGGTTGGGGTTAGGGTTAGGGTTAGGGATAGCGTTTGGCTTAGGGT
Organism: Eospalax fontanierii; assembly: GCA_035773235.1. Lineage (NCBI taxonomy): Eukaryota > Metazoa > Chordata > Mammalia > Rodentia > Spalacidae > Eospalax > Eospalax fontanierii. Next base: position 3,058,236 of record JAJHUQ010000044.1, on the reverse strand, counting down.
TAGGGTTAGGGTTAGGTTCAGGGTTAGGGTTAGAGTTTGGGTTAGGTTTAGGGTTAGGCTTAGGATTAGTGTTATAGATAGGGTTTGAGTTTGGGTTATGGTTAGGGTTAGGGTTTGGTGTAGGGTTAGGTTTAGGGTTAGGGTTAGGGTTAGGGTTTGTGTTAGGGTTAGGATTAGAGTTAGGGTTTGGGTTAGGGTTAGGGTTAGGCTTAGGGATTGGGTTGTTTTTAGGGTAAGGGTTAGGGTTAGGTTTAGGGTTTGTGTTTGGGTTAGGTTTAGGTTTAGGGTTAGGGTTAGAGTTAGGGTTAGGGTTTGGGTTAGGTTTAGAGTTAGGACTAGGGTTAGGGTTAGCGTTTGGGTTAGGGTTAGTTTTAGGTTTAGGGTTTGGGTTTGGGTTAGGGTTAGGTTTAGGGTTACTTTTAGGGTTAGGGTTAGAGTTAGGGTTAGGGTTAGGATTAGTGTTAGTGTTAGGGTTTGGGTTAGGGTTAGGGTTAGGGTTATGGTTAGGGTTTGGGTTAGTGTTAGGGTTAGGGTTAGGGTTTGGGTTAGAGTTAGGGTTAGGATTTGGGATAGGGTTAGGGTTATAGTTAGGATTACGGTTAGGGTTTGTTTTAGGGTTAGGGTTAGGCATAGGGTTAGGGTTTGGGTTAGGGTTACCCTTAGGGTTAGGGTTTGGGTTAGGGTTAGGGTTAGCATTTGAGTTAGGGTTAGGGTTAGGATTTGGTTTAGGGTTAGGGTTATAGTTAGGATTAGGGTTTGGATTTTGGTTAGAGTTAGGTTTAGGGTTAGTGTTAATGTTATGATTAGGGTTAGTGTTAATGTTAGGATTATGGTTAGGGTTAGTGTTAGGTTTCGAGTTTTGGTTAGGGTTAGGGTTACGGTTAGGGTTTGGGTTACGGTTAGGAATAGGGTTAGGGTTAGCGTTAGGGTTAGGGTTACGATTAAGTTTAGGGTTAGGGTTAGGGTTTGAGTTTGGATTAGCGTTAGTGTGAGTGTTAGGGTTAGGGTTTGGGTTTGTCTTAGGGTTAGGGTTAGAGTTAGTGTTAGGGTTAGGCTTAGTGTTACACTTAGGTTTGGGGTTAGGGTTAGGGTTAGTGTTAGGGTTTGGTTTAGGGTTAGGGTTATGTTTTCGGTTAGGGTTAGGTTTACGGTTTGTGTTTGTGTTAGGTTTGGGGTTAGGGTTAGGGTTTGGTTAGGGTTAGGAGTAGGGTTAGTGTTAGGCTTAGGATTTGGGTTAGGGTTAAGGTTAGGGTTTGTTTTAGGTTTAGGGTTAGAGTTAGGTGTTAGAATTAGGGGATAGGGTTAGGGTTAGAGTTAGATTTTGAATTAGGGTTAGGATTTGGGTTTGGTTTAGGGTTAGGGTTAGGCTTAGGATTAAGGTTAGGTTTAGTGTTTTGGTTTGGGTTAGGGTTAGGGTTAGGGTTAGGGTAAGGGTGTGAATAGGATTAGGGTCAGGGTTAGGGTTAGGGTTAGGGTTAGGTTTAGGTTTAGGGTTAGGGTTAGGTTTAGGGTTAGGGTTAGGGTTAGGGTTTGGATTTGGGTTAGGGTTAAGGTTATACTTAAGTTTAGGGTTAGGGTTTGCATTAGGGTTGGGGATTTGGGTTAGGGTTAGGTTTAGGGTTAGTGTTAGGGTTTGGGTTTGGGTTATGTTTATTTTTAGGGTTAGGGTTTGGTTTCTGTTAGGGTTAGGTTTAAGTTTAGGTCTAGGGTTTGGTTTAGCGTTAGGGTTAGGGTTATAGTTAGGGTTTGGTTGAGCGTTAGGTTAATGTTAGGGGTTAGGGTTTAGGATTTAGGGTTAGGGTTAGAATTAGTGTTTGGGTTAGGGTTAGGGTTAGGGTTAGGGTTAGGGTTTGGGTTAGAGTTGGTTTAGGATTAGGGTTTGGGTTACGGTTAGGGTTAGGGTTAGGTTTAGGGTTTGGTTTAGGGTTCGGCTTAGGGTAAGGGTTAGGGTTATGTTTAGTTTTTGTTTTAGGGTTAGCGTTATGGTTTGGGTTTGGGTTTGGGTTAGGGTAAGGGTTAGGGTTAGGGTTAGTTTTAGTGTTAGAGTTTGGGTTTGGGTTAAGGAAAGGGTTAGTGTTAGGGTTAGGATTTGGTTTAGGGTTAGGGTTATAGTTAAGTTTAGGGTTAGGGTTTGGGTTAGGGTTAAGGTTAGGCTTAGGCTTAGGGTTAGGTTTAGGGTTTGGGTTTGGTTAGGGTTAGGGTTTGGTGTAGGGTTAGAGTTAAGGTTTGTGTTAGGGTTACGGTTAGGGTTAGGGTTAGGCTTTGGGTTTGGGTTAGGGTTATGGTTTGGTTTAGTGCCAGGGTTAGGGTTATTGTTTATGTTAGGTTTAGTGTTAATGTTAGGGTTTGGGTTAGGTTTAGGGTTAGAATTAGGGTTTGGGTTAGGGTTAGGGTTAGGTTTAGAGTTAGGCTTTGGTTTTGGTTTAGGGTTAGGTATAGGTTTACGGTAAGGTTTATAGTTAGGATTAGGTTTAGGGTTTGGGTTAGTGTTAGGGTTAGGGTTAGGGTGAGGGTTAGGATTTGGGCTTGGGTTAGGGTTAGGGTTAGGTTTAGCGTTAGGGTTAGGTTTCACGTTTGGGTTGGGGCTGGGGTTAGGGTTTCGGTTAGGGTTAGAGTTAGCATTTCGGTAAGGTTTTGGGTTTGGGTTAGGGTTAGGGTTAGGGTTACGATTAAGTTTAGGGTTAGGGTTAGGGTTAGGGTTTGCGTTTGGATTAGGGTTAGGGTGAGTGTTAGGGTTAATGTTTGGGTTTGTGTTAGGGTTAGGGTTAGAGTTAGGGTTAAGTTTAGGCTTAGTGTTAGCGTTAGGTTTGGGGTTAGGTTTAGGGTTAGTGTTAGGGTTTGGTGTAGGGTTAGAGTTAAGGTTTTTGTTACTGTTACGGTTAGTCTTAGGGTTATGTTTTGGGTTTGGGTTAGGGTTAGGGTTTGGTTTAGTGTTAGGTTTAGGGTTATTGTTTGTGTTAGGTTTAGTGGTAGGGTTAGGGTTTGGGTTAAGGTTAGGGTTAGAATTAGGGTTTTGGTTAGGTTTAAGGTTAGGTTTAGAGTTAGGGTTTGGTTTTGGGTTAGGGTTAGGGTTAGGGCTAGGGTTAGGGTTATAGATAGAATTAGGGTTAGGGTTAGGGTTAGGGTAAGGGTTAGGGTTAGGGTTAGGGTTAGGGTTAGGGTTTGGGTTTGGGTTAGGTTTAGGGTTATACTTAAGTTTAGGGTTAGGGTTTGCATTAGGGTTAGGGATTTGGTTTAGTGTTAGGGTTAGGGTTAGTGTTACGTTTTGGGTTTGGGTTAGGTTTATTTTTAGGGTTAGGGTTTGTTTTCTGTTAGGGTTAGGTTTAAGTTTAGGTCTAGGGTTTGGTTTAGCGTTAGGGTTAGCGTTATAGTTAGGGTTTGGTTGAGCGTTAGGGTTAGTGTTAGGGTTTAAGGTTTAGGGTTAGGGTTAGAATTAGTGTTTGGGTTAGGATTATGGTTAGGGTTACGGTTAGGGTTTGGGTTAGAGTTTGGTTTAGGATTAGGGTTTGGGTTACGGTTAGGGTTGGGGTTTGGTTTAGGGTTTGGCTTAGGGTTCGGCTTAGGGTAAGGGTTAGGGTTATGGTTCGTTTGAGTTTTAGGGTTAGGGTTATGGTTTGGGTTTGGGTTTGGGTTAGGGTAAGGATTAGGGTTAGGGTTAGTTTTAGTGTTAGGGTTTGGGTTTGGGTTAGGGATAGGGTTAGGGTTTGGATTAGGGTTAGGGTTATGTTTTGGGTTAGGGTTAGTGTTAGGGGTTGGGGTTAGGGTTAGGGTTAGGGATAGCGTTTGGCTTAGGGTTAGGGTTAGGGTTAGGTTCAGGGTTAGGGTTAGAGTTTGGGTTAGGTTTAGGGTTAGGCTTAGGATTAGTGTTATAGATAGGGTTTGAGTTTGGGTTATGGTTAGGGTTAGGGTTTGGTGTAGGGTTAGGTTTAGGGTTAGGGTTAGGGTTAGGGTTTGTGTTAGGGTTAGGATTAGAGTTAGGGTTTGGGTTAGGGTTAGGGTTAGGCTTAGGGATTGGGTTGTTTTTAGGGTAAGGGTTAGGGTTAGGTTTAGGGTTTGTGTTTGGGTTAGGTTTAGGTTTAGGGTTAGGGTTAGAGTTAGGGTTAGGGTTTGGGTTAGGTTTAGAGTTAGGACTAGGGTTAGGGTTAGCGTTTGGGTTAGGGTTAGTTTTAGGTTTAGGGTTTGGGTTTGGGTTAGGGTTAGGTTTAGGGTTACTTTTAGGGTTAGGGTTAGAGTTAGGGTTAGGGTTAGGATTAGTGTTAGTGTTAGGGTTTGGGTTAGGGTTAGGGTTAGGGTTATGGTTAGGGTTTGGGTTAGTGTTAGGGTTAGGGTTAGGGTTTGGGTTAGAGTTAGGGTTAGGATTTGGGATAGGGTTAGGGTTATAGTTAGGATTACGGTTAGGGTTTGTTTTAGGGTTAGGGTTAGGCATAGGGTTAGGGTTTGGGTTAGGGTTACCCTTAGGGTTAGGGTTTGGGTTAGGGTTAGGGTTAGCATTTGAGTTAGGGTTAGGGTTAGGATTTGGTTTAGGGTTAGGGTTATAGTTAGGATTAGGGTTTGGATTTTGGTTAGAGTTAGGTTTAGGGTTAGTGTTAATGTTATGATTAGGGTTAGTGTTAATGTTAGGATTATGGTTAGGATTAGTGTTAGGTTTCGAGTTTTGGTTAGGGTTAGGGTTACGGTTAGGGTTTGGGTTACGGTTAGGAATAGGGTTAGGGTTAGCGTTAGGGTTAGGGTTACGATTAAGTTTAGGGTTAGGGTTAGGGTTTGAGTTTGGATTAGCGTTAGTGTGAGTGTTAGGGTTAGGGTTTGGGTTTGTCTTAGGGTTAGGGTTAGAGTTAGTGTTAGGGTTAGGCTTAGTGTTACACTTAGGTTTGGGGTTAGGGTTAGGGTTAGTGTTAGGGTTTGGTTTAGGGTTAGGGTTATGTTTTCGGTTAGGGTTAGGTTTACGGTTTGTGTTTGTGTTAGGTTTGGGGTTAGGGTTAGGGTTTGGTTAGGGTTAGGAGTAGGGTTAGTGTTAGGCTTAGGATTTGGGTTAGGGTTAAGGTTAGGGTTTGTTTTAGGTTTAGGGTTAGAGTTAGGTGTTAGAATTAGGGGATAGGGTTAGGGTTAGAGTTAGATTTTGAATTAGGGTTAGGATTTGGGTTTGGTTTAGGGTTAGGGTTAGGCTTAGGATTAAGGTTAGGTTTAGTGTTTTGGTTTGGGTTAGGGTTAGGGTTAGGGTTAGGGTAAGGGTGTGAATAGGATTAGGGTCAGGGTTAGGGTTAGGGTTAGGGTTAGGTTTAGGTTTAGGGTTAGGGTTAGGTTTAGGGTTAGGGTTAGGGTTAGGGTTTGGATTTGGGTTAGGGTTAAGGTTATACTTAAGTTTAGGGTTAGGGTTTGCATTAGGGTTGGGGATTTGGGTTAGGGTTAGGTTTAGGGTTAGTGTTAGGGTTTGGGTTTGGGTTATGTTTATTTTTAGGGTTAGGGTTTGGTTTCTGTTAGGGTTAGGTTTAAGTTTAGGTCTAGGGTTTGGTTTAGCGTTAGGGTTAGGGTTATAGTTAGGGTTTGGTTGAGCGTTAGGTTAATGTTAGGGGTTAGATTTAGGATTTAGGGTTAGGGTTAGAATTAGTGTTTGGGTTAGGGTTAGGGTTAGGGTTACGGTTAGGGTTTGGGTTAGAGTTGGTTTAGGATTAGGGTTTGGGTTACGGTTAGGGTTAGGGTTAGGTTTAGGGTTTGGTGTAGGGTTCGGCTTAGGGTAAGGGTTAGGGTTATGTTTAGTTTTAGTTTTAGGGTTAGCGTTATGGTTTGGGTTTGGGTTTGGGTTAGGGTAAGGGTTAGGGTTAGGGTTAGGTTTTAGTGTTAGAGTTTGGGTTTGGGTTAAGGAAAGGGTTAGTGTTAGGGTTAGGATTTGGTTTAGGGTTAGGGTTATAGTTAAGTTTAGGGTTAGGGTTTGGGTTAGGGTTAAGGTTAGGCTTAGGCTTAGGGTTAGGTTTAGGGTTTGGGTTTGGTTAGGGTTAGGGTTTGGTGTAGGGTTAGAGTTAAGGTTTGTGTTAGGGTTACGGTTAGGGTTAGGGTTAGGCTTTGGGTTTGGGTTAGGGTTATGGTTTGGTTTAGTGTCAGGGTTAGGGTTATTGTTTATGTTAGGTTTAGTGTTAATGTTAGGGTTTGGGTTAGGTTTAGGGTTAGAATTAGGGTTTGGGTTAGGGTTAGGGTTAGGTTTAGAGTTAGGCTTTGGTTTTGGTTTAGGGTTAGGTATAGGTTTACGGTAAGGTTTATAGTTAGGATTAGGGTTAGGGTTTGGGTTAGTGTTAGGGTTAGGGTTAGGGTGAGGGTTAGGATTTGGGTTTGGGTTAGGGTTAGGGTTAGGTTTAGCGTTAGGGTTAGGTTTAACGTTTGGGTTAGGGTTAGGGTTAGGGTTTCGGTTAGGGTTAGAGTTAGGATTACGGTAAGGTTTTGGGTTTGGGTTAGGGTTAGGGTTAGGGTTACGATTAAGTTTAGGGTTAGGGTTAGGGTTAGGGTTTGCGTTTGGATTAGGGTTAGGGTGAGTGTTAGGGTTAATGTTTGGGTTTGTGTTAGGGTTAGGGTTAGAGTTAGGGTTAAGTTTAGGCTTAGTGTTAGCGTTAGGTTTGGGGTTAGGTTTAGGGTTAGTGTTAGGGTTTGGTGTAGGGTTAGAGTTAAGGTTTTTGTTACTGTTACGGTTAGTCTTAGGGTTATGTTTTGGGTTTGGGTTAGGGTTAGGGTTTGGTTTAGTGTTAGGTTTAGGGTTATTGTTTGTGTTAGGTTTAGTGGTAGGGTTAGGGTTTGGGTTAAGGTTAGGGTTAGAATTAGGGTTTTGGTTAGGTTTAAGGTTAGGTTTAGAGTTAGGGTTTGGTTTTGGGTTAGGGTTAGGGTTAGGGCTAGGGTTAGGGTTATAGATAGAATTAGGGTTAGGGTTAGGGTTAGGGTAAGGGTTAGGGTTAGGGTTAGGGTTAGGGTTAGGGTTTGGGTTTGGGTTAGGTTTAGGGTTATACTTAAGTTTAGGGTTAGGGTTTGCATTAGGGTTAGGGATTTGGTTTAGTGTTAGGGTTAGGGTTAGTGTTACGTTTTGGGTTTGGGTTAGGTTTATTTTTAGGGTTAGGGTTTGTTTTCTGTTAGGGTTAGGTTTAAGTTTAGGTCTAGGGTTTGGTTTAGCGTTAGGGTTAGCGTTATAGTTAGGGTTTGGTTGAGCGTTAGGGTTAGTGTTAGGGTTTAAGGTTTAGGGTTAGGGTTAGAATTAGTGTTTGGGTTAGGATTATGGTTAGGGTTACGGTTAGGGTTTGGGTTAGAGTTTGGTTTAGGATTAGGGTTTGGGTTACGGTTAGGGTTAGGGTTTGGCTTAGGGTTTGGCTTAGGGTTCGGCTTAGGGTAAGGGTTAGGGTTATGGTTCGTTTGAGTTTTAGGGTTAGGGTTATGGTTTGGGTTTGGGTTTGGGTTAGGGTAAGGATTAGGGTTAGGGTTAGTTTTAGTGTTAGGGTTTGGGTTTGGGTTAGGGATAGGGTTAGGGTTTGGATTAGGGTTAGGGTTATGTTTTGGGTTAGGGTTAGTGTTAGGGGTTGGGGTTAGGGTTAGGGTTAGGGATAGCGTTTGGCTTAGGGTTAGGGTTAGGGTTAGGTTCAGGGTTAGGGTTAGAGTTTGGGTTAGGTTTAGGGTTAGGCTTAGGATTAGTGTTATAGATAGGGTTTGAGTTTGGGTTATGGTTAGGGTTAGGGTTTGGTGTAGGGTTAGGTTTAGGGTTAGGGTTAGGGTTAGGGTTTGTGTTAGGGTTAGGATTAGAGTTAGGGTTTGGGTTAGGGTTAGGGTTAGGCTTAGGGATTGGGTTGTTTTTAGGGTAAGGGTTAGGGTTAGGTTTAGGGTTTGTGTTTGGGTTAGGTTTAGGTTTAGGGTTAGGGTTAGAGTTAGGGTTAGGGTTTGGGTTAGGTTTAGAGTTAGGACTAGGGTTAGGGTTAGCGTTTGGGTTAGGGTTAGTTTTAGGGTTAGGGTTTGAGTTAGGGTTAGGGTTAGGTTTAGGGTTACTTTTAGGGTTAGGGTTAGAGTTAGGGTTAGGGTTAGGATTAGTGTTAGTGTTAGGGTTTGGCTTAGGGTTAGGGTTAGGGTTATGGTTAGGGTTTGGGTTAGTGTTAGGGTTAGGGTTAGGGTTTGGGTTAGAGTTAGGGTTAGGATTTGGGATAGGGTTAGGGTTATAGTTAGGATTACGGTTAGGGTTTGTTTTAGGGTTAGGGTTAGGCATAGGGTTAGGGTTTGG
>JAJHUQ010000044.1:3045000-3047500 GCA_035773235.1 Eospalax fontanierii | reverse complement strand
GGATTAGTGTTAGTCTTACGGTTTGGGTTAGGGTTAGAGTTAGGGTTTGGATTAGTGTTAGTGTTAGGGTTTGGGTTAGGGTTAGGTTTAGGGTTATGGTTAGGGTTTGGGTTAGTGTTAGGGTTAGGGTTAGGGTTTGGGTTAGGGTTAGTATTTGGGTTAAGGTTTGGATTAGTGTTAGGTTTAGGGTTAGGGTTTGTTTTAGGGTTAGGGTTAGGCATAGGGTTAGGGTTTGTTTTAGGGTTAGCCTTATGGTTAGGGTTTGATTTATGGTTAGGGTTAGCGTTTGCGTTAGGTTTAGCGTTAGGATTTGGGTTAGGGTTAGGGTTATAGTTAGGATTAGGGTTTGAATTTTGTTAGGGTTAGGGTCAGGGTTAGTGTTAATATTAGGATTAGGGTTAGTGTTAATGTTAGGATTAGGGTTAGGGTTAGTGTTAGGTTTCGAGTTTGGGTTAGGGTAACGGTTAAGGTTAGGGTTTGGGTTAGGGTTAGGTATAGGTTTAGGGTTAGGGTTAGGGTTAGGGTTACGATTAAGTTTAGGGATAGGGTTAGGGTTAGGGTTTGCGTTTGGATTAGGTTTAGGGTGAGTGTTAGGGTTAATGTTTGGGTTGGTGTTAGGGTTAGGGTTAGAGTTAGGGTTAGGGTTAGGCTTAGTGTTAGCGTTAGGTTTGGGGTTAGGGTTAGGGTTAGTTTTAGGGTTTGGTGTAGGGTTAGAGTTAAGGTTTTTGTTAGTGTTACGGTTAGTCTTAGGGTTATGTTTTGGGTTTGGGTTAGGGTTAGGGTTTGGTTTAGTGTTAGGTTTAGGGTTATTGTTTGTGTTAGGTTTAGTGGTAGGGTTAGGGTTTGGGTTAAGGTTAGGGTTAGAATTAGGGTTTTGGTTAGGTTTAAGGTTAGGTTTAGAGTTAGGGTTTGGTTTTGGGTTAGGGTTAGGGTTAGGGCTAGGGTTAGGGTTATAGATAGAATTAGGGTTAGGGTTAGTGTTAGGGTTAGGGTTAGGGTTAGGGTTAGGGTTAGGGTTAGGGTTTGGGTTTGGGTTAGGGTTAGGGTTATACTTAAGTTTAGGGTTAGGGTTTGCATTAGGTTTAGGGATTTGGGTTAGGGTTAGGGTTAGGGTTTGGCTTAGGGTTTGGCTTAGGGTTCGGCTTAGGGTAAGGGTTAGGGTTATGGTTAGTTTGAGTTTTAGGGTTAGGTTTGGGTTTGGGTTTGGGTTAGGGTAAGGGTTAGGGTTAGGGTTAGTTTTAGTGTTAGGGTTTGGGTTTGGGTTAGGGATAGGGTTAGGGTTTGGATTAGGGTTAGGGTTATGTTTTGGGTTAGGGTTAGTGTTAGGGGTTAGGGTTAGGGTTCGGGTTAGGGATAGCGTTTGGCTTAGGGTTAGGGTTAGGGTTAGGTTCAGGGTTAGGGTTAGAGTTTGGGTTAGGTTTAGGGTTAGGCTTAGGGTTAGTGTTATAGATAGGGTTTGAGTTTGGGTTATGGTTAGGGTTAGGGTTTGGTGTAGGGTTAGGTTTAGGGTTAGGGTTAGGGTTAGGGTTTGTGTTAGGGTTAGGGTTAGAGTTAGGGTTTGGGTTAGGTTTAGGGTTAGGCTTAGGGATTTGGTTGTTTTTAGGGTAAGGGTTAGGGTTAGGTTTAGGGTTTGGGTTTGGGTTAGGGTTAGGGTTAGGGTTATGGTTAGGGATTGGGTTAGAGTTAGGGTTAGGGTTAGGGTTTGGGTTAGAGTTAGGGTTAGGATTTGGGTTAGGGTTAGGGTTATAGTTAGGATTACGGTTAGGGTTTGTTTTAGGGTTAGGGTTAGGCATAGGGTTAGGGTTTGGGTTAGGGTTACCCTTAGGGTTATGTTTTGGGTTAGGGTTAGTGTTAGGGGTTGGGGTTAGGGTTAGGGTTAGGGATAGCGTTTGGCTTAGGGTTAGGGTTAGGGTTAGGTTCAGGGTTAGGGTTAGAGTTTGGGTTAGGTTTAGGGTTAGGCTTAGGATTAGTGTTATAGATAGGGTTTGAGTTTGGGTTATGGTAAGGGTTAGGGTTTGGTGTAGGGTTAGGTTTAGGGTTAGGGTTTGTGTTAGGGTTAGGATTAGAGTTAGGGTTTGGGTTAGGTTTAGGGTTAGGCTTAGGGATTGGGTTGTTTTTAGGGTAAGGGTTAGGGTTAGGTTTAGGGTTTGTGTTTGGGTTAGGTTTAGGTTTAGGGTTAGGGTTAGAGTTAGGGTTAGGGTTTGGGTTAGGTTTAGAGTTAGGACTAGGTGTTAGGGTTAGCGTTTGGGTTAGGGTTAGTTTTAGGTTTAGGGTTTGGTTTTGGGTTAGGGTTAGGTTTAGGGTTACTTTTAGGGTTAGGGTTAGAGTTAGGGTTAGGGTTAGGATTAGTGTTAGTGTTAGGGTTTGGGTTAGGGTTAGGGTTAGGGTTATGGTTAGGGTTTGGGTTAGTGTTAGGGTTAGGGTTAGGGTTTGGGTTAGAGTTAGGGTTAGGATTTGGGTTAGGGTTAGGGTTATAGTTAGGATTACGGTTAGGGTTTGT
>JAJHUQ010000044.1:3025000-3037500 GCA_035773235.1 Eospalax fontanierii | reverse complement strand
GGTTTGGGTTAGGGTTAGGGTTAGGATTTGTGTTAGGGTTAGGGTTATAGTTAGGATTTGGGTTAGGGTTTGTTTTACGGTTAGGGTTAGGCATACGGTTAGGATTTGGATTAGGGTTAGGCTTAGGGTTAGGGTTAGGGTTATGGTTAGGGTTTGGGTTAGTGTTAGGGTTAGGGTTAGGGTTTGGGTTAGGGTTAGTATTTGGGTTAAGGTTTGGATTAGTGTTAGGTTTAGGGTTAGGGTTTGTTTTAGGGTTAGGGTTAGGCATAGGGTTAGGGTTTGTTTTAGGGTTAGCCTTATGTTTAGGGTTTGATTTAGGGTTAGGGTTAGCGTTTGGGTTAGGTTTAGCGTTAGGATTTTTGTTAGGGTTAGGGTTAGAATTAGGGTTAGGGTTTGAATTTTGTTAGGGTTAGGGTCAGGGTTAGTGTTAATGTTAGGATTAGGGTTAGGGTTACGTTTAGGAATAGGGTTAGGGTTAGTGTTAGGTTTCGAGTTTGGGTTAGGGTAAGGGTTAAGGTTAGGGTTTGGGTTAGGGTTAGGTATAGGTTTAGGGTTAGGGTTAGGGTTAGGGTTACGATTAAGGTTAGGGTTAGGGTTAGGGTTAGGGTTTGCGTTTGGATTAGGGTTAGGGTGAGTGTTAGGGTTAATGTTTGGGTTTGTGTTAGGGTTAGGGTTAGAGTTAGGGTTAGGGTTAGGCTTAGTGTTAGCGTTAGGTTTGGGGTTAGGGTTAGGGTTAGTGTTAGGGTTTGGTGTAGGGTTAGAGTTAAGGTTTTTGTTAGGGTTACGGTTAGTCTTAGGGTTATGTTTTGGGTTTGGGTTAGGGTTAGGGTTTGGTTTAGTGTTAGGTTTAGGGTTATTGTTTGTGTTAGGTTTAGTGGTAGGGTTAGGGTTTGGGTTAAGGTTAGGGTTAGAATTAGGGTTTTGGCTAGGTTTAAGGTTAGGTTTAGAGTTAGGTTTTGGTTTTGGGTTAGGGTAAGGGTTAGGGCTAGGGTTAGGGTTATAGATAGAATTAGGGTTAGGGTTAGTGTTAGGGTTAGGGTTAGGGTTAGGGTTAGGGTTAGGGTTTGGGTTTGGGTTAGGGTTAGGGTTATACTTAAGTTTAGGGTTAGGGTTTGCATTAGGGTTAGGGATTTGGGTTAGGGTTAGGGTTAGGGTTAGTGTTAGGGTTTGGGTTTGGGTTAGGTTTATTTTTAGGGTTAGGATTTGGTTTCTGTTAGGGTTAGGTTTAAGTTTAGGTCTAGGGTTTGGTTTAGCGTTAGGGTTATCGTTATAGTTAGGGTTTGGTTGAGCGTTAGGGTTAGTGTTAGGGGTTAGGGTTTAAGGTTTAGGGTTAGGGTTAGAATTAGTTTTTGGGTTAGGATTATGGTTAGGGTTACGGTTAGGGTTTGGGTTAGAGTTTGGTTTAGGATTAGGGTTTGGGTTACGGTTAGGGTTAGGGTTTGGCTTAGGGTTTGGCTTAGGGTTCGGCTTAGGGTAAGGGTTAGGGTTATGGTTAGTTTGAGTTTTAGGGTTAGGGTTATGGTTTGGGTTTGGGTTTGGGTTAGGGTTTGGGTTAGGGTTAGGGTTAGTTGTAGTTTTAGGGTTTGGGTTTGGGTTAGGGATAGGGTTAGGGTTTGGATTAGGGTTAGGGTTATGTTTTGGGTTAGGGTTAGTGTTAGGGGTTAGGGTTAGGGTTAGGGTTAGGGATAGCGTTTGGCTTAGGGTTAGGGTTAGGGTTAGGTTCAGGGTTAGGGTTAGAGTTTGGGTTAGGTTTAGGGTTAGGCTTAGGGTTAGTGTTATAGATAGGGTTTGAGTTTGGGTTAGGGTTAGGGTTAGGGTTATGGTTAGGGTTTGGGTTAGTGTTAGGGTTAGGGTTAGGGTTTGGGTTAGAGTTAGGGTTAGGATTTGGGTTAGGGTTAGGGTTATAGTTAGGATTACGGTTAGGGTTTGTTTTAGGGTTAGGGTTAGGCATAGGGTTAGGGTTTGGGTTAGGGTTACCCTTAGGGTTAGGGTTTGGGTTAGGGTTAGGGTTAGCATTTGAGTTAGGGTTAGGATTTGGTTTAGGGTTAGGGTTATAGTTAGGATTAGGGTTTGGATTTTGGTTAGGGTTAGGTTTAGGGTTAGTGTTAATGGTTAGGCTTAGGGTTACTGTTATGTTTAGGGTTTGCGTTTGGGTTATGGTTAGGGTTAGGATGTGGTGTAGGGTTAGGGTTAGGGTTAGGGTTAGGGTTAGGGTTAGGGTTAGGGTTAGATTTAGTGTTTGGGTTAGGTTTAGGGTTAGGATTAGGGATTGGGTTATGTTTAGGGTAAGGGTTAGGGTTAGGTTTAGGGTTTGGGTTTGGGTTAGGGTTAGGTTTAGGGTTAGGTTTAGGGTTAGGGTTAGAGTTAGGGTTAGGGTTTGGGTTAGGTTTAAAGTTAGGACTAGGGTTAGGGTTAGCGTTTGGGTTACGGTTAGTTTTAGGTTTAGGGTTTTTTTTTGGGTTAGGGTTAGGTTTAGGGTTATTTTTAGGGTTAGGGTTAGAGTTAGGGTTAGGGTTAGGATTAGTGTTAGTGTTAGGGTTTGGGTTAGGGTTAGGGTTTGGGTTAGGGTTAGGGTTTGGGTTAGGGTTAGCCTTAGGGTTAGGGTTTGTGTTAGGGTCAGGGTTAGCGTTTGAGTTAGGGTTAGGGTTAGGATTTGGGTTGGGGTTAGGGTTATAGTTAGGATTAGGGTTTGGATTTTGGTTAGGGTTACGTTTAGGGTTAGTGTTAATGTTGTGATTAGGGTTAGGGTTTAGGTTTGGGGTTAGGGTTAGGGTTAGTGTTAGGGTTTGTTTTCGGTAAGTGTTATGTTTTGGGTTAGGGTTAGGTTTACGGTTTGGGTTTGGGTTAGGTTTAGGGTTAGGGTTGGGGTTTGGTTTGGGTTAGGAGTAGGGTTAGTGTTAGGCTTTGGGTTTGGGTTAGGGTTAAGGTTAGGGTTTGTTTTAGGTTTAGGGTTAGAGTTAGGGGTTAGAGGTTAGGGTATAGGGTTAGGGTTAGAGTTAGATTTTGGATTAGGGTTAGGATTTGGGTTTGGTTTAGGGTTAGGGTTGGGCTTAGGGTTAAAGTTAGGTTTAGGGTTTTGGTTTGGGTTAGGGTTAGGGTTTGTTGTAGGGTTAGAGTTAAGGTTTGTGTTGAGGTTATGGTTAGGGTTAGGGTTTGATTTAGTGTTAGGGTTAGGGTTATTTTTTGTGTTAGGTTTAGTGTTATGGCTAGGGTTTGGGTTAGGTTTAGTGTTAGGGTTAGAAGTAGGGTTTGGTTTTGGGTTAGGGTTAGGGTTAGGGTTAGGGTTAGGCTTATAGATAGGATTATTGTTAGGGTTTGGATTAGGGTTAGGGTTAGGATTAGGATTAATGTTAGGATTAGGATTACTGTTAGGGTTAAGGTTTGGGTTAGGGTTAGGGCGAGGGTTAGGTTAGGGTTTGGGTTTGGGTTAGGGTTAGGGTTAGAGTTAGGGTTAGGTTTATGGTTAGTATTCGGGTTCGAGTTTGGGTCAGGGTTAGGGTTAGGGTTAGGGTTTGGTTTAGGTTTAGGCTTAGGTTTTGGGTTAGGGTTTGGTTTAGTGTTAGGGTTATGGTTAGTGTTATCGTTAGTTGTAGGGTTTCGGTTAGGGTAAGGTTTAGGGTTTGGGTTAGGGTTAGGGTTTGGGTTAGTGTTAGGGATAGGGCTAAATTTAGAATTAGGGTTAGGGTTAGGTTTAGGGTTAGGGTTTGGGTTAGGTTTAAAGTTAGGGTTAGGTTTAGCGTTTGGGTTAGGGTTAGGGTTAGGGTTTCGGTTAGAGTTAGAGCTAGGATTAGGGTTAGGTTTTGGGTTTGGTTTAGGGTTAGGTTTAGGTTTACTGTTAGAGTTTGGGTTTGGGTTTGATTTAAGTTTAGGGTTAGGGTTAGGTTTAGGGTTAGGGTTAGGTTTACGGTTAGGGTTAGGGTTAGGGTTTGGGTTTGGGATAGGGTTAGGTTTTGGGTTACGATTAGGGTAAAGGTTTGGATTAGGGTTAGGGTGAGTGTTATGGTTAATGTTTGGGTTTTTGTTAGGGTTAGGGTTAGAGTTAGGGTTAGGGTTAGGCTTAGTGTTAGCGTTAGGTTTGGGGGTTAGCGTTAGGGTTAGTGTTAGGGTTTGGTGTAGGGTTAGAGTTAAGGTTTTTGTTAGGGTTACGGTTAGTCTTAGGGTTATGTTTTGGGTTTGGGTTAGGGTTAGGGTTTGGTTTAGTGTTTGGTTTAGGGTTATTGTTTGTGTTAGGTTTAGTGGTAGGGTTAGGGTTTGGGTTAAGGTTAGGGTTAGAATTAGGGTTTTGGTTAGGTTTAAGGTTAGGTTTAGAGTTCGGGTTTGGTTTTGGGTTAGGGTTAGGGTTAGGGTTAGGGTTAGGGTTATAGATAGAATTAGGGTTAGGGTTAGGGTTAGGGTTAGGGTTAGGGTTAGGGTTTGGGTTTGGGTTAGGGTTAGGGTTATACTTAAGTTTAGGGTTAGGGTTTGGGTTTGGGTTAGGGTTAGGGTTATACTTAAGTTTAGGGTTAGGGTTTGCATTACGGTTAGGGATTTGGGTTAGGGTTAGGTTTAGGGTTAGGGTTAGTGTTAGGCTTTGGGTTTGGGTTAGGTTTATTTTTAGGGTTAGGGTTTGGTTTCTGTTAGGGTTAGGTTTAAGTTTAGGTCTAGGGTTTGGTTTAGCGTTAGGGTTAGCGTTATAGTTAGGGTTTGGTGAGCGTTAGGGTTAGTGTTAGGGGTTAGGGTTTAAGGTTTAGGGTTAGGGTTAGAATTAGTGTTTGGGTTAGGATTATGGTTAGGGTTACGGTTAGGGTTTGGTTTAGGATTAGGGTTTGGGTTACGGTTAGGGTTAGCGTTTGGCTTAGGGTTCGGCTTAGGGTAAGGGGTAGGGTTATGGTTAGTTTGAGTTTTAGGGTTTGGGTTATGGTTTAGGTTTGGGTTTGGCTTAGGGTAAGGGTTAGGGTTAGGGTTAGTTTTAGTGTTAGGGTTTGTGTTTGGGTTAGGGATAGGGTTAGGGTTTGGATTAGGGTTAGGGTTATGTTTTGGGTTAGGATTAGTGTTAGGGGTTAGGGTTAGGGTTAGGGTTAGGGATAGCGTTTGGCTTAGGGTTAGGGTTAGGTTCAGGGTTAGGGTTAGAGTTTGGGTTAGGTTTAGGGTTAGGCTTAGGGTTAGTGTTATGTTTAGGGTTTGAGTTTGGGTTATGGTTAGGGTTAGGGTTTGGTGTAGGGTTGGGTTTAGGGTTAGGGTTAGGGTTAGGGTTTGTGTTAGGGTTAGGGTTAGAGTTAGGGTTTGGGTTAGGTTTAGGGTTAGGCTTAGGGATTGGGTTATTTTTAGGGCAAGGGTTAGGGTTAGGTTTAGGGTTTGGGTTTGGGTTAGGGTTAGGTTTAGGGTTAGGGTTAGAGTTAGGGTTAGGGTTTGGGTTAGGTTTAGAGTTAGGACTAGGGTTAGGGTTAGCGTTTGGGTTAGGGTTAGTTTTAGGTTTAGGGTTACTTTTAGGGTTAGGGTTAGAGTTAGGGTTAGGGTTAGGATTAGTGTTAGTGTTAGGGTTTTTGTTAGGGTTAGGGTTAGGGTTATGGTTAGGGTTTGGGTTAGTGTTAGGGTTAGGGTTAGTGTTTGGGTTAGAGTTAGGGTTAGGATTTGGGTTAGGGTTAGGGTTATAGTTAGGATTAAGGTTAGGGTTTGTTTTAGGGTTAGGGTTAGGCATAGGGTTAGGGTTTGGGTTAGGGTTACCCTTAGGGTTAGGGTTTGGGTTAGGGTTAGGGTTAGCATTTGAGTTAGGTTTAGGGTTAGGATTTGGTTTAGGGTTAGGGTTATAGTTAGGATTAGGGTTTGGATTTTGGTTAGGGTTAGGTTTAGGGTTAGTGTTAATGTTATGATTAGGGTTAGTGTTAATGTTAGGATTATGGTTAGGGTTAGTGTTAGGTTTCGAGTTTTGGTTAGGGTTAGGGTTACGGTTAGGGTTTGGGTTACAGTTAGGAATAGGGTTAGGGTTAGCGTTAGGGTTAGGGTTACGATTAAGTTTAGGGTTAGGGTTAGGGTTTGAGTTTGGATTAGGGTTAGGGTGAGTGTTAGGGTTAGGGTTTGGGTTTGTCTTAGGGTTAGGGTTAGAGTTAGTGTTAGGGTTAGGCTTAGTGTTACGGTTAGGTTTGGCGTTAGGGTTAGGGTTAGTGTTATGGGTTGGTTTAGGGTTAGGTTTATGTTTTCGGTTAGGGTTAGGTTTCCAGTTTGTGTTTGGGTTAGGTTTGGGGTTAGGGTTAGGGTTTGGTTGGGGGTAGGAGTAGGGTTAGTGTTAGGCTTAGGATTTGGGTTAGGGTTAAGGTTAGGGTTTGTTTTAGGTTTAGGGTTAGAGTTAGGTGTTAGAGGTTAGGGGATAGGGTTAGGGTTAGAGTTAGATTTTGAATTAGGGTTAGGATTTGGGTTTGGTTTAGGGTTAGGTTTAGGCTTAGGGTTAAGGTTAGGTTTAGTGTTTTGGTTTGGGTTAGGGTTAGGGTTAGGGTTAGGGTAAGGGTGTGAATAGGATTAGGGTCCGGGTTAGGGTTAGGGTTAGGGTTAGGGTTAGGTTTAGGTTTAGGTTTAGGGTTGGGTTAGGTTTAGGGTTAGGTTTAGGGTTAGGGTTTGGATTTGGGTTAGGGTTAGGGTTATACTTAAGTTTAGGGTTAGGGTTTGCATTAGGGTTGGGGATTTGGGTTAGGGTTAGGGTTAGGGTTAGTGTGAGGGTGTGGGTTTGGCTTATGGTTATTTTTAGGGTTAGGGTTTGGTTTCTGTTAGGGTTAGGTTTAAGTTTAGGTCTAGGGTTTGGTTTAACGTTAGGGTTAGGGTTATAGTTAGGGTTTGGTTGAGCGTTAGGGTTAGTGTTAGGGGTTAGGGTTTAGGGTTTAGGGTTAGGGTTAGAATTAGTGTTTGGGTTAGGGTTAGGGTTAGGGTTACGGTTAGGGTTAGGGTTTGTGTTAGGGTTAGGGTTAGAGTTAGGGTTTGGGTTAGGTTTAGGGTTAGGATTAGGGATTGGGTTATGTTTAGGGTAAGGGTTAGGGTTAGGTTTAGGGTTTGGGTTTGGGTTAGGGTTAGGTTTAGGCTTAGGTTTAGGGTTAGGGTTAGAGTTAGGGTTAGGGTTTGGGTTAGGTTTAAAGTTAGGACTAGGGTTAGGGTTAGCGTTTGGGTTAGGGTTAGTTTTAGGTTTAGGGTTTGGGTTTGGTTAGGGTTAGGTTTAGGGTTAGTTTTAGGGTTAGGGTTAGAGTTAGGGTTAGGATTAGTGTTAATTTTAGGGTTTTGGTTAGGGTTAGGGTTAGGGTTATGGTTAGGGTTTGGGTTAGTGTTAGGGTTAGTGTTAGGGTTTGGGTTAGAGTTAGGGTTAAGATTTGGGTTAGGGTTAGGGTTATAGTTAGGATTAGGGTTAGGGTTTGTTTTAGGGTTAGGGTTAGGCATAGGGTTAGGGTTTGGGTTAGGGTTAGCCTTAGGGTTAGGGTTTGTGTTAGGGTTAGTGTTAGCGTTTGAGTTAGGGTTAGGGTTAGAATTTGGGTTGGGGTTAGGGTTATAGTTAGGATTAGGGTTTGGATTTTGGTTAGGGTTAGGTTTAGGGTTAGTGTTAATGTTGTCATTAGGGTTAGTGTTAATGTTAGGATTAGGGTTAGGGTTAGTGTTAGGTTTCGAATTTTGGTTAGGGTTAGGGTTAGGGTTAGGGTTAGGGTTTGAGTTTGGATTAGGGTTAGGGTGAGTGTTAGGGTTAGGGTTTGGGTTTGTCTTAGTGTTAGGGTTAGAGTTAGTGTTAGGGTTAGGCTTAGTGTTACGGTTAGGTTTGGGGTTAGGGTTAGGGTTAGTGTTAGGGTTTGGTTTCGGGTTAGGCTTATGTTTTCGGTTAGGGTTAGGTTTACGGTTTGGGTTTGGGTTAGGTTTAGGGTTAGGGTTAGGGTTCGGTTTGGGTTAGGAGTAGGGTTAGTGTTAGGCTTAGGGTTTGGGTTACGGTTAAGGTTAGGGTTTGTTTTAGGTTTAGGGTTGAGTTAGGGGTTAGAGGTTAGGGTATAGGGTTAGGGTTAGAGTTAGATTTTGGATTAGGGTTAGGATTTGGGTTTGGTTTAGGGTTAGGGTTAGGCTTAGGGTTAAGGTTAGGTTTAGGGTTTTGGTTTGGGTTAGGGTTACGGTTTGTTGTAGGGTTAGAGTTAAGGTTTGTGTTGAGGTTATGGTTAGGGTTAGGGTTAGGCTTTGCGTTTGGGTTAGGGTTAGGGTTTTATTTAGTGTTAGGGTTAGGGTTATTTTTTGTGTTAGGTTTAGTGTTATGGCTAGGGTTTGGGTTAGGTTTAGTGTTAGGGTTAGAAGTAGGGTTTGGTTTTGGGTTAGGGTTAGGGTTAGGGTTAGGGTTAGGCTTATAGATAGGATTATTGTTAGGGTTTGGGTTAGGGTTACGGTTAGGATTAGGATTAATGTTAGGATTAGGATTACCGTTAGGGTTAAGGTTTGGGTTAGGGTTAGGGTGAGGGTGAGGGTTAGGGTTTGGGTTTGGGTTAGGGTTAGGGTTAGAGTTAGGGTTAGGTTTATGGTTAGTACTCGGGTTCGAGTTTGGGTCTGGGTTAGGGTTAGGGTTAGGGTTTGGTTTAGGTTTAGGCTTAGGTTTTGGGTTAGGGTTTGGTTTAGGGTTAGGGTTATGGTTAGTGTTATCGTTAGTTGTAGGGTTTGGGTTAGGGTTAGGTTTAGGGTTTGGGTTAGGGTTAGGGTTTGGGTTAGTGTTAGGGATAGGGCTAAATTTAGAATTAGGGTTAGGGTTAGGTTTAGGGTTAGGGTTTGGGTTAGGTTTAAGGTTAGGGTTAGGTTTAGCGTTTGGGTTAGGGTTAGGGTTAGGGTTTCGGTTAGAGTTAGAGTTAGGATTAGGGTTAGGTTTTGGGTTTGGTTTAGGGTTAGGTTTAGGGTTACTGTTAGAGTTTGGGTTTGGGTTTGAGTTAAGTTTAGGGTTAGGGTTAGGTTTAGGATTAGGGTTAGGTTTACGGTTAGGGTTAGGGTTAGGGTTACGGTTTGGGTTAGGGTTAGGGTTACGGTTAGGGTTTGGGTAAGGTTTAGGGTTATGGTTAGGTTTAGGGTTTGGTTTAGGGTTAGGGTTATAGTTAAGATAAGGGTTACAGTTTGGGTTAGGGTTAGGGTTAGGTTTAGGGTTAATGTTACGATTAGGGTCAGGGTTAGGGTTACGGTTAGGTTTTAATGTTTGGGTTAGGCTTAGCCCTAGGGTTAGGGTTTGGGTTAGAGATAGTTTTAGGATTAGGGTTAGGGTTTGGTTTTCGGTTAGGGTTTGGTTTAGGGTTAGTGTTAGGGTTTGGGTTTGGGTTAGAGTTAGGGTTAGAGATAGGTTTCGGGTTAGGGTTAGGGTTAGGGTTTGGGTTAGGTTTAGGGTTAGGGTTAGGGTTAGGGTTAATATTAGGATTAGGGTTAGGGTTAGGGTTACGGTTCGGGTTTGGGTTAGGGTTAGGGTTAGGGTTAGGGTTAGCATTAGGTTTAGGGTTAGGGTTAGGGTTTGGGTTAGGGTTAGGTTTAGGGTTTGGGTTAAAGTTAGGGTTAGGGTTAGGGTTTGGGTTAGAGTTAGGATTAGGTTTAGGATTAGTGTTAGTGTTAAGGTTTGTGTTAGGATTAGGTTTAGTTTTAGCATTAGGGTTAGTGTTAGGTTTAGGGATAATATTAGGATTAGGATTAGGGTTAGGGTAAGGGTTATTGTTTGGATTAAGGTTAGGGTTATGGTTAGGGTTAGGGTTAGGTTTAGGGTTTGGGTTAAAGTTAGGGTTAGTGTTACTGTTTGGGTTACGGTTAGGGGTAGGGTTAGGTTTTGGGTTAGGTTTAGGGTTAGGTTTAGTGTTTGGGTTCTAGTTAGGATTAGGGTTAGGGTTTTTTTTAGGGTTAGGGTTAGGGATAGGGTTAGTGTTTGGCTTAGGGTTAGGCTTAGAGTTAGGGTTAGGGCTAGGATTAATGTTAGTGTTAGGGTTTGATTTAGGGTTAGGTTTAGGGTTATGGTTAGGGCTAGGGTTAGGGTTAGTGTTAGGGTTAGGGTTTGGGTTAGGGTTAGGGTTAGGATTTGTGTTAGGGTTAGGGTTATAGTTAGGATTTGGGTTAGGGTTTGTTTTACGGTTAGGGTTAGGCATACGGTTAGGATTTGGATTAGGGTTAGGCTTAGGGTTAGGGTTAGGGTTATGGTTAGGGTTTGGGTTAGTGTTAGGGTTAGGGTTAGGGTTTGGGTTAGGGTTAGTATTTGGGTTAAGGTTTGGATTAGTGTTAGGTTTAGGGTTAGGGTTTGTTTTAGGGTTAGGGTTAGTCATAGGGTTAGGGTTTGTTTTAGGGTTAGCCTTATGGTTAGGGTTTGATTTAGGGTTAGGGTTAGCGTTTGGGTTAGGTTTAGCGTTAGGATTTTTGTTAGGGTTAGGGTTATAGTTAGGATTAGGGTTTGAATTTTGTTAGGGTTAGGGTCAGGGTTAGTGTTAATGTTAGGATTAGGGTTAGTGTTAATGTTAGGATTAGGGTTAGGGTTAGTGTTAGGTCTCGAGTTTGGGTTAGGGTAAGGGTTAAGGTTAGGGTTAGAGTTAGGGTTAGGGTTAGGCTTAGTGTTAGGGTTAGGGTTAGGGTTACGATTAAGGTTAGGGTTAGGGTTAGGGTTAGGGTTTGCGTTTGGATTAGGGTAGGGTGAGTGTTAGGGTTAATGTTTGGGTTTGTGTTAGGGTTAGGGTTAGAGTTAGGGTTAGGGTTAGGCTTAGTGTTAGCGTTAGGTTTGGGGTTAGGGTTAGGGTTAGTGTTAGGGTTTGGTGTAGGGTTAGAGTTAAGGTTTTTGTTAGGGTTACGGTTAGTCTTAGGGTTATGTTTTGGGTTTGGGTTAGGGTTAGGGTTTGGTTTAGTTTTAGGTTTAGGGTTATTGTTTGTGTTAGGTTTAGTGGTAGGGTTAGGGTTTGGGTTAAGGTTAGGGTTAGAATTAGGGTTTTGGTTAGGTTTAAGGTTAGGTTTAGAGTTAGGTTTTGGTTTTGGGTTAGGGTAAGGGTTAGGGCTAGGGTTAGGGTTATAGATAGAATTAGGGTTAGGGTTAGTGTTAGGGTTAGGGTTAGGGTTAGGGTTAGGGTTAGGGTTTGGGTTTGGGTTAGGGTTAGGGTTATACTTAAGTTTAGGGTTAGGGTTTGCATTAGGGTTAGGGATTTGGGTTAGGGTTAGGGTTAGGGTTAGGGTTAGGGTTAGGGTTTGGGTTTGGGTTAGGTTGATTTGTAGGCTTGTGGTTTGGTTTCTGTTAGGGTTAGGTTTAAGTTTAGGTCTAGGGTTTGGTTTAGCGTTAGGGTTAACGTTATAGTTAGGGTTTGGTTGAGCGTTAGGGTTAGTGTTAGGGGTTAGGGTTTAAGGTTTAGGGTTAGGGTTAGAATTAGTGTTTGGGTTAGGATTATGGTTAGGGTTACGGTTAGGGTTTGGGTTAGAGTTTGGTTTAGGATTAGGGTTTGGGTTACGGTTAGGGTTAGGGTTTGGCTTAGGGTTTGGCTTAGGGTTCAGCTTAGGGTAAGGGTTAGGGTTATGGTTAGTTTGAGTTTTAGGGTTAGGGTTATGGTTTGGGTTTGGGTTTGGGTTAGGGTAAGGGTTAGGGTTATGGTTAGTTTTAGTTTTAGAGTTTGGGTTTGGGTTAGGGATAGGGTTAGGGTTTGGATTAGGGTTAGGGTTATGTTTTGGGTTAGGGTTAGTGTTAGGGGTTAGGGTTAGGGTTAGGGTTAGGGATAGCGTTTGGCTTAGGGTTAGGGTTAGGGTTAGGTTCAGGGTTAGGGTTAGAGTTTGGGTTAGGTTTAGGGTTAGGCTTAGGGTTAGTGTTATAGATAGGGTTTGAGTTTGGGTTAGGGTTAGGGTTAGGGTTATGGTTAGGGTTTGGGTTAGTGTTAGGGTTAGGGTTAGGGTTTGGGTTAGAGTTAGGGTTAGGATTTGGGTTAGGGTTAGGGTTATAGTTAGGATTACGGTTAGGGTTTGTTTTAGGGTTAGGGTTAGGCATAGGGTTAGGGTTTGGGTTAGGGTTACCCTTAGGGTTAGGTTTTGGGTTAGGGTTAGGGTTAGCATTTGAGTTAGGGTTAGGGTTAGGATTTGGTTTAGGGTTAGGGTTATAGTTAGGATTAGGGTTTGGATTTTGGTTAGGGTTAGGTTTAGGGTTAGTGTTAATGGTTAGGCTTAGGGTTACTGTTATGTTTAGGGTTTGAGTTTGGGTTATGGTTAGGGTTTGGATGTGGTGTAGGGTTAGGGTTAGGGTTAGGGTTAGGGTTAGGGTTAGAGTTAGGGTTTGTGTTAGGTTTAGGGTTAGGATTAGGGATTGGGTTATGTTTAGGGTAAGGGTTAGGGTTAGGTTTAGGGTTTGGGTTTGGGTTAGGGTTAGGTTTAGGGTTAGGTTTAGGGTTAGGGTTAGAGTTAGGGTTAGGGTTTGGGTTAGGTTTAAAGTTAGGACTAGGGTGAGGGTTAGCGTTTGGGTTACGGTTAGTTTTAGGTTTAGGGTTTTTTTTTGGGTTAGGGTTAGGTTTAGGGTTATTTTTAGGGTTAGGGTTAGAGTTAGGGTT
>JAJHUQ010000044.1:3012500-3022500 GCA_035773235.1 Eospalax fontanierii | reverse complement strand
GGGTTAGTGTTAGGGTTTGGGTTTGGGTTAGGTTTATTTTTAGGGTTAGGGTTTGGTTTCTGTTAGGGTTAGGTTTAAGTTTAGGTCTAGGGTTTGGTTTAGCGTTAGGGTTAGCGTTATAGTTAGGGTTCGGTGAGCGTTAGGGTAAGTGTAAGGGGTTAGGGTTTAAGGTTTAAGGTTAGGGCTAGAATTAGTGTTTGGGTTAGGATTATGGTTAGGGTTACGGTTAGGGTTTGGTTTAGGATTAGGGTTTGGGTTACGGTTAGGGTTAGGGTTTGGCTTAGGGTTCGGCTTAGGGTAAGGGTTAGGGTTATGGTTAGTTTGAGTTTTAGGGTTTGGGTTATGGTTTAGGTTTGGGTTTGGGTTAGGGTAAGGGTTAGGGTTAGGGTTAGTTTTAGTGTTAGGGTTTGGGTTTGGGTTAGGGATAGGGTTAGGGTTTGGATTAGGGTTAGGGTTATGTTTTGGGTTAGGATTAGTGTTAGGGGTTAGGGTTAGGGTTAGGGTTAGGGATAGCGTTTGGCTTAGGGTTAGGGTTAGGGTTAGGTTCAGGGTTAGGGTTAGAGTTTGGGTTAGGTTTAGGGTTAGGCTTAGGGTTAGTGTTATGTTTAGGGTTTGAGTTTGGGTTATGGTTAGGGTTAGGGTTTGGTGTAGGGTTGGGGTTAGGGTTAGGGTTAGGGTTAGGGTTTGTGTTAGGGTTAGGGTTAGAGTTAGGGTTTGGGTTAGGTTTAGGGTTAGGCTTAGGGATTGGGTTATTTTTAGTGTAAGGGTTAGGGTTAGGTTTAGGGTTTGGGTTTGGGTTAGGGTTAGGTTTAGGGTTAGGGTTAGAGTTAGGGTTAGGGTTTGGGTTAGGTTTAGAGTTAGGACTAGGGTTAGGGTTACCGTTTGGGTTAGGGTTAGTTTTAGGTTTAGGGTTACTTTTAGGGTTAGGGTTAGAGTTAGGGTTAGGGTTAGGATTAGTGTTAGTGTTAGGGTTTTTGTTAGGGTTAGGGTTAGGGTTATGGTTAGGGTTTGGGTTAGTGTTAGGGTTAGGGTTAGGGTTTGGGTTAGAGTTAGGGTTAGGATTTGGGTTAGGGTTAGGGTTATAGTTAGGATTAAGGTTAGGGTTTGTTTTAGGGTTAGGGTTAGGCATAGGGTTAGGGTTTGGGTTAGGGTTACCCTTAGGGTTAGGGTTTGGGTTAGGGTTAGGGTTAGCATTTGAGTTAGGGTTAGGGTTAGGATTTGGTTTAGGGTTAGGGTTATAGTTAGGATTAGGGTTTGGATTTTGGTTAGGGTTAGGTTTAGGGTTAGTGTTAATGTTATGATTAGGGTTAGTGTTAATGTTAGGATTATGGTTAGGGTTAGTGTTAGGTTTCGAGTTTTGGTTAGGGTTAGGGTTACGGTTAGGGTTTGGGTTACGGTTAGGAATAGGGTTAGGGTTAGCGTTAGGGTTAGGGTTACGATTAAGTTTAGGGTTAGGGTTAGGGTTTGAGTTTGGATTAGGGTTAGGGTGAGTGTTTGGGTTAGGGTTTGGGTTTGTCTTAGGGTTAGGGTTAGAGTTAGTGTTAGGGTTAGGCTTAGTGTTCCGGTTAGGTTTGGGGTAAGGGTTAGGGTTAGTGTTAGGGTTTGGTTTAGGGTTAGGGTTATGTTTTCGGTTAGGGTTAGGTTTACAGTTTGTGTTTGGGTTAGGTCTGGGGTTAGGGTTAGGGTTTGGTTTGGGTTAGGAGTAGGGTTAGTGTTAGGCTTAGGATTTGGGTTAGGGTTAAGGTTAGGGTTTGTTTTAGGTTTAGGGTTAGAGTTAGGTGTTAGAGGTTAGGGGATAGGGTTAGGGTTAGAGTTAGATTTTGAATTAGGATTAGGATTTGGGTTTGGTTTAGGGTTAGGTTTAGGCTTAGGGTTAAGGTTAGGTTTAGTGTTTTGGTTTGGGTTAGGGTTAGGGTTAGGGTTAGGGTAAGGGTGTGAATAGGATTAGGGTCAGGGTTAGGGTTAGGGTTAGGTTTAGGATTAGTGTTAGTGTTAAGGTTTGTGTTAGGATTAGGTTTAGTTTTAGCATTAGGGTTAGTGTTAGGTTTAGGGATAATATTAGGATTAGGATTAGGGTTAGGGTAAGGGTTATTGTTTGGATTAAGGTTAGGGTTATGTTTAGGGTTAGGGTTAGGTTTAGGGTTTGGGTTAAAGTTAGGGTTAGTGTTACTGTTTGGGTTACGGTTAGGGGTAGGGTTAGGTTTTGGGTTAGGTTTAGGGTTAGGTTTAGTGTTTGGGTTATAGTTAGGATTAGGGTTAGGGTTTTTTTTAGGGTTAGGGTTAGGGATAGGGTTAGTGTTTGGCTTAGGGTTAGGCTTAGAGTTAGGGTTAGGGCTAGGATTAATGTTAGTGTTAGGGTTTGATTTAGGGTTAGGTTTAGGGTTATGGTTAGGGCTAGGGTTAGGGTTAGTGTTAGGGTTAGGGTTTGGGTTAGGGTTAGGGTTAGGATTTGTGTTAGGGTTAGGGTTATAGTTAGGATTTGGGTTAGGTTTAGGGTTAGGTTTAGGGTTAGGGTTTGGATTTGGGTTAGGGTTAGGGTTATACTTATGTTTAGGGTTAGGGTTTGCATTAGGGTTGGGCGTTTGGGTTAGGGTTAGGGTTGGGGTTAGTGTTAGGGTTTGGGTTTGGGTTATGTTTATTTTTAGGGTTAGGGTTTGGTTTCTGTTAGGGTTAGGTTTAAGTTTAGGTCTAGGGTTTGGTTTAACGTTAGAGTTAGGGTTATAGTTAGGGTTTGGTTGAGCGTTAGGGTTAGTGTTAGGGGTTAGGGTTTAGGGTTTAGTGTTAGGGTTAGAATTAGTGTTTGGGTTAGGGTTAGGGTTAGGGTTACGGTTAGGGTTTGGGTTAGAGTTGGTTTAGGATTAGGGTTTGGGTTACGGTTAGGGTTAGGGTTAGGTTTAGGGTTTGGTTTAGGATTCGGCTTAGGGTAAGGGTTAGGGTTATGTTTAGTTTTTGTTTTAGGGTTAGCGTTATGGTTTGGGTTTGGGTTTGGGTTAGGGTAAGGGTTAGGGTTAGGGTTAGGTTTTAGTGTTAGAGTTTGGGTTTGGGTTAGGGATAGGGTTAGTGTTAGGGTTTGGGTTAAGGTTAGTGTTAGGGTTTGGTTTAGGGTTAGGGTTATGTTTTGGGTTAGGGTTAGTGTTAGGGGTTAGGGTTAGGCTTAGGGATAGCGTTTGGCTTAGGGTTAGGGTTAGGTTCAGGGTTAGGGTTAGAGTTTGGGTTAGGTTTAGGGTTAGGCTTAGGGTTACTGTTATGTTTAGGGTTTGAGTTTGGGTTATGGTTAGGGTTAGGATGTGGTGTAGGGTTAGGGTTAGGGTTAGGGTTAGGGTTAGGTTTAGGGTTTGTGTTAGGGTTAGGGTTAGAGTTAGGGTTTGGGTTAGGTTTAGGGTTAGGATTAGGGATTGGGTTATGTTTAGGGTAAGGGTTAGGGTTAGGTTTAGGGTTTGGGTTAGGGTTAGGGTTATCGATAGGGTTAGGATTAGGGTTAGGGTTAGAGTTAGGGTTAGGGTTTGGGTTAGGTTTAAAGTTAGGACTAGGGTTAGGGTTAGCGTTTGGGTTAGGGTTAGTTTTAGGTTTAGGGTTTGGGTTTGGTTAGGGTTAGGTTTAGGGTTAGTTTTAGGGTTAGGGTTAGAGTTAGGGTTAGGGTTAGGATTAGTGTTAGTTTTAGCGTTTTGGTTAGGGTTAGGGTTAGGGTTATGGTTAGGGTTTGGGTTAGTGTTAGGGTTAGAGTTAGGGTTTGGGTTAGAGTTAGGGTTAAGATTTGGGTTAGGGTTAGGGTTATAGTTAGGATTAGGGTTAGGGTTTGTTTTAGGGTTAGGGTTAGGCCTAGGGTTAGGGTTTGGGTTAGGGTTAGCCTTAGGGTTACTTTTTGTGTTAGGGTTAGGGTTAGCGTTTGAGTTAGGGTTAGGGTTAGGATTTGGGTTGGGGTTAGGGTTATAGTTAGGATTAGGGTTTGGATTTTGGTTAGGGTTAGGTTTAGGGTTAGTGTTAATGTTGTGATTAGGGTTAGGGTTAATGTTAGGATTAGGGTTAGGGTTAGTGTTAGGTTCCGAATTTTGGTTAGGGTTAGGGTTAGGGTTAGGGTTTGGGTTACTGTTAGGAATAGGGTTAGGGTTAGGGTTAGGGTTAGGGTTACGATTAAGTTTAGGGTTAGGGTTTGAGTTTGGATTAGGGTTAGGGTGAGTGTTAGGGTTAGGGTTTGGGTTTGTCTTAGGGTTACGGTTAGAGTTAGTGTTAGGGTTAGGCTTAGAGTTACGGTTAGGTTTGGGGTTAGGGTTAGGGTTAGTGTTAGGGTTTGGTTTCGGGTTAGGGTTATGTTTTCGGTTAGGGTTAGGTTTACGGTTTGGGTTTGGGTTAGGTTTAGGGTTAGGGTTAGGGTTCGGTTTGGGTTAAGAGTAGGGTTAGTGTTAGGCTTAGGGTTTGGGTTACGGTTAAGGTTAGGGTTTGTTTTAGGTTTAGGGTTGAGTTAGGGGTTAGAGGTTAGGGTATAGGGTTAGGGTTAGAGTTAGATTTTGGATTAGGGTTAGGATTTGGGTTTGGTTTAGGGTTAGGGTTAGGCTTAGGGTTAGGGTTAGGTTTGGGGTTTTGGTTTGGGTTAGGGTTACGGTTTGGTGTAGGGTTAGAGTTAAGGTTTGTGTTGAGGTTATGGTAAGGGTTAGGGTTAGGCTTTGCCTTTGGGTTAGGGTTAGGGTTTTATTTAGTGTTAGGGTTAGGGTTATTTTTTGTGTTAGGTTTAGTGTTATGGCTAGGGTTTGGGTTAGGTTTAGTGTTAGGGTTAGAAGTAGGGTTTGGTTTTGGGTTAGGGTTAGGGTTAGGGTTAGGGTTAGGCTTATAGATAGGATTATTGTTAGGGTTTGGGTTAGGGTTAGGGTTAGGATTAGGATTAATGTTAGGATTAGGATTGCTGTTAGGGTTAAGGTTTGGGTTAGGGTTAGGGTGAGGGTTAGGGTTAGGTTTTGGGTTTGGGTTAGGGTTAGGGTTAGAGTTAGGGTTAGGTTTATGGTTAGTATTCGGGTTCGAGTTTGGGTCAGGGTTAGGGTTAGGGTTAGGGTTTGGTTTAGGTTTAGGCTTAGGTTTTGGGTTAGGGTTTGAATTAGGGTTAGGGTTATGGTTAGGGTTATCGTTAGTGATAGGGTTTGGGTTAGGGTTAGGTTTAGGGTTTGGTTTAGGGTTAGGGTTTGGGTTAGTGTTAGGGATAGGGCTAAATGTAGGATTAGGGTTAGGGTTAGGGTTAAGGTTAGGGTTTGGGTTAGGTTTAAGGTGAGGTTTAGGTTTAGCGTTTGGGTTAGGGTTAGGGTTAGGCTTTCGGTTAGTGTTAGAGTTAGGATTAGGGTTAGGTTTTGGGTTTGGTTTAGGGTTAGGTTTAGGGTTACTGTTAGAGTTTGGGTTTGGGTTTGAGTTAAGTTTAGGGTTAGGGTTAGGTTTACGGTTAGGATTAGGGTTAGGGTTAGGGTTAGGATTAGGGTTAGGATTAGGGTTAGGGTTAGGGTTTGGGTTAGGGTTAGGGTTACGGTTAGGGTTTGGGTAAGGTTTAGGGTTATGGTTAGGTTTAGGGTTTGGTTTAGGGTTAGGGTTATAGTTAAGATAAGGGTTATGGTTTGGGTTAGAGTTAGGGTTGGGTTAGGGTTAATGTTACGATTAGGGTCAGGGTTAGGGTTACGGTTAGGTTTTAGGGTTTGGGTTAGGCTTAGCCTTAGGGTTAGGGTTTGGGTTAGAGATAGTTTTAGGATTAGGGTTAGGGTTTGGGTTTCGGTTAGGGTTTGGTTTAGGGTTAGGGTTAGGGTTTGGGTTTGGGTTAGCGTTAGGGTTAGAGATAGGTTTCGGGTTAGGGTTAGGGTTAGGGTTTGGGTTAGGTTTAGGGTTAGGGTTAGGGTGAGGGTTAATATTAGGATTAGGGTTAGGGTTAGGGTTACGGTTCAGGTTTGGGTTAGGGTTAGGGTTAGGG
This sequence comes from Eospalax fontanierii, assembly GCA_035773235.1. Lineage (NCBI taxonomy): Eukaryota > Metazoa > Chordata > Mammalia > Rodentia > Spalacidae > Eospalax > Eospalax fontanierii. The sequence goes on along the minus strand of JAJHUQ010000044.1, from coordinate 3,016,562 downwards.
TTAGGGTTGGCATTAGGTTTAGGGTTAGGGTTAGGGTTTGGGTTAGCGTTAGGTTTAGGTTTAGGGTTTGGGTTAAAGTTAGGGTTAGGGTTAGGGTTTGGGTTAGAGTTAGGGTTAGGGTTAGGATTAGTGTTAGTGTTAAGGTTTGTGTTAGGGTTAGGTTTAGTTTTAGCATTAGGGTTAGGGTTACGTTTAGGGATAATATTAGGATTAGGATTAGGGTTAGGGTAAGGGTTATTGTTTGGATTAAGGTTAGGGTTATGTTTAGGGTTAGGGTTAGGTTTAGGGTTTGGGTTAAAGTTAGGGTTAGTGTTACTGTTTGGGTTATGTTTAGGGTTAGGTTTAGGGTTTGGGTTAGGTTTAGGGTTAGGTTTAGTGTTTGGGTTATAGTTAGGATTAGGGTTAGGGTTTTTTTTAGGGTTAGGGTTAGGGATAGGGTTAGTGTTTGGCTTAGGGTTAGGGTTAGAGTTAGGGTTAGGGCTAGGGTTAATGTTAGTGTTAGGGTTTGATTTAGGGTTAGGTTTAGGGTTATGGTTAGGGCTAGGGTTAGGGTTAGTGTTAGGGTTAGGGTTTGGGTTAGGGTTAGGGTTAGGATTTGTGTTAGGGTTAGGGTTATAGTTAGGATTGGGGTTAGGGTTTGTTTTACGGTTAGGGTTAGGCATAGGGTTAGGATTTGGATTAGGGTTAGGGTTAGGGTTAGGGTTAGGGTTAGGGTTAGGATTTGGTTTAGGGTTAGGTTTATAGTTAAGATTAGGGTTAGTGTTTGGGTTAGGGTTAGGGTTAGGCTTAGGGTTAGGGTTAGGTTAAGGGTTTGGGTTTGGGTTAGGGTTAGGGTTTGGTGTAGGGTTAGAGTTCAGGTTTGTATTAGGGTTACGGTTAGGGTTAGTGTTAGGCTTTGGGTTTGGGTTAGGTTTAGGATTTGGTTTAGTATTAGGGTTAGGGTTGTTGTTTGGGTTAGGTTTAGTGCTAGTGTTACGGTTAGGCTTAGGGTTAGGTTTAGGTTTAGGGTTTGGGTTTGGGTTAGGGTTAGGGTTAGGTTTAGGGTTAGGGTTAGGGTTACGGTTTGGATTAGGGTTAGGCTTTGGTTTTGTGTTAGGGTTAGGGTTAGGGTTATAGTTAGGTTTAGGGTTAGGGTTTTCGTTAGGGTTAGGGATTTGGGTTAGTGTTAGGGTTAGGGTTAGTGTTAGTGTTAGGTTTTGGGTTTGGGTTAGGTTTATTTTTAGTGTTAGGATTTGGTTTCTGTTAGGGTTAGGTTTAGGGGTAGGGGTAGGGTTTGGTTTCGGGTTAGGGTTAGGGTTAGAGTTAGGGTTTGGTTGAGGGTTAGGCTTATTGTTAGGGTTAGGGTTTGGCATAGTGTTTAGTTTAGGATTAGGGTTTGGGTTAGGGTTAGGGTTAGAGTTAGGGTTTGGTTTAGTGTACGGCTTAGGCTAAAGGTTAGGGTTAGGGTTAGGGTTAGTGTTAGGTTTTGGGTTAGGGTTAAGGTTAGGGTTACGGTTAGTGTTTCGGTTTGGGTTAGGGTTAGGTTTAGGGTTTGGGTTAGGGTTTGGGTTTGGTTTTGTGTTAGGGTTAGGTTTAAGGTTAGGTTTTGGGTTCGGGTTTGGTTTAGATTCAGGGTTACGGTTAGGGTTTGGGTTTGGGTTAGGTTTAGGTTTTGTATTGGGTTAGGTTTAGGGTTAAGGTTAGGGTTATTGTTAGGGTTTGGGTTACGATTAGGGATAGGGTTAGGATTTGGTTTAGGGTTAGGGTTATACTTAAGTTTAGGATTAGGATTTGCATTAGGGTTAGGGATTTGGGTTAGGGTTAGGGTTAGGGTTAGGGTTAGTGTTAGGGTTTGGGTTTGGGTTAGGTTTATTTTTAGGGTTAGGTTTTGGTTTCTGTTAGGGTTAGGTTTAAATTTAGTTCTAGGGTTTGGTTTAGCGTTAGGGTTAGGGTTATAGTTAGGGTTTGGTTGAGCGTTAGAGTTAGTGTTAGCGGTTACAGGTTACGGTTTAGGGTTAGGGTTAGAATTAGTGTTTGGGTTTGGGTTAGGGTTAAGGTTACGGTTAGGGTTTGGGTTAGAGTTTGGTTTAGGCTTAGGGTTTGGGTTACGGTTAGGGTTAGGGTTAGGGTTAGGGTTTGGTTTAGGGTTCGGCTTAGGGTAAGGGTTAGGGTTATGGTTAGTTTTAGTTTTAGGGTTAGGGTTATGGTTTGGGTTTGGGTTAGGGTAAGGGTTAGGGTTAGGGTTAGTGTTAGGGTTAGGGTTAGAGTTAGGGTTTGGGTTAGGTTTAGGGTTAGGATTAGGGATTGGGTTATGTTTACAGTAAGGGTTAGGGTTAGGTTTAGGGTTTGGGTTTGGGTTAGGGTTAGGTTTAGGGTTAGGTTTAGGGTTAGGGTTAGAGTTAGGGTTAGGGTTCGGGTTTGGGTTAGGTTTAGAGTTAGGACTAGGGTTAGGGTTAGCGTTTGGGTTAGGGTTAGTTTTAGGTTTAGGGTTTGGGTTTGGGTTAGTTTTAGGTTTAGGGTTAGTTTTAGGGTTAGGGTTAGAGTTAGGGTTAGGGTTAGGATTAGTGTTAGTGTTAGGGTTTGGGTTAGGTTTAGGGTTAGGCTTAGGGTTATGGTTAGGTTTTGGGTTAGTGTTAGGGTTAGGGTTAGGGTTTGGGTTAGGGTTAGAGTTAGGATTTGGGTTAGGGTTAGGGTTATAGTTAGGATTAGTGTTAGTGTTTGTTTTAGGGTTAAGGTTAGGCATAGGGTTAGGGTTTGGGTTAGGGTTAGCCTTAGGGTTAGGGTTTGGGTTAGGGTTAGGGTTAGCCTTTGATTTAGGGTTAGGGTTACGATTTGGGTTAGGGTTAGGGTTATAGTTAGGATTAGGGTTTGGATTTTGGTTAGGGTTAGGTTTAGGGTTAGTGTTAATGTTAGGATTAGGGTTAGGGTTAGTGTTAGGTTTCGAGTTGGGGTTAGGGTTAGGGTTAGGTTTAGGGTTTGGGTTAGGGTTAGGAATAGGGTTAGGGTTAGGGTTAGGGGTAGGGTTACGATTAAGTTTAGGGTTAGGGTTAGGGTTAGGGTTTGAGTTTGGATTAGGGTTAGGGTGAGTGTTAGGGTTAGGGTTTGGGTTTGTGTTAGGGTTAGGGTTAGAGTTAGTGTTAGGGTTAGGTTTAGTGTTACGGTTAGGTTTGGGGTTAGGATTAGGGTTAGTGTTAGGGTTTGGTTTAGGTTTAGGGTTATGTTTTCGGTTAGGGTTAAGTTTACGGTTTGGGTTTGGGTTTGGGTTAGGTTTAGGGTTAGGGTTAGGGTTTGGTTTGGGTTAGGGGTAGGGTTAGTGTTAGGCTTAGGGTTTGGGTTAGGGTTAGGGTTAAGGTTAGGGTTTGTTTTAGGTTTAGGGTTAGAGTTAGGGGTTAGAGGTTAGGGGATAGGGTTAGGGTTAGAGTTAGATTTTGGATTAGGGTTAGTACTTGGGTTTGGTTTAGGGTTAGGGTTAGGCTTAGGGTTAAGGTTAGGTTTAGGGTTTTGGATTGGGTTAGGGTTAGGGTTTGGTGTAGGGTTAGAGTTAAGGTTTATGTTGAGGTTACCGTTAGGGTTAGCGTTAGGCTTTGGGTTTGGGTTAGGGTTAGGGTTTGATTTAGTGTTAGGGTTAGGGTTATTGTTTGTGTTAGGTTTAATTTTATGGCTAGGGTTTGGGTTAGGTTTAGTGTTAGGGTTAGAAGTAGGGTTTGGTTTTGGGTTAGGGTTAGGGTTAGGGTTAGGGTTAGGGTTAGGGTTATAGACAGGATTAGGGTTAATGTTTGGGTTAGGGTTAGTGTTAGGATTAGGATTAATGTTAGGATTAGGATTAGGGTTAGGATTAAGGTTTGGGGTAGGGTTAGGGTTAGGGTGAGGGTTAGGGTTAGGGTTTGGGTTTGGGTTAGGGTTAGGGTTAGAGTTAGGGTTAGTTTTATGGTTAGTATTCGGGTTAGTGTTTGGGTCAGGGTTAGGGTTAGGGTTATGGTTTGGGTTAGGTTTAGGCTTAGGGTTTGGGTTAGGGTTTGGATTAGGGTTAGGGTTATGGTTAGGGTTAGCGTTAGTGATAGGGTTTGGGTTAGGGATATGGTT
>JAJHUQ010000044.1:2995000-3007500 GCA_035773235.1 Eospalax fontanierii | reverse complement strand
GGTTAGGTTTAGGGTTAGGGTTAGGGTTTGGGTTAGGTTTAGGTTTAGGCTTATATTTGGTTTAGGGTTAGGGTTATAGTTAGGATTAGGGTTAGGGTTTCGGTTAGGGTTAGGGTTAGGGATAATATTAGGATTACGGTTAGGGTTTCGGTTAGGCTTAGGGTTAGGATTAGGATTAATATTAGGATTAGGGTTAGGGTTAGGGTTAAGGTTTGGATTAGCGTTAGGGTGAGGGTTAGGGTTAGGGTTTGAGTTTGGGTTAGGGTTAGGTTTAGGGTTTGGGTTATGGTTAGGGTTTGGGTTAGGTTTAGGTTTAGAGTTAGGGTTAGGATTTGGGTTAGGGTTAGGGTTATAGTTATTATTAGGGTTAGGGTTTTTTTTAGGGATAGGGATGGCCAAAGGGTTAGGGTTTGGGTTAGTGTTAGGGTTAGGGTTAGGGTTAGGGTCAGGGTTAGGGATTGGGTTAGGCTTAGGGTAAGGGTTAGGGTTAGGGTTAGGGTAAGGGTTAGGGTTAGGGTTTGTTTTAGGATTAGGTTTAGGGTTATTGTTTGTGTTAGGTTTAGGGTTAGGGTTAGGGTTTGGGTTAGGTTTAGGGTTAGGATTATGTTTTGGCTTAGGTTTAGGGTAAGGGTTAGATTTAGGGTTTGGTTTGGTTTCGGCTTAGGGTTAGGGTTAGGGTTAGGGTTAGGGTTAGGGTTAGGGTTAGGGTTAGTGTTTGGTTTTGGGTTAGGGTTAGGTTTGGGGTTAGTGTTAAGTTTCGGGTTTGGGTTAGGGTTTGGGTTAGGTTTAGGTTTAGCGTTAGGTTTAGGGTTTGGGTTTGGGTTAGGATTAGTGTTAGGCTTTAGGTTTGGGTTAGCGTTAGGTTTAGGGTTAGTGTTAGGTTTAGGATCTGGGTTAGGGTTAGGGTGAAGGTTAGGTTATAGTTAGGGTTAGGGTTAGGGTTTGGGTTTGGGTTAGGGTAAGGGTTAGGGTTAGTGTAAGGGTTAGGGTTAAAATTGGGGTTTTTGTTAGGTTTCGGTTTGGGTTAGGGTTAGGGTTAGGGTTAGGGTTATGGTTAGGATTAGTGTTATTGTTAGGGTTTGGGTTAGGGTTAGGATTAGTGTTAGTGTTAGGGTTTGGGTTAGGGTTAGGATTAGTGTTAGTGTTAGGGTTTGGGTTAGGGTTGAGGTTAGGGTTATGGTTAGTGTTTGGGTTAGGGTTAGGGTTAGGGTTAGGGTTAGGGTTAGGGTTAGGTTTAGGGTTTGGGATAGGGTTAGGTTTAGGATTTGGGTTAGAATTAGTGTTTGGGTTAGGATTATGGTTAGGGTTACGGTTAGGATTTGGGTTAGAGTTTGGTTTAGGATTAGGGTTTGGGTTACGGTTAGGGTTAGGTTTTGGCTTAGGGTTCGGCTTAGGTTAAGGGTTAGGGTTATGGTTAGTTTGAGTTTTAGGGTTAGGGTTATGGTTTGGGTTTGGGTTTGGGTTAGGGTAAGGGTTAGGGTTAGGGTTAGTTTTAGTGTTAGGGTTTGGGTTTGGGTTAGGGATAGGGTTAGGGTTTGGATTAGGGTTAGGGTTATGTTTTGGGTTAGGGTTAGTGTTAGGGGTTAGGGTTAGGGTTAGGGTTAGGGTTAGCGTTTGGCTTAGGGTTAGGGTTAGGGTTAGGTTCAGGGTTAGGGTTAGAGTTTGGGTTAGGTTTAGGGTTAGGCTTAGGGTTAGTGTTATGTTTAGGGTTTGAGTTTGGGTTATGGTTAGGGTTAGGGTTTGGTGTAGGGTTATGTTTAGGGTTAGGTTTAGGGTTAGGGTTAGGGTTAGGGTTAGGGTTAGAGTTAGGGTTTGGTTTAGGTTTAGGGTTAGGCTTAGGGATTGGGTTATTTTTAGGGTAAGGGTTAGGGTTAGGTTTAGGGTTTGGGTTTGGGTTAGGGTTAGGTTTAGGATTTGGGTTAGGGTTAGGGTTATAGTTAGGATTATGGTTAGGCTTTGATTTAGGGTTAGGATTAGGGATAGAGTTAGGGTTTGGGTTAGGGTTACGGTTAGAGTTAGGGTTAGGATTAGTGTTAATGTTAGGGTTTGGGTTAGGGTTAGGGTTAGGGTTAGGGTTAGGGTTTAGGTTTGGGTTAGAGTTAGCGTTTGCTTTAATGTTAGGGTTAGGGTTAGTGTTTGTGTTAGGCTTCTGGTTAGGGTTTAGGGTTTGGGAAAGGTTAGGTTTAGAATTAGGGTTTAGGTTAGGTTTAGGGTTAGGGTTAGAGTTAGGGTTTGGTTTTCGTTTAGGGTTAGGGTTAGGGTTAGGGTTAGGGTTAGGGTTATAGTTAGGAATAGGGTTAAGTTTTGGGTTAGGGTTAGGTTAGGATTAGGATTAATGTTAGAATTAGGGTTAGGGTTAGGGTTAAGGTTTGGGTTAGGGTTAGGGTGAGGGTTAGGTTTAGGGTTAGGGTTAGGCTTAGGGTAAGGTTTAGGGTTTGGGTTAGTGTTAGGGTTAGGGTAAGGGTTAGGGTTAGGGTTTGGTTTTGGGTTAGGGTTAGGTTTAGGGTTAGTGTTAGGGTTTGGGTTTGTGTTAGGGTTACGGATAGGTTTAGGTTTAGCGTTAGGTTTAGGGTTTGGGTTAGGGTTAGGGTTAGGCTTTAGGTTTGGGTTGGCTTTAGGTTTAGGGTTAGTGTTAGGTTTAGAATCTGGGTTAGGGTTAGGGTTAGGTTTAGAGTTAGGGTTAGGGTTAGGGTTTGGGTTTGGGCTAGGGTAAGGGTTAGGGTTAGGGTAAGGGTTAGGGTTAGAATTGGGGTTTGGGTTAGGTTTAGGGTTAGGGTTAGGTTTAGGTTTTGGGTTAGGTTTGGGATAGGGTTAGGGTTAGGGTTAGGGTTAGGGTTAGGGTTAGGGTTAAGGTTAGGGTTAGTGTTAGTGTTTGGGTTTGGGTTTCGGGAAGTGTATGGTTAGGGTTAGGGTTAGGGTTAGTGTTAGGGTTTGGTTTAGGGTTAGGGTTATATTTTCATTTAGGTTTAGGTTTAGGGTTTGGGTTTTGTTTAGGTTTAGGGTTAGGGTTAGGCTTTGATTTGGGTTAGGGTTAGGGTAGGGTTAAGCTTAGGGTTGGGGTTAGGGTTAGGGTTAGGGTTAGGGTTAGGGTTAGTGTTAGTGTTTGGGTTTGGGTTTCGGGTAGGGGTATGGTTAGGGTTAGGGTTAGGTTTAGTGTTAGGGTTTGGTTTAGGGTTAGGGTTATATTTTCATTTAGGTTTAGATTTAGGGATTGGGTTTTGTTTAGGTTTAGGGTTAGGGTTAGGCTTTGATTTGGGTTAGGGTTAGGGTAGGGTTAATCTTAGGGTTGGGGTTAGGGTTAGGGTTAGGGTTAGGGTTAGGGTTAGGGTTAGGGTTAGCTTTAGGGTATGGGTTAGGTTAGGGTTAGGGTTTGGGTTATGGTTAGGGTTTGGGTTAGGGTTAGGGTTAGCGTTAGGGTTAGGATTTGGGTTAGGGTTAGGGTTATATTTAGGATTAGGGTTAGGGTTAGGGTTAGGGTTAGTGTTAGTGTTTGGGTTTGGGTTTCGGGTAGGGGTATGGTTAGGGTTAGGGTTAGGTTTAGTGTTAGGGTTTGGTTTAGGGTTAGGGTTATCTTTTCATTTAGGTTTAGATTTAGGGATTGGGTTTTGTTTAGGTTTAGGGTTAGGGTTAGGCTTTGATTTGGGTTAGGGTTAGGGTAGGGTTAAGCTTAGGGTTGGGGTTATGGTTAGGGTTAGGGTTAGGGTTAGGGTTAGGGTTAGCTTTAGGGTATGGGTTAGGTTAGGGTTAGGGTTTGGGTTATGGTTAGGGTTTGGGTTAGGGTTAGGGTTAGCGTTAGGGTTAGGATTTGGGTTAGGGTTAGGGTTATATTTAGGATTAGGGTTAGGGTTTGTTTTAGGGATAGGGATAGGAATAGGGTTAGGGTTTGGGGTAGGTTTAGGGTCAGGTTTAGGGTTTGGGTTAGGGTTGTGGTTAGGGTTAATGTTAGGATTAGGGTTAGGGTTAGTGTTAGGGTTAATGTTAGGATTAGGGTTAGGGATAGGGTTAGGGTTAGGGTTCAGGTTTGGGTTAGGGTTAGGATTAGGGTTAGGGTTAGCATTAGGTTTAGGGTTAGGGTTTGGGTTAGGTTTAAGGTTAGGGTTAGGGTTAAGGTTAGGGTTAGGGTTAATGTTAGGATAAGGGTCAGGGTTTGGGTTAGGGTTAGGATTAGGGTTTGGGTTAGGGTTAGCTTTAGGGTTAGGGTTTGGATTAGGGATAGGTTTAGGATTAGGGTTAGGGTTTGGGTTTCGGTTAGGGTTTGGTTTAGGATTAGGGTTAGGATTTCATTTGATTTAGGGTTAGGTTTAGGTTTAGGGTTTGGGTTAGATTTAGGGTTAGGGTTACGGTTAGGGTTTTGTTTTGCGTTAGGTTTAGGGTAAGGGTTTCATTTGGGTTAGGGTTAGGGTTAGGGTTAGGGTTTGGGTTAGGTTTAGGGTTAGGGTTAGGGTTAGTGTTTGGGTTTCGGTTAGGGTTAGGTTTAGGTTTAGGTTTAGGGTTTGGGTTTGTGTTAGGTTTAGTGTTAGTGTTAGGGTTAGGTTTAGGGTTAATGTTAGGATTAGGGTTAGGTTTAGGTTTAGCGTTAAGGATGGGTTAGGGTTAGGGTTAGGATTAGGGTTAGGGTTAGGTTTAGGGTTAGGTTTAGGATTTGGTTTAGGGTTAGCTTTACAGGTAGGATTAGTTTTAGGGTTTGGGTTAGGGTTACGCTTAGGTTTAGGGTTAATGTTAGGATGAGAGTCAGGGTTAGGATTAGGGTTAGGGTTTGGGTTAGGTTTAGCGTTGGGGTTAGGGTTCGGGTTAGGAATAGGTTTAGGGTTAGTGTTAGGGTTAGGGTTAGGGTTAGGGTTTGGGTCTGGCTAAGGGTTAGGTTTGGGGTTAGGGTAAAGTTAAGGTTTAGGGTTAGGGTTAGGGTTTGTGTTTGGGTTAGGTTAAGGTTTAGGGTTAGGGTTAGTGTTAGTGTTAGAGTTTGGGTTTGGGTTAGGGTTAGGGGTAGGGTTAGGATTAGTGTTAGGGTTTGTTTTAGGGTTAGGGTTAGGTTTTGGGTTAGGGTTAGGGTTAGGTTTAGGGTTTGGGTTTGGGTTAGGTTTAGGTTTAGGTTTAGGGTTAGGGTTAGGGTTAGCGTTAGAGTTTGGGTTAGGGTTAGTGTTAGGGTTAGGTTTAGGGTTAGGGTTAGGTTTAGGGTTAGGTTTTGGGTTTGAGTTAGTGTAAGGGTTAGGGTTGGAGTTAGTGTGAGTGTTAGGGTTTGGTTATGGGTTAAGGTTAGAGTTAGGGTTAGGGTTAGGGTTATGGTTAGGGTTTGTGTTAGTGTTAGGTTTAGGTTTAGGGTTATGGTTGGGGTTAGGTTTTGTGTTAGGTTTAGGGTTAGGATTTGATTTATGGTTATGCTTTGGGTTTGGTTTAGGGTTAGGGTTAGGGTTGGGTTTAGGATTAGTGTTAGGGTTTGGGCTAGGGTTAGGTTTAGGGTTAGGGTTAGGGTTAGGGTTTGATTTTGGGTTATGGTAAGGGTTAGGGTTAGGGTTAGTGTTAGGGTTTGGGTTTGGGTTAGGGTTAGGCTTAGGGTTAGGGTTAGGGTTAGGGTTACGGTTAGTGTTAGGGAATGGTTTAGGGTTACTGTTATGTTTTTGGTTAGGGTTAGTGTTAGGGGTTAGGGTTAGGGTTAGGGTTGGGTTTGGGTTAGGGTTAGGTTTAGTGTTAGATTTTGTATTAGTTTTAGGGTTAGGGTTAGGTTTAGGGTTAGGGTTAGGGTTTGGGTTAGGTTTAGGTTTAGGCTTATATTTGGTTTAGGGTTAGGGTTATAGTTAGGATTAGGGTTAGGGTTTCGGTTAGGGTTAGGGTTAGGGTTAATATTAGGATTACGGTTAGGGTTTCGGTTAGGCTTAGGGTTAGGATTAGGATTAATATTAGGATTAGGGTTAGGGTTAGGGTTAAGGTTTGGGTTAGCGTTAGGGTGAGGGTTAGGGTTAGGGTTTGAGTTTGGGTTAGGGTTAGGTTTAGGGTTTGGGTTATGGTTAGGGTTTGGGTTAGGGTTAGGTTTAGAGTTAGGGTTAGGATTTGGGTTAGGGTTAGGGTTATAGTTATTATTAGGGTTAGGGTTTTTTTTAGGGATAGGGATGGCCATAGGGTTAGGGTTTGGGTTAGTGTTAGGGTTAGGGTTAGGGTTAGGGTCAGGGTTAGGGTTTGGGTTAGGCTTAGGGTAAGGGTTAGGGTTAGCATTAGGGTAAGGGTTAGGGTTAGGGTTTGTTTTAGGATTAGGTTTAGGGTTATTGTTTGTGTTAGGTTTAGGGTTAGGGTTAGGGTTTGGGGTTAGGTTTAGGGTTAGGATTATGTTTTGGCTTAGGTTTAGGGTAAGGGTTAGATTTAGGGTTTGGTTTGGTTTCGGCTTAGGGTTAGGGTTAGGGTTAGGGTTAGGGTTAGGGTTAGGGTTAGGGTAGTGTTTGGTTTTGGGTTAGGGTTAGGTTTAGGGTAGTGTTAAGGTTCGGGTTTGGGTTAGGGTTTGGGTTAGGTTTAGGTTTAGCGTTAGGTTTAGGGTTTGGGTGTTGGGTTAGGATTAGTGTTAGGCTTTAGGTTTGGGTTAGCGTAGGTTTAGGGTTAGTGTTAGGTTTAGGATCTGGGTTAGGGTAGGGTGAAGGTTAGGTATAGGTAGGGTTAGGGTTAGGGTTGGGTTGGGGTTAGGGTAAGGGTTAGGGTTGTGTAAGGGTTAGGGTTTGGGGTTTTTGGTGGTTTCGGTTGGGGGTGGGTTGGGTTAGGGTGATGGTTAGGATTAGTGGGGGGTGGGGGTGGGGGTGGGGGTGGTTGGTGTGGGTGGGGTGGGTGGGGGGGGGTGGGGGTGGTGGTGGGGGTGGGGGTGGGGGGGGGGTGGGGGTGGTGGTGGGGTGTGGTGGGGGGGGGGTGGGGGTGGGGTAGGGGGAGGGGGTGGGGTTGGGGGGGGTGGGGTGGGGGTGGGGTGGGGGTGGAGGGTGGGGGGTGGATGGTGTGGGGGTGGGGGGTGGGGGTGGGGTGTGGGGTGGGGGGGGTGTTTGGGTGGGGGGGGGGGTAGGTGGGGGGGGGGGTCGGGGTGTTGGTTTACGTTGAGGTTTTAAACGGTTGACGTTTTGGGTTCGGCTTAGGGTAAGGGTTAGGGTTATGGTTAGTTTGAGTTTTAGGGTTAGGGTTATGGTTTGTGTTTGGGTTTGGGTTAGGGTAAGGGTTAGGGTTAGGGTTAGTTTTAGTGTTAGGGTTTGGGTTTGGGTTAGGGATAGGGTTAGGGTTTGGATTAGGGTTAGGGTTATGTTTTGGGTTAGGGTTAGTGTTAGGGGTTGGGGTTAGGGTTAGGGTTAGGGATAGCGTTTGGCTTAGGGTTAGGGTTAGGGTTAGGTTCAGGGTTAGGGTTAGAGTTTGGGTTAGGTTTAGGGTTAGGCTTAGGGTTAGTGTTATGTTTAGGGTTTGAGTTTGGGTTATGGTTAGGGTTAGGGTTTGGTGTAGGGTTAGGTTTAGGGTTAGGTTTAGGGTTAGGGTTAGGGTTAGGGTTAGGGTTAGAGTTAGGGTTTGGTTTAGGTTTAGGGTTAGGCTAAGGGATTGGGTTATTTTGAGCGTAAGGGTGACGGTTAGGTTTAGGGTTTGGGTTTGGGTTAGGGTTAGGTTTAGGATTTGGGTTAGGGTTAGGGTTATAGTTAGGATTATGGTTAGGCTTTGATTTAGGGTTAGGATTAGGGATAGTGTTAGGGTTTGGGTTAGGGTTACGGTTAGAGTTAGGGTTAGGATTAGTGTTAATGTTAGGGTTTGGGTTAGGGTTAGGGTTAGGGTTAGGGTTAGCGTTTAGGTTTGGGTTAGAGTTAGCGTTTGCTTTAATGTTAGGGTTAGGGTTAGTGTTTGTGTTAGGCTTATGGTTAGGGTTTAGGGTTTGGGAAAGGTTAGGTTTAGAATTAGGGTTTAGGTTAGGTTTAGGGTTAGGGTTAGAGTTAGGGTTTGGTTTTCGTTTAGGGTTAGGGTTAGGGTTAGGGTTAGGGTTAGGGTTATAGTTAGGAATAGGGTTAAGTTTTGGGTTAGGGTTAGGTTAGGATTAGGATTAATGTTAGAATTAGGGTTAGGGTTAGGGTTAAGGTTTGGGTTAGGGTTAGGGTGAGGGTTAGGTTTAGGGTTAGGGTTAGGCTTAGGGTAAGGTTTAGGGTTTGGGTTAGGGTTAGGGTTAGGGTAAGGGTTAGGGTTAGGGTTTGGTTTTGGGTTAGGGTTAGGTTTAGGGTTAGTGTTAGGGTTTGGGTTTAGGTTAGGGTTACGGATAGGTTTAGGTTTAGCGTTAGGTTTAGGGTTTGGGTTAGGGTTAGGGTTAGGCTTTAGGTTTGGGTTGACTTTAGGTTTAGGGTTAGTGTTAGGTTTAGAATCTGGGTTAGGGTTAGGGTTAGGTTTAGAGTTAGGGTTAGGGTTAGGGTTTGGGTTTGGGCTAGGGTAAGGGTTAGGGTTAGGGTAAGGGTTAGGGTTAGAATTGGGGTTTGGGTTAGGTTTAGGGTTAGGGTTAGGTTTAGGTTTTGGGTTAGGTTTGGGATAGGGTTAGGGTTAGGGTTAGGGTTAGGGTTAGGGTTAGGGTTAAGGTTAGGGTTAGTGTTAGTGTTTGGGTTTGGGTTTCGGGAAGTGTATGGTTAGGGTTAGGGTTAGGGTTAGTGTTAGGGTTTGGTTTAGGGTTAGGGTTATATTTTCATTTAGGTTTAGGTTTAGGGTTTGGGTTTTGTTTAGGTTTAGGGTTAGGGTTAGGCTTTGATTTGGGTTAGGGTTAGGGTAGGGTTAACTTAGGGTTGGGGTTAGGGTTAGGGTTAGGGTTAGGGTTAGGGTTAGTGTTAGTGTTTGGGTTTGGGTTTCGGGTAGGGGTATGGTTAGGGTTAGGGTTAGGTTTAGTGTTAGGGTTTGGTTTAGGGTTAGGGTTATATTTTCATTTAGGTTTAGATTTAGGGATTGGGTTTTGTTTAGGTTTAGGGTTAGGGTTAGGCTTTGATTTGGGTTAGGGTTAGGGTAGGGTTAAGCTTAGGGTTGGGGTTAGGGTTAGGGTTAGGTTTAGGGTTAGGGTTAGGGTTAGGGTTAGGGTTAGCTTTAGGGTGGGGGTTGGGTTAGGGTTGGGGTTTGGGTTATGGTTAGGGTTTGGGTTAGGGTTAGGGTTAGCGTTAGGGTTAGGATTTGGGTTAGGGTTAGGGTTATATTTAGGATTAGGGTTAGGGTTTGTTTTAGGGATAGGGATAGGAATAGGGTTAGGGTTTGGGGTAGGTTTAGGGTCAGGTTTAGGGTTTGGGTTAGGGTTGTGGTTAGGGTTAATGTTAGGATTAGGGTTAGGGTTAGTGTTAGGGTTAATGTTAGGATTAGGGTTAGGGATAGGGTTAGGGTTAGGGTTCAGGTTTGGGTTAGGGTTAGGATTAGGGTTAGGGTTAGCATTAGGTTTAGGGTTAGGGTTTGGGTTAGGTTTAAGTTTAGGGTTAGGGTTAAGGTTAGGGTTAGGGTTAATGTTAGGATAAGGGTCAGGGTTTGGGTTAGGGTTAGGATTAGGGTTTGGGTTAGGGTTAGCTTTAGGGTTAGGGTTTGGATTAGGGATAGGTTTAGGATTAGGGTTAGGGTTTGGGTTTCGGTTAGGGTTTGGTTTAGGATTAGGGTTAGGATTTCATTTGATTTAGGGTTAGGTTTAGGGTTAGGGTTTGGGTTAGATTTAGGGTTAGGGTTACGGTTAGGGTTTTGTTTTGCGTTAGGTTTAGGGTAAGGGTTTCATTTGGGATAGGGTTAGGGTTAGGGTTAGGGTTTGGGTTAGGTTTAGGGTTAGAGTTAGGGTTAGTGTTTGGGTTTCGGTTAGGGTTAGGTTTAGGTTTAGGTTTAGGGTTTGGGTTTGTGTTAGGTTTAGTGTTAGTGTTAGGGTTAGGGTTAGGGTTAATGTTAGGATTAGGGTTAGGTTTAGGTTTAGCGTTAAGGATGGGTTAGGGTTAGGGTTAGGATTAGGGTTAGGGTTAGGTTTAGGGTTAGGTTTAGGATTTGGTTTAGGGTTAGCTTTACAGGTAGGATTAGTTTTAGGGTTTGGGTTAGGGTTACGCTTAGGTTTAGGGTTAATGTTAGGATGAGAGTCAGGGTTAGGATTAGGTTTAGGGTTTGGGTTAGGTTTAGCGTTGGGGTTAGGGTTCGGGTTAGGAATAGGGTTAGTGTTAGGGTTTGGGTTTGGGTTAGGGTTACGGATAGGTTTAGGTTTAGCGTTAGGTTTAGGGTTTGGGTTAGGGTTAGGGTTAGGCTTTAGGTTTGGGTTGGCTTTAGGTTTAGGGTTAGTGTTAGGTTTAGAATCTGGGTTAGGGTTAGGGTTAGGTTTAGAGTTAGGGTTAGGGTTAGGGTTTGGGTTTGGGCTAGGGTAAGGGTTAGGGTTAGGGTAAAGGTTAGGGTTAGAATTGGGGTTTGGGTTAGGTTTAGGGTTAGGGTTAGGTTTAGGTTTTGGGTTAGGTTTGGGATAGGGTTAGGGTTAGGGTTAGGGTTAGGGTTAGGGTTAAGGTTAGGGTTAGTGTTAGTGTTTGGGTTTGGGTTTCGGGAAGTGTATGGTTAGGGTTAGGGTTAGGGTTAGTGTTAGGGTTTGGTTTAGGGTTAGGGTTATATTTTCATTTAGGTTTAGGTTTAGGGTTTGGGTTTTGTTTAGGTTTAGGGTTAGGGTTAGGCTTTGATTTGGGTTAGGGTTAGGGTAGGGTTAACTTAGGGTTGGGGTTAGGGTTAGGGTTAGGGTTAGGGTTAGGGTTAGTGTTAGTGTTTGGGTTTGGGTTTCGGGTAGGGGGATGGTTAGGGTTAGGGTTAGGTTTAGTGTTAGGGTTTGGTTTAGGGTTAGGGTTATATTTTCATTTAGGTTTAGATTTAGGGATTGGGTTTTGTTTAGGTTTAGGGTTAGGGTTAGGCTTTGATTTCGGTTAGGGTTAGGGTAGGGTTAAGCTTAGGGTTGGGGTTAGGGTTAGGGTTAGGGTTAGGGTTAGGGTTAGGGTTAGCTTTAGGGTATGGGTTAGGTTAGGGTTAGGGTTTGGGTTATGGTTAGGGTTTGGGTTAGGGTTAGGGTTAGCGTTAGGGTTAGGATTTGGGTTAGGGTTAGGGTTATATTTAGGATTAGGGTTAGGGTTTGTTTTAGGGATAGGGATAGGAATACGGTTAGGGTTTGGGGTAGGTTTAGGGTCAGGTTTAGGGTTTGGGTTAGGGTTGTGGTTAGGGTTAATGTTAGGATTAGGGTTAGGGTTAGTGTTAGGGTTAATGTTAGGATTAGGGTTAGGGATAGGGTTAGGGTTAGGGTTCAGGTTTGGGTTAGGGTTAGGATTAGGGTTAGGGTTAGCATTAGGTTTAGGGTTAGGGTTTGGGTTATGTTTAAGGTTAGGGTTAGGGTTAAGGTTAGGGTTAGGGTTAATGTTAGGATAAGGGTCAGGGTTTGGGTTAGGGTTAGGATTAGGGTTTGGGTTAGGGTTAGCTTTAGGGTTAGGGTTTGGATTAGGGATAGGTTTAGGATTAGGGTTAGGGTTTGGGTTTCGGTTAGGGCTTGGTTTAGGATTAGGGTTAGGATTTCATTTGATTTAGGGTTAGGTTTAGGGTTAGGGTTTGGGTTAGATTTAGGGTTAGGGTTACGGTTAGGGTTTTGTTTTGCGTTAGGTTTAGGGTAAGGGTTTCATTTGGGATAGGGTTAGGGTTAGGGTTAGGGTTTGGGTTAGGTTTAGGGTTAGAGTTAGGGTTAGTGTTTGGGTTTCGGTTAGGGTTAGGTTTAGGTTTAGGTTTAGGGTTTGGGTTTGTGTTAGGTTTAGTGTAAGTGTTAGGGTAAGGGTTAGGGTTAATGTTAGGATTAGGGTTAGGTTTAGGTTTAGCGTTAAGGATGGGTTAGGGTTAGGGTTAGGATTAGGGTTAGGGTTAGGTTTAGGGTTAGGTTTAGGATTTGGTTTAGGGTTAGCTTTACAGGTAGGATTAGTTTTAGGGTTTGGGTTAGGGTTACGCTTAAGTTTAGGGTTAATGTTAGGATGAGAGTCAGGGTTAGGATTAGGGTTAGGGTTTGGGTTAGGTTTAGCGTTGGGGTTAGGGTTCGGGTTAGGAATAGGTTTAGGGTTAGTGTTAGGGTTAGGGTTAGGGTTATGGTTTGGGTTTGGGTTAGGGTTAGGTTTAGGGTTAGGGTAAAGTTTAGGTTTAGGGTTAGGGTTAGGGTGTGTGTTTGGGTTAGGGTAAGGTTTAGGGTTAGGGTTAGTGTTAGTGTTAGAGGTTGGGTTTGGGTTAGGGGTAGGGGTAGGGTTAGGATTAGTGTTAGGGTTTGTTTTAGCGTTAGGGTTAGGTTTTGGGTTAGGGTTAGGGTTAGGTTTAGGGTTTGGGTTTGGGTTAGGTTTAGGTTTAGGTTTAGGGTTTCATTTGGGTTAGGGTTAGGGTTAGTGTTAGGGTTTGGGTTAGGTTTAGGGTTAGGGTTAGGGTTAGGGTTTGGGTTTGGTTAGGGTTAGGTTTAGGGTTAGGATTTGGGTTTGGGTTAGGTTTAGGTTTAGGTTTAGGGTTAGGGTTAGGGTTAGCGTTAGAGTTTG
>JAJHUQ010000044.1:2965000-2992500 GCA_035773235.1 Eospalax fontanierii | reverse complement strand
GGTTTGGGTTAGAGTTTGGTTTAGGATTAGGGTTTGGGTTACGGTTAGGTTTAGGGTTTGGCTTAGGGTTCGGCTTAGGTTAAGGGTTAGGGTTATGGTTAGTTTGAGTTTTAGGGTTAGGGTTATGGTTTGGGTTTGGGTTTGGGTTAGGGTAAGTGTTAGGGTTAGGGTTAGTTTTAGTGTTAGGGTTTGGGTTTGGGTTAGGGATAGGGTTAGGGTTTGGATTAGGGTTAGGGTTATGTTTTGGGTTAGGGTTAGTGTTAGGGGTTAGGGTTAGGGTTAGGGTTAGGGATAGCGTTTGGCTTAGGGTTAGGGTTAGGGTTAGGTTCAGGGTTAGGGTTAGAGTTTGGGTTAGGTTTAGGGTTAGGCTTAGGGTTAGTGTTATGTTTAGGGTTTGAGTTTGGGTTATGGTTAGGGCTAGGGCTTGGTGTAGGGTTAGGTTTAGGGTTAGGGTTAGGGTTAGGGTTAGGGTTAGAGTTAGGATTTGGTTTAGGTTTAGGGTTAGGCTTAGGGATTGGGTTATTTTTAGGGTAAGGGTTAGGGTTAGGTTTAGGGTTTGGGTTTGGGTTAGGGTTAGGTTTAGGATTTGGGATAGGGTTAGGGTTATAGTTAGGATTATGGTTAGGCTTTGATTTAGGGTTAGGATTAGGGATAGTGTTAGGGTTTGGGTTAGGGTTTCGGTTAGAGTTAGGGTTAGGATTAGTGTTAATGTTAGGGTTTGGGTTAGGGTTAGGGTTAGGGTTAGGGTTAGGGTTTAGGTTTGGGTTAGAGTTAGCGTTTGCTTTAATGTTAGGGTTAGGGTTAGTGTTTGTGTTAGGCTTATGGTTAGGGTTTAGGGTTTGGGAAAGGTTAGGTTTAGAATTAGGGTTTAGGTTAGGTTTAGGGTTAGGGTTAGAGTTAGGGTTTGGTTTTCGTTTAGGGTTAGGGTTAGGGTTAGGGTTAGGGTTAGGGTTATAGTTAGGAATAGGGTTAAGTTTTGGGTTAGGGTTAGTTTAGGATTAGGATTAATGTTAGAATTAGGGTTAGGGTTAGGGTTAAGGTTTGGGTTAGGGTTAGGGTGAGGGTTAGGTTTAGGGTTAGGGTTAGGCTTAGGGTAAGGTTTAGGGTTTGGGTTAGGGTTAGGGTTAGAGTAAGGGTTAGGGTTAGGGTTTGGTTTTGGGTTAGGGTTAGGTTTAGAGTTAGTGTTAGGGTTTGGGTTTGGGTTAGGGTTACGGATAGGTTTAGGTTTAGCGTTAGGTTTAGGGTTTGGGTTAGGGTTAGGGTTAGGCTTTAGGTTTGGGTTGGCTTTAGGTTTAGGGTTAGTGTTAGGTTTAGAATCTGGGTTAGGGTTAGGGTTAGGTTTAGAGTTAGGGTTAGGGTTAGGGTTTGGGTTTGGGCTAGGGTAAGGGTTAGGGTTAGGGTAAGGGTTAGGGTTAGAATTGGGGTTTGGGTTAGGTTTAGGGTTAGGGTTAGGTTTAGGTTTTGGGTTAGGTTTGGGATAGGGTTAGGGTTAGGGTTAGGGTTAGGGTTAGGGTTAGGGTTAAGGTTAGGGTTAGTGTTAGTGTTTGGGTTTGGGTTTCGGGAAGTGTATGGTTAGGGTTAAGGTTAGGGTTAGTGTTAGGGTTTGGTTTAGGGTTAGGGTTATATTTTCATTTAGGTTTAGGTTTTGGGTTTGGGTTTTGTTTAGGTTTAGGGTTAGGGTTAGGCTTTGATTTGGGTTAGGGTTAGGGTAGGGTTAAGCTTAGGGTTGGGGTTAGGGTTAGGGTTAGGGTTAGGGTTAGGGTTAGGGTTAGGGTTAGGGTTAGCTTTAGGGTATCGGTTAGGTTAGGGTTAGGGTTTGGGTTATGATTAGGGTTTGGGTTAGGGTTAGGGTTAGCGTTAGGGTTAGGATTTGGGTTAGGGTTAGGGTTATATTTAGGATTAGGTTTAGGGTTTGTTTTAGGGATAGGGATAGGAATAGGGTTAGGGTTTGGGGTAGGTTTAGGGTCAGGTTTAGGGTTTGGGTTAGGGTTGTGGTTAGGGTTAATGTTAGGATTAGGGTTAGGGTTAGTGTTAGGGTTAATGTTAGGATTAGGGTTAGGGATAGGGTTAGGGTTAGGGTTCAGGTTTGAGTTAGGGTTAGGATTAGGGTTAGGGTTAGCATTAGGTTTAGGGTTAGGGTTTGGGTTAGGTTTAAGGTTAGGGTTAGGGTTAAGGTTAGGGTTAGGGTTAATGTTAGGATAAGGGTCAGGGTTTGGGTTAGGGTTAGGATTAGGGTTTGGGTTAGGGTTAGGTTTAGGATTAGGGTTAGGGTTTGGGTTTCGGTTAGGGTTTGGTTTAGGATTAGGGTTAGAGTTTCATTTGGGTTAGGGTTAGGTTTAGGGTTAGGGTTTGGGTTAGATTTAGGGTTAGGGTTACGGTTAGGGTTTTGTTTTGGTTTAGGTTTAGGGTAAGGGTTTCATTTGGGATAGGGTTAGGGTTAGGGTTAGGGTTTGGGTTAGGTTTAGGGTTAGGGTTAGGGTTAGTGTTTGGGTTTCGGTTAGGGTTAGGTTTAGGTTTAGGTTTAGGGTTTGGGTTTGTGTTAGGTTTAGTGTTAGTGTTAGGGTTAGGTTTAGGGTTAATGTTAGGATTAGGGTTAGGTTTAGGTTTAGCGTTAAGGATGGGTTAGGGTTAGGGTTAGGATTAGGGTTAGGGTTAGGTTTAGGGTTAGGTTTAGGATTTGGTTTAGGGTTAGCTTTACAGGTAGGATTAGTTTTAGGGTTTGGGTTAGGGTTACGCTTAGGTTTAGGGTTAATGTTAGGATGAAAGTCAGGGTTAGAATTAGGGTTAGGGTTTGGGTTAGGTTTAGCGTTGGGGTTAGGGTTCGGGTTAGGAATAGGTTTAGGGTTAGTGTTAGGGTTAGGGTTAGGGTTATGGTTTGGGTTTGGGTTAGGGTTAGGTTTAGGGTTAGGGTAAAGTTTAGGTTTAGGTTTAGGGTTAGGGTTTGTGTTTGGGTTAGGTTAAGGTTTAGGGTTAGGGTTAGTGTTAGTGTTAGAGTTTGGGTTTGGGTTATGGTTAGGGGTAGGATTAGGATAAGTATTAGGGTATGTTTTAGCGATAGGGTGAGGTTTTGGGTTAGGGTTAGGGTTAGGGTTAGGGTTTGGGTCTGGGTTAGGTTTAGGTTTAGGGTTAGGGTTTCATTTGGGTTAGGGTTAGGGTTAGGGTTAGGGTTTGGGTTAGGTTTAGGGTTAGGGTTAGGGTTAGGGTTTCGGTTTGGTTAGGGTTAGGTTTAGGGTTAGGTTTAGGGTTTGGGTTTGGGTTAGGTTTAGGTTTAGGTTTAGGGTTAGGGTTAGGGTTAGCGTTAGAGTTTGGGTTAGGGTTAGGATTTGGGTTTGGTTTAGGGTAGGGTTAGGCTTAGGGTTAAGTTTAGGTTTAGGGTTTTGGTTTGGTTTAGGGTTACGGTTTGTTGTAGGGTTAGAGTTAAGGTTTGTGTTGAGGTTATGGTTAGGGTTAGGGTTAGGCTTTGCGTTTGGGTTAGGGTTAGGGTTTTATTTAGTGTTAGGGTTAGGGTTATTTTTTGTGTTAGGTTTAGTGTTATGGCTAGGGTTTGGGTTAGGTTTAGTGTTAGGGTTAGAAGTAGGGTTTGGTTTTGGGTTAGGGTTAGGGTTAGGGTTAGGGTTAGGCTTATAGATAGGATTATTGTTAGGGTTTGGGTTAGGGTTAGGGTTAGGATTAGGATTAATGTTAGGATTAGGATTACTGTTAGGGTTAAGGTTTTGGTTAGGGTTAGGGTGAGGGTTACGGTTAGGGTTTGGGTTCGGGTTAGGGTTAGGGTTAGAGTTAGGGTTTGGTTTATGGTTAGTAATCGGGTTCGAGTTTGGGTCAGGGTTAGGGTTAGGGTTAGGGTTTGGTTTAGGTTTAGGCTTAGGTTTTGGGTTAGGGTTTGGTTTAGGGTTAGGGTTATGGTTAGGTTTATCGTTAGTGATAGGGTTTGGGTTAGGGTTAGGTTTAGGGTTAGGGTTTGGGTTAGGTTTAAGGTTAGGGTTAGGTTTAGCGTTTGGGTTAGGGTGAGGGTTAGGGTTTTGGTTAGGGTTAGAGTTAGGATTAGGGTTAGGTTTTGGCTTTGGTTTAGGGTTAGGTTTAGTGTTACTGTTAGAGTTTGGGTTTGGGTTTGAGTTAAGTTTAGGGTTAGGGTTAGGTTTAGGGTTAGGTTAGGTTTACGGTTAGGGTTAGGGTTAGGGTTAGGGTTAGGGTTAGGGTTAGGATTAGGGTTAGGGTTAGGGTAAGGGTTTGGGTTTGGGTTAGGGTTAGGGTTACGGTTAGGGTTTGGGTAAGGTTTAGGGTTATGGTTAGGTTTAGGGGTTGGTTTAGGGTTAGGGTTATAGTTAAGATCAGGGTTATTGTTTGGGATAGGGTTAGGGTTGGGTTAGGGATAATGTTACGTTTAGGGTCAGGGTTAGGGTTTCGGTTAGGTTTTAGGGTTTGGGTTAGGCATAGCCTTAGGGTTAGGGTTTGGGTTAGAGATAGTTTTAGGATTAGGGTTAGGGTTTGGTTTTCGGTTAGGGTTTGGTTTAGGGTTAGGGTTAGGGTTTGGGTTTGGGTTAGAGTTAGGGTTAGAGATAGGTTTCGGGTTAGGGTTAGGGTTAGGGTTTGGGTTAGGTTTAGGATTAGGGTTAGGGTTAGGGTTAATATTAGGATTAGGGTTAGGGTTAGGGTTACGGTTCGGGTTTGGGTTAGGGTTAGGGTTAGGGTTAGGGTTAGCATTAGGTTTAGGGTTAGGGTTAGGGTTTGGGTTAGGGTTAGGTTTAGGGTTTGGGGTGAAGGTAGGGTTAGGGTTAGAGTTGGGGTTGGAGTTAGGGTTGGGGTGAGGATTAGTGTTAGTGTTAAGGTTTGTGTTAGGGCTAGGTTTAGTTTTAGCATTAGGGTTAGTGTTAGGTTTAGGGATAATATTAGGATTAGGATTAGGGTTAGGGTAAGGGTTATTGTTTGGATTAAGGTTAGGGTTATGTTTAGGGTTAGGGTTAGGTTTAGGGTTTGGGTTAAAGTTAGGGTTAGTGTTACTGTTTGGGTTACGGTTAGGGGTAGGGTTAGGGTTTGGGTTAGGTTTAGGGTTAGGTTTAGTGTTTAGGTTATAGTTAGGATTAGGCTTAGGGTTTTTTTTAGGGTTAGGGTTAGGGATAGGGTTAGTGTTTGGCTTAGGGTTAGGCTTAGAGTTAGGGTTAGGGCTGGGATTATTGTTGGTGTTAGGGTTTGATTTAGGGTTAGGTTTAGGGTTATGGTTAGGGCTAGGGTTAGGGTTAGTGTTAGGGTTAGGGTTTGGATTAGGGTTAGGGTTAGGATTTGTGTTAGGGTTAGGGTTATAGTTAGGATTTGGGTTAGGGTTTGTTTTACGGTTAGGGTTAGGCATATGGTTAGGATTTGGATTAGGGATAGGGTTAGGGTTAGGGTTAGGGTTAGGATTTGGTTTAGGGTTAGGTTTATAGTTAAGCTTAGGGTTAGTGTTTGGGTTAGGGTTAGGGTTAGTCTTAGGGTTAGGGTTAGGTTAAGGGTTTGGGTTTGGGTTAGGGTTAGGGTTTGGTGTAGGGTTAGAGTTATGGTTTGTATTAGTGTTACGGTTAGGGTTAGTGTTAGGCTTTGGGTTTGGGTTAGGTTTAGGATTTGGTTTAGTATTAGGGTTAGGGTTGTTGTTTGGGTTAGGTTTAGTGTTAGTGTTACGGTTAGGCTTAGGTTTAGGTTTAGGTTTAGGGTTTGGGTTTGGGTTAGGGTTAGGGTTAGGTTTAGGGTTAGGGTTAGGGTTAGGGTTAGGGTTACGGTTTGGGTTAGGGTTAGGCTTTGGGTTTGGGTTAGGGTTAGGGTTAGGGTTATAGTTAGGTTTAGGGTTAGGGTTTGCGTTAGGGTTAGGGATTTGGGTTAGTGTTAGGGTTAGGGTTAGTGTTAGTGTTAGTGTTAGGTTTTGGGTTTGGGTTAGGTTTATTTTTAGTGTTAGGATTTGGTTTCTGTCAGGGTTAGGTTTAGGGTTAGGGGTAGGGTTTGCTTTCGGGTTAGGGTTAGTGTTAGAGTTAGGGTTTGGTTGAGGGTTAGGCTTAGTGTTAGGGTTAGGGTTTGGCTTAGTGTTTAGTTTAGGATTAGGGTTGGGGTTAGGGTTAGGGTTAGAGTTAGGGTTTGGTTTAGTGTACGGCTTAGGCTAAAGGTTAGGGTTAGGGTTAGGGTTAGTGTTAGGTTTTGGGTTAGGGTTAGGGTTAGGGTTACGATTAGTGTTTCGGTTTGTGTTAGGGTTAGGTTTAGGGTTTGGGTTAGGGTTTGGGTTTGGTTTTGTGTTAGGGTTAGGTTTAAGGTTAGGTTTTGGGTTTGGGTTTGGTTTAGATTCAGGGTTACGGTTAGGGTTTGGGTTTGGGTTAGGTTTAGGTTTTGTATTGGGTTAGGTTTAGGGTTAAGGTTAGGGTTATTGTTAGGGTTTGGGTTTCGATTAGGGATAGGGTTAGGATTTGGTTTAGGGTTAGGGTTATACTTAAGTTTAGGATTAGGATTTGCATTAGGGTTAGGGATTTGGGTTAGGGTTAGGGTTAGGGTTAGGGTTAGTGTTAGGGTTTGGGTTTGGGTTAGGTTTATTTTTAGGGTTAGGTTTTGGTTTCTGTTAGGGTTAGGTTTAAGTTTAGTTCTAGGGTTTGGTTTAGCGTTAGGGTTAGGGTTATAGTTAGGGTTTGGTTGAGCGTTAGAGTTAGTGTTAGCGGTTACAGGTTACGGTTTAGGGTTAGGGTTAGAATTAGTGTTTGGGTTTGGGTTAGGGTTAAGGTTACGGTTAGGGTTTGGGTTAGAGTTTGGTTTAGGATTAGGGTTTGGGTTACGGTTAGGGTTAGGGTTAGGGTTAGGGTTTGGTTTAGGGTTCGGCTTAGGGTAAGGGTTAGGGTTATGGTTAGTTTTAGTTTTAGGGTTAGGGTTATGGTTTGGGTTTGGGTTAGGGTAAGGGTTAGGGTTAGGGTTAGTGTTAGGGTTAGGGTTAGAGTTAGGGTTTGGGTTAGGTTTAGGGTTAGGGTTAGGGTTAGGGTTAGGGTTAGGGTTAGGGTTAGGGTTAGGGTTTGGGTTTGGGTTAGGGTTAGGTTTAGGGTTAGGGTAAAGTTTAGGTTTAGGGTTAGGGTTAGGGTGTGTGTTTGGGTTAGGTTAAGGTTTAGGGTTAGGGTTAGTGTTAGTGTTAGAGTTTGGGTTTGGGTTAGGGTTAGGGGTAGGGTTAGGATGAGGGTTAGGGTTTGTTTTAGCGTTAGGGTTAGGTTTTGGGTTAGGGTTAGGGTTAGGGTTAGGGTTTGGGTTTGGGTTAGGTTTAGGTTTAGGGTTAGGGTTTCATTTGGGTTAGGGTTAGGGTTAGTGTTAGGGTTTGGGTTAGGTTTAGGGTTAGGGTTAGGGTTAGGGTTTGGGTTTGGTTAGGGTTAGGTTTAGGGTTAGGTTTAGGGTTAGGGTTAGAGTTAGGGTTAGGGTTCGGGTTTGGGTTAGGTTTAGAGTTAGGACTAGGGTTAGGGTTAGCGTTTGGGTTAGGGTTAGTTTTAGGTTTAGGGTTTGGGTTTGGGTTAGGTTTAGGTTTAGGGTTAGTTTTAGGGTTAGGGTTAGAGTTAGGGTTAGGGTTAGGATTAGTGTTAGTGTTGGGGTTTGGGTTAGGGTTAGGGTTAGGGTTAGGGTTATGGTTAGGGTTTGGGTTAGTGTTAGGGTTAGGGTTAGGGTTTGGTTTAGGGTTAGGGTTAGGGTTTGGGTTTGGGTTAGGGTTGTAGTTAGGATTAGTGTTAGTGTTTGTTTTAGGGTTAAGGTTAGGCATAGGGTTAGGGTTTGGGTTAGGGTTAGCCTTAGGGTTAGGGTTTGGGTTAGGGTTAGGGTTAGCCTTTGATTTAGGGTTAGGGTTACGATTTGGGTTAGGGTTAGGGTTATAGTTAGGATTAGGGTTTGGATTTTGGTTAGGGTTAGGTTTAGGGTTAGTGTTAATGTTAGGATTAGGGTTAGGGTTAGTGTTAGGTTTCGAGTTGGGGTTAGGGTTAGGGTTAGGTTTAGGGTTTGGGTTAGGGTTAGGAATAGGGTTACGGTTAGGGTTAGGGGTAGGGTTACGATTAAGTTTAGGGTTAGGGTTAGGGTTAGGGTTTGTGTTTGGATTAGGGTTAGGGTGAGTGTTAGGGTTAGGGTTTGTGTTTGTGTTAGGGTTAGGGTTAGAGTTAGTGTTAGGGTTAGGTTTAGTGTTACGCTTAGGTTTGGGGTTAGGGTTAGGCTTAGTGTTAGGGTTTGGTTTAGCTTTAGCGTTATGTTTTCGGTTAGGGTTAGGTTTACGGTTTCGGTTTGGGTTTGGGTTAGGTTTAGGGTTAGGGTTAGGGTTTGGTTTGGGTTAGGGGTAGGGTTAGTGTTAGGCTTAGGGTTTGGGTTAGGGTTAGGGTTAAGGTTAGGGTTTGTTTTAGGTTTAGGGTTAGAGTTAGGGGTTAGAGGTTAGGGGATAGAGTTAGGGTTAGAGTTAGTTTTTGGATTAGGGTTAGTCCTTGGGTTTGGTTTAGGGTTAGGGTTAGGCTTAGGGTTAAGGTTAGGTTTAGGGTTTTGGATTGGGTTAGGGTTAGGGTTTGGTGTAGGGTTAGAGTTAAGGTTTATGTTGAGGTTACCGTTAGGGTTAGCGTTAGGCTTTGGGTTTGGGTTAGGGTTAGGGTTTGATTTAGTGTTAGGGTTAGGGTTATTGTTTGTGTTAGGTTTAGTTTTATGGCTAGGGTTTGGGTTAGGTTTAGTGTTAGGGTTAGAAGTAGGGTTTGGTTTTGGGTTAGGGTTAGGGTTAGGGTTAGGGTTAGGGTTAGGGTTATAGACAGGATTAGGGTTAATGTTTGGGTTAGGGTTAGGGTTAGGATTAGGATTAATGTTAGGATTAGGATTAGGGTTAGGATTAAGGTTTGGGTTAGGGTTAGGGTGAGGGTTAGGGTTAGGGTTTGGGTTTGGGTTAGGGTTAGGGTTAGAGTTAGGGTTAGTTTTATGGTTAGTATTCAGGTTCGTGTTTGGGTCAGGGTTAGGGTTAGGGTTAGGGTTTGGGTTAGGTTTAGGCTTAGGGTTTGGGTTAGGGTTTGGATTAGGGTTAGGGTTATGGTTAGGGTTAGCGTTAGTGATAGGGTTTGGGTTAGGGATATGGTTTAGGGTTTGGGTTAGGGTTAGGGTTTGGGTTAGTGTTAGGGTTAGGGCTAAATTTAGGATTAGGGTTAGGGTTAGGTTTAGGCTTAGGGTTAGGGTTAGGGTTTCGGTTAGGGTTAGAGTTAGGATTAGGGTTAGGTTTTGGGTTTGGTTTAGGGTTAGGGTTAGGGTTAGGGTTAGGGTTTGGGTTTGGGTTTGATTTAAGTTTAGGGTTTGGGTTAGGTTTAGGGTTAGGATTAGGTTTAGGGTTAGGGTAAGGGTTAGGGTTAGGGTTTGGGTTGGGGTTAGGGTAAGGTTAAGGGTTAGGGTCAGTGTGAGTGTTAGTTTTTGGGCTTTGGTTACGGTTAGGGTTAGGGTTAGGGTTAATGTTATGATTAGGGTTAGTGTTAATGTTAGGATTAGGGTTAGGTTTAGTGTTAGGTTTCGAGTTGGGGTTAGGGTTAGGGTTAGGTTTAGGGTTTGGGTTAGGGTTAGGAATAGGTTTAGCGTTAGGGTTAGGGTTAGGGTTACGATTAAGTTTAGGGTTAGGGTTAGGGTTAGGGTTTGAGTTTGGATTAGGGTTAGGGTGAGTGTTAGGGTTAAGCTTAGTGTTACGGTTAGGTTTGGGGTTAGAGTTATGGTTAGTGTCAGGGTTTGGTTTAGGGTTAGTGTTATGTTTTCGGTTAGGGTTAGGTTTACGGTTTGGGTTTGGGTTAGGTTTAGGGTTAGGGTTAGGTTGTGGTTTGGGTTAGGGGTAGGGTTAGGGTTAGTGTTAGGCTTAGGGTTTGGGTTAGGGTTAGGGTTAAGGTTAGGGTTTGTTTTAGGTTTAAGGTTAGAGTTAGGGGTTAGAGTTTAGGGGATAGGGTTAGGGTTAGAGTTAGATTTTGGATTAGGGTTAGGATTTGGGTTTGGTTTAGGGTTAGGGTTAGGCTTAGGGTTAAGGTTAGGTTTAGGGTTTTGGTTTGGGTTAAGGTTAGGGTTTGGTGTAGGGTTAGAGTTAAGGTTTATGTTGAGGTTACGGTTAGGGTTAGCGTTAGGCTTTCGGTTAGGGTTAGGGTTAGGGTTTGATTTAGTGTTAGGGTTAGGGTTATTGTTTGTGTTAGGTTTAGTTTTATGGCTAGGTTTTGGGTTAGGTTTAGTGTTAGGGTTTGGTTTAGGTTTAGGGTTATGTTTTCGGTTAGGGTTAGGTTTACGGTTTGGGTTTGGGTTTGGGTTAGGTTTAGGGTTAGGGTTGGGGTTTGGTTTGGGTTAGGGGTAGGGTTAGTGTTAGGCTTAGGGTTTGGGTTAGGGTTAGGGTTAAGGTTAGGGTTTGTTTTAGGTTTAGGGTTAGAGTTAGGGGTTAGAGGTTAGGGGATAGGGTTAGGGTTAGAGTTAGATTTTGGATTAGGGTTATTACTTGGGTTTGGTTTAGGGTTAGGGTTAGGCTTAGGGTTAAGGTTCTGTTTAGGGTTTTGGATTGGGTTAGGGTTAGGGTTTGGTGTAGGGTGAGAGTTAAGGTTTATGTTGAGGTTACGGTTAGGGTTAGCGTTAGGCTTTGGGTTTGGGTTAGGGTTAGGGTTTGATTTAGTGTTAGGGTTAGGGTTATTGTTTGTGTTAGGTTTAGTTTTATGGCTAGGGTTTGGGTTAGGTTTAGTGTTAGGGTTAGAAGTAGGGTTTGGTTTTGGGTTAGGGTTAGGGTTAGGGTTAGGGTTAGGGTTAGGGTTATAGACAGGATTAGGGTTAATGTTTGGGTTAGGGTTAGGGTTAGGATTAGGATTAATGTTAGGATTAGGATTAGGGTTAGGATTAAGGTTTGGGTTAGGGTTAGGGTGAGGGTTAGGGTTAGGGTTTGGGTTTGGGTTAGGGTTAGGGTTAGAGTTAGGGTTAGTTTTATGGTTAGTATTCGGGTTCGTGTTTGGGTCAGGGTTAGGGTTAGGGTTAGGGTTTGGGTTAGGTTTAGGCTTATGGTTAGGGTTTGAGTTTGGATTAGGGTTAGGGTTATGGTTAGGGTTAGCGTTAGTGATAGGGTTTGGGTTAGGGATATGGTTTAGGGTTTGGGTTAGGGTTAGGGTTTGGGTTAGTGTTAGGGTTAGGGCTAAATTTAGGATTAGGGTTAGGGTTAGGTTTAGGCTTAGGGTTAGGGTTAGGGTTTCGGTTAGGGTTAGAGTTAGGATTAGGGTTAGGTTTTGGGTTTGGTTTAGGGTTAGGTTTAGGGTTAGGGTTAGGGTTTGGGTTTGGGTTTGATTTAAGTTTAGGGTTTGGGTTAGGTTTAGGGTTAGGATTAGGTTTAGGGTTAGGGTTAGGGTTAGGGTTAGGGTTTGGGTTGGGGTTAGGGTAAGGTTAAGGGTTAGGGTCAGTGTGAGTGTTAGTTTTTGGGCTTTGGTTACGGTTAGGGTTAGGGTTAGGGTTAATGTTATGATTAGGGTTAGTGTTAATGTTAGGATTAGGGTTAGGTTTAGTGTTAGGTTTCGAGTTGGGGTTAGGGTTAGGGTTAGGTTTAGGGTTTGGGTTAGGGTTAGGAATAGGTTTAGGGTTAGGGTTAGGGTTAGGGTTACGATTAAGTTTAGGGTTAGGGTTAGGGTTAGGGTTTGAGTTTGGATTAGGGTTAGGGTGAGTGTTAGGGTTAAGCTTAGTGTTACGGTTAGGTTTGGGGTTAGGGTTATGGTTAGTGTCAGGGTTTGGTTTAGGGTTAGTGTTATGTTTTCGGTTAGGGTTAGGTTTACGGTTTGGGTTTGGGTTAGGTTTAGGGTTAGGGTTAGGTTGTGGTTTGGGTTAGGGGTAGGGTTAGGGTTAGTGTTAGGCTTAGGGTTTGGGTTAGGGTTAGGGTTAAGGTTATGGTTTGTTTTAGGTTTAAGGTTAGAGTTAGGGGTTAGAGTTTAGGGGATAGGGTTAGGGTTAGAGTTAGATTTTGGATTAGGGTTAGGATTTGGGTTTGGTTTAGGGTTAGGGTTAGGCTTAGGGTTAACGTTAGGTTTAGGGTTTTGGTTTGGGTTAAGGTTAGGGTTTGGTGTAGGGTTAGAGTTAAGGTTTATGTTGAGGTTACGGTTAGGGTTAGCGTTAGGCTTTGGGTTTGGGTTAGGGTTAGGGTTTGATTTAGTGTTAGGGTTAGGGTTATTGTTTGTGTTAGGTTTAGTTTTATGGCTAGGGTTTGGGTTAGGTTTAGTGTTAGGGTTAGAAATAGGGTTTGGTTTTGGGTTAGGGTTAGGTTAGGGTTAGGGTTAGGGTTATAGATAGGATTAGGGTTAGGGTTTGGGTTAGGGTTAGGGTTAGGATTAGGATTAATGTTAGGATTAGGATTAGGGTTAGGGTTAAGTTTTGGGATAGGGTTAGGGTGAGGGTTAGGGTTAGGGTTTGGTTTTGGGTTAGGGTTAGGGTTAGAGTTAGGGTTAGGTTTATGGTTAGTATTCGGTTTCGAGTTTGGGTCAGGGTTAGGGTTAGGGTTAGGGTTTGGGTTAGGTTTAGGCTTAGGGTTTGGGTTAGGGTTTGGAATAGGGTTAGGGTTATGGTTAGGGTTAGCGTTACTAATAGGGTTTGGGTTAGGGTTAGGTTTAGCGTTTGGGTTAGGGTTAGGGTTTGGGTTAGTGTTAGGGTTAGGGCTAAATTTAGGATTAGGGTTAGGGTTAGGTTTAGGGTTAGGGTTTGGGTTAGGGTTAGGGTTAGGTTTAGCGTTTGGGTTAGGGTTAGGGTTAGGGTTTCGGTTAGGGTTAGAGGTAGGATTAGGGTTAGGTTTTGGGTTTGGTTTAGGGTTAGGTTTAGGGTTAGGGTTAGGGTTTGGGTTTGGGTTTGATTTATGTTTAGGGTTAGGGTTAGGGTTAGTGTAAGGGTTTGTGTTAGGATTAGGTTTAAGTTTTGGGTTATGGTTATGGTTTGGGTTTGGTTTAGGGTTAGGGTTAGGGTTACGGTTAGGGTTAGGGTTAGGGTTATGGTTAGTGTTTGGGTTAAGGTTAGGGTTAGGGTTAGGGTTAGGGTAAGGGTTTGGGATAGGGTTAGGTTTAGGATTTGGGTTAGGGTTAGGGTTATAGTTAGGATTATGGTTAGGCTTTGATTTAGGGTTAGGATTAGGGATAGTGTTAGGGTTTGGGTTAGGGTTAGGGTTAGAGTTAGGGTTAGGATTAGTGTTAATGTTAGGGTTTGGGTTAGGGTTAGGGTTAGTGTTAGGGTGAGGGTTTAGGTTTGGGTTAGAGTTAGCGTTTGCTTTAATGTTAGGGTTAGGGTTAGTGTTTGTGTTAGGCTTATGGTTAGGGTTTAGGGTTTGGGAAAGGTTAGGTTTAGAATTAGGTTTTAGGTTAGGTTTAGGGTTAGGGTTAGAGTTAGGGTTTGGTTTTCGTTTAGGGTTAGGGTTAGGGTTAGGGTTAGGGTTAGGGTTATAGTTAGGAATAGGGTTAAGTTTTGGGTTAGGGTTAGGGTTAGGATTAGGATTAATGTTAGAATTAGGGTTAGGGTTAAGGTTTGGGTTAGGGTTAGGGTGAGGGTTAGGTTTAGGGTTAGGGTTAGGCTTAGGGTAAGGTTTAGGGTTTGGGTTAGGGTTAGGGTTAGGGTAAGGGTTAGGGTTAGGGTTTGGTTTTGGGTTAGGGTTAGGTTTAAGGTTAGTGTTAGGGTTTGGGTTTGGGTTAGGGTTACGGATAGGTTTAGGTTTAGCGTTAGGTTTAGGGTTTGGGTTAGGGTTAGGGTTAGGCTTTAGGTTTGGGTTGGCTTTAGGTTTAGGGTTAGTGTTAGGTTTAGAATCTGGGTTAGGGTTAGGGATAGGGTTAGGTTTAGAGTTAGGGTTAGGGTTAGGGTTTGGGTTTGGGCTAGGGTAAGGGTTAGGGTTAGGGTAAGGGTTAGGGTTAGAATTGGGGTTTGGGTTAGGTTTAGGGTTAGGGTTAGGTTTAGGGTTTGGGTTAGGTTTAGGATAGGGTTAGGGTTAGGGTTAGGGTTAGGGTTAGGGTTAAGGTTAGGGTTAGTGTTAGTGTTTGGGTTTGGGTTTCGGGTAGGGGTATGGTTAGGGTTAGGGTTAGGGTTAGTGTTAGGGTTTGGTTTAGGGTTAGGGTTATATTTTCATTTAGGTTTAGATTTAGGGATTGGGTTTTGTTTAGGTTTAGGGTTAGGGTTAGGCTTTGATTTGGGTTAGGGTTAGGGTAGGGTTAAGCTTAGGGTTGGGGTTAGGGTTAGGTTTAGGGTTAGGGTTAGGGTTAGGGTTAGGGTTAGGGTTAGCTTTAGGGTATGGGTTAGGTTAGGGTTAGGGTTTGGGTTATGGTTAGGTTTTGGGTTAGGGTTAGGGTTAGCGTTAGGGTTAGGTTCTGGGTTATGGTTAGGGTTATATTTCGGATTAGGGTTAGGGTTTGTTTTAGGGATAGGGATAGGAATAGGGTTAGGGTTTGGGGTAGGTTTAGGGTCAGGTTTAGGGTTTGGGTTAGGGTTGTGTTTAGGGTTAATGTTAGGATTAGGGTTAGGGTTAGTGTTAGGGTTAATGTTAGGATTAGGGTTAGGAATAGGGTTAGGGTTAGGGTTCAGGTTTGGGTTAGGGTTAGGATTAGGGTTAGGGTTAGCATTAGGTTTAGGGTTAGGGTTTGGGTTAGGTTTAAGCTTAGGGTTAGGGTTAAGGTTAGGGTTAGGGTTGATGTTAGGATAAGGGTCAGGGTTTGGGTTAGGGTTAGGATTAGGGTTTGGGTTAGGGTTAGCTTTAGGGTTAGGGTTTGGATTAGGGATAGGTTTAGGATTAGGGTTAGGGTTTGGGTTTCGGTTAGGGTTTGGTTTAGGATTAGGGTTAGGGTTTCATTTGATTTAGGGTTAGGTTTAGGGTTAGGGTTTGGGTTAGATTTAGGGTTAGGGTTACGGTTAGGGTTTTGTTTTGCGTTAGGTTTAGGGTAAGGGTTTCATTTGGGATAGGGTTAGGGTTAGGGTTAGGGTTTGGGTTAGGTTTAGGGTTAGGGTTAGGGTTAGTGTTTGGGTTTCGGTTAGGGTTAGGTTTAGGTTTAGGTTTAGGGTTTGGGTTTGTGTTAGGTTTAGTGTTAGTGTTAGGGTTAAGGTTAGGGTTAATGTTAGGATTAGGGTTAGGTTTAGGTTTAGCGTTAAGGATGGGTTAGGGTTAGGGTTAGGATTAGGGTTATGGTTAGGTTTAGGGTTAGGTTTAGGATTTGGTTTAGGGTTAGCTTTACAGGTAGGATTAGTTTTAGGGTTTGGGTTAGGGTTACGCTTAGGTTTAGGGTTAATGTTAGGATGAGAGTCAGGGTTAGGATTAGGGTTAGGGTTTGGGTTAGGTTTAGCGTTGGGGTTAGGGTTCGGGTTAGGAATAGGTTTAGGGTTAGTGTTAGGGTTAGGGTTAGGGTTATGGTTTGGGTTTGGGGTAGGTTTAGGTTTAGGGTTAGGGTAAAGTTTAGGTTTAGGTTTAGGGTTAGGGTTTGTGTTTGGGTTAGGTTAAGGTTTAGGGTTAGGGTTAGTGTTAGTGTTAGTGTTAGAGTTTGGGTTTGGGTTAGGGTTAGGGGTAGGGTTAGGATTAGTGTTAGGGTTTGTTTTAGCGTTAGGGTTAGGTTTTGGGTTAGGGTTAGGGTTAGGGTTAGGGTTTGGGTTTGGGTTAGGTTTAGGTTTAGGGTTAGGGTTTCATTTGGGTTAGGGTTAGGGTTAGTGTTAGGGTGTGGGTTAGGTTTAGGGTTAGGGTTAGGGTTAGGGTTTGGGTTTGGTTAGGGTTAGGTTTAGGGTTAGGTTTAGGGTTTGGGTTTGGGTTAGGTTTAGGTTTAGGTTTAGGGTTAGGGTTAGGGTTAGCGTTAGAGTTTGGGTTAGGGTTAGTGTTAGGGTTAGGTTTAGGTTTAGGGTTAGGTTTAGGGTTAGGTTTTGGGTTTGAGTTAGTGTAAGGGTTAGGTTTGGAGTTAGTGTGAGTGTTAGGGTTTGGTTATGGGTTAAGGTTAGAGTTAGGGTTAGGGTTAGGGTTATGGTTAGGGTTTGTGTTAGTGTTAGGTTTCGGTTTAGGGTTAGGGTTGGGGTTAGGTTTTGTGTTAGGTTTAGGGTTAGGATTTGATTTATGGTTATGCTTTGGGTTTGGTTTAGGGTTAGGGTTAGGGTTGGGTTTAGGATTAGTGTTAGGGTTTGGGCTAGGGTTAGGTTTAGGGTTAGGGTTAGGGTTAGGGTTTGATTTTGGGTTATGGTAAGGGTTAGGGTTAGGGTTAGTGTTAGGGTTTGGGTTTGGGTTAGGGTTAGGCTTAGGGTTAGGGTTAGGGTTAGGGTTACGGTTAGTGTTAGGGAATGGTTTAGGGTTACTGTTATGTTTTTGGTTAG
This sequence comes from Eospalax fontanierii, assembly GCA_035773235.1. Lineage (NCBI taxonomy): Eukaryota > Metazoa > Chordata > Mammalia > Rodentia > Spalacidae > Eospalax > Eospalax fontanierii. The sequence continues at coordinate 2,976,222 of JAJHUQ010000044.1, read as the reverse complement.
GGTTAGTGTTAGGGGTTAGGGTTAGGGTTAGGGTTGGGTTTGGGTTAGGGTTAGGTTTAGTGTTAGATTTAGTATTAGTTTTAGGGTTAGGGTTAGGTTTAGGGTTAGGGTTAGGGTTTGGGTTAGGTTTAGGTTTAGGCTTAGTATTTGGTTTAGGGTTAGGGTTATAGTTAGGATTAGGATTAGGGTTTCGGTTAGGGTTAGGGTTAGGGTTAATATTAGGATTACGGTTAGGGTTTCGGTTAGGCTTAGGGTTAGGATTAGGATTAATATTAGGATTAGTGTTAGGGTTAGGGTTAAGGTTTGGGTTAGCGTTAGGGTGAGGGTTATTGTTAGGGTTTGAGTTTGGGTTAGGGTTAGGTTTAGGGTTTGGGTTATGGTTAGGGTTTTGGTTAGGGTTAGGTTTAGAGTTAGGGTTAGGATTTGGGTTAGGGTTAGGGTTATAGTTATTATTAGGGTTAGGGTTTTTTTTAGGGATAGGGATGGCCATAGGGTTAGGGTTTGGGTTAGTGTTAGGGTTAGGGTTAGGGTTAGGGTCAGGGTTAGGGTTTGGGTTAGGCTTAGGGTAAGGGTTAGGGTTAGGGTTAGGGTAAGTGTTAGGGTTAGGGTTTGTTTTAGGATTAGGTTTAGGGTTATTGTTTGTGTTAGGTTTAGGGTTAGGGTTAGGGTTTGGGTTAGGTTTAGGGTTAGGATTATGTTTTGGCTTAGGTTTAGGGTAAGGGTTAGATTTAGGGTTTGGTTTGGTTTCGGCTTAGGGTTAGGGTTAGGGTTAGGGTTAGGGTTAGGGTTAGGGTTAGGGTTTGGTTTTGGGTTAGGGTTAGGTTTAGGGTTAGTGTTAAGGTTTGGGTTTGGGTTAGGGTTTGGGTTAGGTTTAGGTTTAGCGTTAGGTTTAGGGTTTGGGTTTGGGTTAGCTTTAGTGTTAGGCTTTAGGTTTGGGTTAGCGTTAGGTTTAGGGTTAGTGTTATGTTTAGGATCTGGGTTAGGGTTAGGGTGAAGGTTAGGTTATATTTAGGGTTAGGGTTAGGGTTTGGGTTTGGGTTAGGGTAAGGGTTAGGGTTAGTGTAAGGGTTAGGGTTAAAATTGGGGTTTTTTTAGGTTTCGGGTTAGGGTTAGGGTTAGGGTTAGGGTTAGGGTTAGGGTTATGGTTAGGATTAGTGTTATTGTTAGGGTTTAGGTTAGGGTTAGGATTAGTGTTAGTGTTAGGGTTTGGGTTAGGGTTAGGATTAGTGTTAGTGTTAGGGTTTGGGTTAGGGTTGAGGTTAGGGTTATGGTTAGTGTTTGGGTTAGGGTTAGGGATAGGGTTAGGGTTAGGGCTAGGTTTAGGGTTTGGGATAGGGTTAGGTTTAGGATTTGGGTTAGAATTAGTGTTTGGGTTAGGATTATGGTTAGGGTTACGGTTACTGTTTGGGTTAGAGTTTGGTTTAGGATTAGGGTTTGGGTTACGGTTAGGGTTAGGGTTTGGCTTAGGGTTCGGCTTAGGGTAAGGGTTAGGGTTATGGTTAGTTTGAGTTTTAGGGTTAGGGTTATGGTTTGGGTTTGGGTTTGGGTTAGGGTAAGGGTTAGGGTTAGGGTTAGTTTTAGTGTTAGGGTTTGGGTTTGGGTTAGGGATAGGGTTAGGGTTTGGATTAGGGTTAGGGTTATGTTTTGGGTTAGGGTTAGTGTTAGGGGTTAGGGTTAGGGTTAGGGTTAGGGATAGCGTTTGGGTTAGGGTTAGGGTTAGGGTTAGGTTCAGGGTTAGGGTTAGAGTTTGGGTTAGGTTTAGGGTTAGGCTTAGGGTTAGTGTTATGTTTAGGGTTTGAGTTTGGGTTATGGTTATGGTTAGGGTTTGGTGTAGGGTTAGGTTTAGGGTTAGGGTTAGGGTTAGGGTTAGGGTTATAGTTAGGGTTTGGTTTAGGTTTAGGGTTAGGCTTAGGGATTGGGTTATTTTTAGGGTAAGGGTTAGGGTTAGGTTTAGGGTTTGGGTTTGGGTTAGGGTTAGGTTTAGGATTTGGGATAGGGTTAGGGTTATAGTTAGGATTATGGTTAGGCTTTGATTTAGGGTTAGGATTAGGGATAGTGTTAGGGTTTGGGTTAGGGTTAGGGTTAGAGTTAGGGTTAGGATTAGTGTTAATGTTAGGGTTTGGGTTAGGGTTAGGGTTAGGGTTAGGGTTAGGGTTCAGGTTTGGGTTAGAGTTAGCGTTTGCTTTAATGTTAGGGTTAGGGTTAGTGTTTGTGTTAGGCTTATGGTTAGGGTTAGGGTTTGGGAAAGGTTAGGTTTAGAATTAGGGTTTAGGTTAGGTTTAGGGTTAGGGTTAGAGTTAGGGTTTGGTTTTCGTTTAGGGTTAGGGTTAGGGTTAGGGTTAGGGTTAGGGTTATAGTTAGGAATGGGGTTAAGTTTTGGGTTAGGGTTAGGTTTAGGATTAGGATTAATGTTAGAATTAGGGTTAGGGTTAGGGTTAAGGTTTGGGTTAGGGTTAGGGTGAGGGTTAGGTTTAGGGTTAGGGTTAGGCTTAGGGTAAGGTTTTGGGTTTGGGTTAGGGTTAGGTTTAGGGTTAGGGTTAGGGTTTGGGTTTGGGTTTGGGTTAGGTTTAGAGTTAGGGTTAGGTTTAGGTTTAGGGTTATGTTTAGCGTTAGGGTTAGATTTAGGGTTAGGGTTTGGGTTGGGTTTAGGGTAAGGTTAAGGGTTAGGGTCAGTGTGAGTGTTAGGGTTTGGGCTTTGGTTAGGGTTACGGTTAGGGTTAGGTTTAGGGTTATTCTTTGGGTTTGGGTTAGGCTTAGAGTTTGGTATAGGGTTAGGGTTAGGGTAAGTTTTTTGTTAGGTTTAGGGTTAGGGTTAGGGTTTGGGTTAGAGTTAGGGTTAGGATTAGGGTTTGGGTTAGGGTTACGGTTAGGGTTAGGGTTTGGTTTTGGGTTAGGTTTAGGGTTAGTGTTAGGTTTTGTTTTAGGTTTAGGTTTAGGGTTTGGGTTATGGTTATGGTTTGGGTTGGGGTTAGGGTTAGAGGTAGGGTACGGTTAGTGTTAGGATTCGGATTAGTGTTAGTCTTACGGTTTGGGTTAGGGTTAGAGTTAGGGTTTGGATTAGTGTTAGTGTTAGGGTTTGCGTTAGGGTTAGGTTTAGGGTTATGGTTATGGTTTGGGTTAGTGTTAGGGTTAGGGTTAGGGTTTGGGTTAGGGTTAGTATTTGGGTTAAGGTTTGGATTAGTGTTAGGGTTAGGGTTAGGGTTTGTTTTAGGGTTAGGGTTAGGCATAGGGTTAGGGTTTGTTTTAGGGTTAGCCTTATGGTTAGGGTTTGATTTAGGGTTAGGGTTAGCGTTTGGGTTAGGTTTAGCGTTAGGATTTGGGTTAGGGTTAGGGTTATAGTTAGGATTAGGGTTTGAATTTTGTTAGGGTTAGGGTCAGGATTAGTGTTAATGTTAGGATTAGGGTTAGTGTTAATGTTAGGATTAGGGTTAGTGTTAGGTTACGAGTTTGGGTTAGGGTAAGGGTTAAGGTTAGGGTTTGGGTTAGGGTTAGGTATAGGTTTAGGGTAAGGGTTAGGGTAAGGGATACGATTAAGGTTAGGGTAAGGGTAAGGGATAGGGTTTGCGTTTGGATTAGGGTTAGGGTGAGTGTTAGGGTTAATGTTTGGGTTAGTGTTAGGGTTTGGGTTAGGTTTAGGGTTAGGGTTAGGGTTAGGGTTTGGGTTTGGTTAGGGTTAGGTTTAGGGTTAGGTTTAGGGTTTGGGTTTGGGTTAGGTTTAGGTTTAGGTTTAGGTTTAGGGTTAGGGTTAGGGTTAGCGTTAGAGTTTGGGTTAGGGTTAGTGTTAGGGTTAGGTTTAGGGTTAGGGTTAGGTTTAGGGTTAGGTTTTGGGTTTGAGTTAGTGTAAGGGTTAGGGTTGGAGTTAGTGTGAGTGTTAGGGTTTGGTTATGGGTTAAGGTTAGAGTTAGGGTTAGGGTTAGGGTTATGGTTAGGGTTTGTGTTAGTGTTAGGTTTCGGTTTAGGGTTAGGGTTGGGGTTAGGTTTTGTGTTAGGTTTAGGGTTAGGATTTGATTTATGGTTATGCTTTGGGTTTGGTTTAGGGTTAGGGTTAGGGTTGGGTTTAGGATTAGTGTTAGGGTTTGGGCTAGGGTTAGGTTTAGGGTTAGGGTTTGATTTTGGGTTATGGTAAGGGTTAGGGTTAGGGTTAGTGTTAGGGTTTGGGTTTGGGTTAGGGTTAGGCTTAGGGTTAGGGTTAGGGTTAGGGTTACGGTTAGTGTTAGGGAATGGTTTAGGGTTACTGTTATGTTTTTGGTTAGGGTTAGTGTTAGGGGTTAGGGTTAGGGTTAGGGTTGGGTTTGGGTTAGGGTTAGGTTTAGTGTTAGATTTAGTATTAGTTTTAGGGTTAGGGTTAGGTTTAGGGTTAGGGTTAGGGTTTGGGTTAGGTTTAGGTTTAGGCTTAGTATTTGGTTTAGGGTTAGGGTTATAGTTAGGATTAGGATTAGGGTTTCGGTTAGGGTTAGGGTTAGGGTTAATATTAGGATTACGGTTAGGGTTTCGGTTAGGCTTAGGGTTAGGATTAGGATTAATATTAGGATTAGTGTTAGGGTTAGGGTTAAGGTTTGGGTTAGCGTTAGGGTGAGGGTTATTGTTAGGGTTTGAGTTTGGGTTAGGGTTAGGTTTAGGGTTTGGGTTATGGTTAGGGTTTGGGTTAGGGTTAGGTTTAGAGTTAGGGTTAGGATTTGGGTTAGGGTTAGGGTTATAGTTATTATTAGGGTTTGGGTTTTTTTTAGGGATAGGGATGGCCATAGGGTTAGGGTTTGGGTTAGTGTTAGGGTTAGGGTTAGGGTTAGGGTCAGGGTTAGGGATTGGGTTAGGCTTAGGGTAAGGGTTAGGGTTAGGGTTAGGGTAAGTGTTAGGGTTAGGGTTTGTTTTAGGATTAGGTTTAGGGTTATTGTTTGTGTTAGGTTTAGGGTTAGGATTAGGGTTTGGGTTAGGTTTAGGGTTAGGATTATGTTTTGGCTTAGGTTTAGGGTAAGGGTTAGATTTAGGGTTTGGTTTGGTTTCGGCTTAGGGTTAGGGTTAGGGTTAGGGTTAGGGTTAGGGTTAGGGTTTGGTTTTGGGTTAGGGTTAGGTTTAGGGTTAGTGTTAAGGTTTGGGTTTGGGTTAGGGTTTGGGTTAGGTTTAGGTTTAGCGTTAGGTTTTGGGTTTGGGTTTGGGTTAGCTTTAGTGTTAGGCTTTAGGTTTGGGTTAGCGTTAGGTTTAGGGTTAGTGTTATGTTTAGGATCTGGGTTAGGGTTAGGGTGAAGGTTAGGTTATAGTTAGGGTTAGGGTTAGGGTTAGGGTTTGGGTTTGGGTTAGGGTAAGGGTTAGGGTTAGTGTAAGGGTTAGGGTTAAAATTGGGGTTTTTGTTAGGTTCCGGGTTAGGGTTAGGGTTAGGGTTAGGGTTAGGGATAGGGTTATGGTTAGGATTAGTGTTATTGTTAGGGTTTGGGTTAGGGTTAGGATTAGTGTTAGTGTTAGGGTTTAGGTTAGGGTTAGGATTAGTGTTAGTGTTAGGGTTTGGGTTAGGGTTGAGGTTAGGGTTATGGTTAGTGTTTGGGTTAGGGTTAGGGTTAGGGTTAGGGTTAGGGCTAGGTTTAGGGTTTGGGATAGGGTTAGGTTTAGGATTTGGGTTAGAATTAGTGTTTGGGTTAGGATTATGGTTAGGGTTACGGTTAGGGTTTGGGTTAGAGTTTGGTTTAGGATTAGGGTTTGGGTTACGGTTAGGGTTAGGGTTTGGCTTAGGGTTCGGCTTAGGGTAAGGGTTAGGGTTATGGTTAGTTTGAGTTTTAGGGTTAGGGTTATGGTTTGGGTTTGGGTTTGGGTTAGGGTAAGGGTTAGGGTTAGGGTTAGTTTTAGTGTTAGGGTTTGGGTTTGGGTTAGGGATAGGGTTAGGGTTTGGATTAGGGTTAGGGTTATGTTTTGGGTTAGGGTTAGTGTTAGGGGGTAGGGGTAGGGGTAGGGTTAGGGATAGCGTTTGGCTTAGGGTTAGGGTTAGGGTTGGGTTCAGGGTTAGGGTTAGAGTTTGGGTTAGGTTTAGGGTTAGGCTTAGGGTTAGTGTTATGTTTAGGGTTTGAGTTTGGGTTATGGTTAGGGTTAGGGTTTGGTGTAGGGTTAGGTTTAGGGTTAGGGTTAGGGTTAGAGTTAGGGTTTGGTTTAGGTTTAGGGTTAGGCTTAGGGATTGGGTTATTTTTAGGGTAAGGGTTAGGGTTAGGTTTAGGGTTTGGGTTTGGGTTAGGGTTAGGTTTAGGATTTGGGATAGGGTTAGGGTTATAGTTAGGATTATGGTTAGGCTTTGATTTAGGGTTAGGATTAGGGATAGTGTTAGGGTTTGGGTTAGGGTTAGGGTTAGAGTTAGGGTTAGGATTAGTGTTAATGTTAGGGTTTGGGTTAGGGTTAGGGTTAGGGTTAGGGTTAGGGTTCAGGTTTGGGTTAGAGTTAGCGTTTGCTTTAATGTTAGGGTTAGGGTTAGTGTTTGTGTTAGGCTTATGGTTAGGGTTAGGGTTTGGGAAAGGTTAGGTTTAGAATTAGGGTTTAGGTTAGGTTTAGGGTTAGGGTTAGAGGTAGGGTTTGGTTTTCGTTTAGGGTTAGGGTTAGGGTTAGGGTTAGGGTTAGGGTTATAGTTAGGAATAGGGTTAAGTTTTGGGTTAGGGTTAGGTTTAGGATTAGGATTAATGTTAGAATTAGGGTTAGGGTTAGGGTTAAGGTTTGGGTTAGGGTTAGGGTGAGGGTTAGGTTTAGGGTTAGGGTTAGGCTTAGGGTAAGGTTTTGGGTTTGGGTTAGGGTTAGGTTTAGGGTTAGGGTTAGGGTTTGGGTTTGGGTTTGGGTTAGGTTTAGAGTTATTGTTAGGTTTAGGTTTAGGGTTATGTTTAGCGTTAGGGTTAGATTTAGGGTTAGGGTTTGGGTTGGGTTTAGGGTAAGGTTAAGGGTTAGGGTCAGTGTGAGTGTTAGGGTTTGGGCTTTGGTTAGGGTTACGGTTAGGGTTAGGTTTAGGGTTATTCTTTGGGTTTGGGTTAGGCTTAGAGTTTGGTATAGGGTTAGGGTTAGGGTAAGTTTTTTGTTAGGTTTAGGGTTAGGGTTAGGGTTTGGGTTAGAGTTAGGGTTAGGATTAGGGTTTGGGTTAGGGTTACGGTTAGGGTTAGGGTTTGGTTTTGGGTTAGGTTTAGGGTTAGGGTTAGGTTTTGTTTTAGGTTTAGGTTTAGGGTTTGGGTTATGGTTATGGTTTGGGTTGGGGTTAGGGTTAGAGTTAGGGTACGGTTAGTGTTAGGATTCGGATTAGTGTTAGTCTTACGGTTTGGGTTAGGGTTAGAGTTAGGGTTTGGATTAGTGTTAGTGTTAGGGTTTGCGTTAGGGTTAGGTTTAGGGTTATGGTTATGGTTTGGGTTAGTGTTAGGGTTAGGGTTAGGGTTTGGGTTAGGGTTAGTATTTGGGTTAAGGTTTGGATTAGTGTTAGGGTTAGGGTTAGGGTTTGTTTTAGGGTTAGGGTTAGGCATAGGGTTAGGGTTTGTTTTAGGGTTAGCCTTATGGTTAGGGTTTGATTTAGGGTTAGGGTTAGCGTTTGGGTTAGGTTTAGCGTTAGGATTTGGGTTAGGGTTAGGGTTATAGTTAGGATTAGGGTTTGAATTTTGTTAGGGTTAGCGTCAGGCTTAGCCTTAATGTTAGGATTAGGGTTAGTGTTACCGTTAGGATTAGGGTTAGCCTTAGTGTTAGGTTTCGAGTTTGGGTTAGGGTAAGGGTTAAGGTTAGGGTTTGGGTTAGGGTTAGGTATAGGTTTAGGGTTAGGTTTAGGGTTAGGGTTACGATTAAGGTTAGGGTTAGGGTTAGGGTTAGGGTTTGCGTTTGGATTAGGGTTAGGGTGAGTGTTAGGGTTAATGTTTGGGTTTGTGTTAGGGTTAGGGTTAGAGTTAGGGTTAGGGTTAGGCTTAGTGTTAGCATTAGGTTTGGGCTTAGGGTTAGGGTTAGTGTTAGGGTTTGGTGTAGGGTTAGAGTTAAGGTTTTTGTTAGGGTTACGGTTAGTCTTAGGGTTATGTTTTGGGTTTGGGTTAGGGTTAGGGTTTGGTTTAGTGTTAGGTTTAGGGTTATTGTTTGTGTTAGGTTTAGTGGTAGGGTTAGGGATTGGGTTAAGGTTAGGGTTAGAATTAGGGTTTTGGTTAGGTTTAAGGTTAGGTTTAGAGTTAGGGTTTGGTTTTGGGTTAGGGTTAGGGTTAGGGTTAGGGTTAGGGTTATAGATAGAATTAGGGTTAGGGTTAGGGTTAGGGTTAGGGTTAGGGTTAGGGTTTGGGTTTGGGTTAGGGTTAGGGTTATACTTAAGTTTAGGGTTAGGGTTTGCATTAGGGTTAGGGATTTGGGTTAGGGTTAGGGTTAGGGTTAGGGTTAGTGTTAGGTTTTGGGTTAGGTTTATTTTTAGGGTTAGGGTTTGGTTTCTGTTAGGGTTAGGTTTAAGTTTAGGTCTAGGGTTTGGTTTAGCGTTAGGGTTAGCGTTATAGTTAGGGTTTGTTGAGCGTTAGGGTTAGGGTTAGGGGTTAGGGTTTAAGGTTTAGGGTTAGGGTTAGAATTAGTGTTTGGGTAAGGATTATGGTTAGGGCTACGGTTAGGGTTTGGGTTAGAGTTTGGTTTAGGATTAGGGTTTGGGTTACGGTTAGGGTTAGGGTTAGGGTTAGGGTTTGGCTTAGGGTTCGGCTTAGGGTAAGGTTTAGGGTTATGGTTAGTTTGAGTTTTAGGGTTAGGGTTATGGTTTGGGTTTGGGTTTGGGTTAGGGTAAGGGTTAGGGTTAGGGTTAGTTTTAGTGTTAGGGTTTGGGTTTGGGTTAGGGATAGGGTTAAGGTTTGGATTAGGGTTAGGGTTATGTTTTGGGTTAGGGTTAGTGTTAGGGGTTAGGGTTAGGGTTAGGGTTAGGCATAGCGTTTGGCTTAGGGTTAGGGTTAGGGTTAGGTTCAGGGTTAAGGTTAGAGTTTGGGTTAGGTTTAGGGTTAGGCTTAGGGTTAGTGTTATGTTTAGGGTTTGAGTTTCGGTTATGGTTAGGGTTAGGGTTTGGTGTAGGGTTATGTTTAGGGTTAGGGTTAGGGTTAGGGTTTGTGTTAGGGTTAGGGTTAGGGTTAGAGTTAGGGTTTGGGTTAGGTTTAGGGTTAGGCTTAGGGATTGGGTTATTTTTAGGGTAAGGGTTAGGGTTAGGTTTAGGGTTTGGGTGTGGGTTAGGGTTAGGTTTAGGGTTAGGGTTAGAGTTAGGGTTAGGGTTTGGGTTAGGTTTAGAGTTAGGACTAGGGTTAGGGTTAGCGTTTGGGTTAGGGTTAGTTTTAGGTTTAGGGTTTGGGTTTGGGTTAGGGTTAGGTTTAGGGTTAGTTTTAGGGTTAGGGTTAGAGTTAGGGTTAGGGTTAGGATTAGTGTTAGTGTTAGGGTTTGGGTTAGGGTTAGGGTTAGGGTTATGGTTAGGGTTTGGGTTAGTGTTAGGGTTAGGGTTAGGGTTTGGGTTAGAGTTAGGGTTAGGATTTGGGTTAGGGTTAGGGTTATAGTTAGGATTATGGTTAGGGTTTGTTTTAGGGTTAGGGTTAGGCATAGGGTTAGGGTTTGGGTTAGGGTTACCCATAGGGTTAGGGTTTGGGTTAGGGTTAGGGTTAGCATTTGAGTTAGGGTTAGGGTTAGGATTTGGTTTAGGGTTAGGGTTATAGTTAGGATTAGGGTTTGGATTTTGGTTAGGGTTAGGTTTAGGGTTAGTGTTAATGTTATGATTAGGGTTAGTGTTAATGTTAGGATTATGGTTAGGGTTAGTGTTAGGTTTCGAGTTTTGGTTAGGGTTAGGGTTACGGTTAGGGTATGGGTTACGGTTAGGAATAGGGTTAGGGTTAGCGTTAGGGTTAGGGTTACGATTAAGTTTAGGGTTAGGGTTAGGGTTTGAGTTTGGATTAGGGTTAGGGTGAGTGTTAGGGTTAGGGTTAGGGTTAGTGTTAGGGTTAGGCTTAGTGTTACGGTTAGGTTTGTGGTTAGGGTTAGGGTTAGTGTTAGGGTTTGGTTTAGGGTTAGGGTTATGTTTTCGGTTAGGGTTAGGCTTACGGTTTGGGTTTGGGTTAGGTTTAGGGTTAGGGTTAGGGTTTGGTTTGGGTTAGGAGTAGGGTTAGTGTTAGGCTTAGGGTTTGGGTTAGGGTTAAGGTTAGGGTTTGTTTTAGGTTTAGGGTTAGAGTTAGGTGTTAGAGGTTAGGGTATAGTGTTAGGGTTAGAGTTAGATTTTGGATTAGGGTTAGGATTTGGGTTTGGTTTAGGGTTAGGGTTAGGCTTAGGGTTAAGGTTAGGTTCAGGGTTTTGGTTTGGGTTAGGTTTAGGGTTTGTTGTAGGGTTAGAGTTAAGGTTTGTGTTGAGGTTATGGTTAGGGTTAGGGTTAGGCTTTGCCTTTGGGTTAGGGTTAGGGTTTTATTTAGTGTTAGGGTTAGGGTTATTGTTTGTGTTAGGTTTAGTGTTATGGCTAGGGTTTGGGTTAGGTTTAGTGTTAGGGTTAGAAGTAGGGTTTGGTTTTGGGTTAGGATTAGGGTTAGGGTTAGGGTTAGGCTTATAGATAGGATTATTGTTAGGGTTTGGGTTAGGGTTAGGGTTAGGATTAGGATTAATGTTAGGATTAGGATTACTATTGGGGTTAAGGTTTGGGTTAGGGTTAGTGTGAGGGTTAGGGTTAGGGTTAGGGTTTGGGTTTGGGTTAGGGTTAGGGTTAGAGTTAGGGTTAGGTTTATGGTTAGTATTCGGGTTCGAGTTTGGGTCAGGGTTAGGGTTAGGGTTAGGGTTTGGTTTAGGTTTAGGCTTAGGTTTTGGGTTAGGGTTTGGTTTAGGGTTAGGGTTATGGTTAGTGTTACCGTTAGTTGTAGGGTTTGGGTTAGGGTTAGGTTTAGGGTTTGGGTTAGGGTTAGGGTTTGGGTTAGTGTTAGGGATAGGGCTAAATTTAGAATTAGGGTTAGGGTTAGGTTTAGGGTTAGGGTTTGGGTTAGGTTTAAGGTTAGGGTTAGGTTAAGCATTTGGGTTAGGGTTAGGGTTAGGGTTTTGGTTAGAGTTAGAGTTAGGATTAGGGTTAGGTTTTGGGTTTGGTTTAGGGTTAGGTTTAGGGTTACTGTTAGAGTTTGGGTTTGGGTTTGAGTTAAGTTTGGGGTTAGGGTTAGGTTTAGGGTTAGGGTTAGGTTTACGGTTAGGGTTAGGGTTAGGGTTAGGGTTAGGGTTTCGGTTAGGGTTAGGGTTACGGTTAGGGTTTGGGTAAGGTTTAGGTTTATGGT
>JAJHUQ010000044.1:2947500-2950000 GCA_035773235.1 Eospalax fontanierii | reverse complement strand
GTTAGTGTAAGGGTTAGGGATGGAGTTAGTGTGAGTGTTAGGGTTTGGGCTAGGGTTAGGTTTAGGGTTAGGGTTAGGGTTAGGGTTATGGTTAGGGTTTGTGTTAGTGTTAGGTTTAGGGTTAGGGTTAGGGTTGGGGTTAGGTTTTGTGTTAGGTTTAGGGTTAGGATATGATTTATGGTTATGCTTTGGGTTTGGTTTAGGGTTAGGGTTAGGGTTGGGTTTAGGATTAGTGTTAGGGTTTGGGCTAGGGTTAGGTTTAGGGTTAGGGTTAGGGTTAGGGTTTGGTTTTCGGTTATGGTAAGGGTTAGGGTTAGGGTTAGTATTAGGGTTTGGGTTTGGGTTAGGGCTAGGCTTAGGGTTAGGGTTAGGGTTAGGGTTACTGTTAGTGTTAGGGAATGGTTTAGGGTTACTGTTATGTTTTTGGTTAGGGTTAGTGTAAGGGGTTAGGTTTAGGGTTAGGGTTTGGTTTGGGTTAGGGTTAGGATTAGTGTTAGATTTAGTATTAGTTTTAGGGTTAGGGTTAGGTTTAGGTTTAGGGTTAGGGTTTGGGTTAGGCTTAGGGTTAGGCTTAGTATTTGGTTTAGGGTTAGGGTTATAGTTAGGATTAGGATTAGGGTTTCGGTTAGGTTTAGTGTTAGGGTTAATATTAGGATTACGGTTAGGGTTTCGGTTAGGCTTAGGGTTAGGATTAGGATTAATATTAGGATTAGGGATAGGGTTAGGGTTAAGGTTTGGGTTAGGGTTGGGGTGAGGGTTAGGGTTAGCGTTTGAGTTTGTGTTAGGGTTAGGTTTAGAGTTAGGGTTAAGGTTAGGGTTAGTGTTCGGGTTAGAGTTTGGGTTAGGGTTAAAGTTAGGGTTAGGGTTTGGATTAGGGTTTGAATTAAGGTTAGCGTTAGGGTGAGGGTTAGGGTTAGCGTTTGGGTATGGGTTAGGTTAGGTTTAGGGTTTGGGTTATGGTTAGGGTTTGGGTTAGGGTTAGGTTTAGAATTAGGGTTAGGATTTGGGTTAGGGTTAGGGTTATAGTTATTATTAGGGTTAGGGTTTGTTTTAGGGATAGGGATAGCCATAGGGTTAGGGTTTGGGTTAGGGTTAGGGTTAGGGTTAGGATTAGGGTCAGGGTTAGGGTTTGGGTTAGGCTTAGGGTAAGGGTTAGGGTTTGGGTTAGGGTTAGGGTTAGGGTAAGGTTTAGGGTTAGGGTTTGTTTTAGGATTAGGGTTATGGTTATTGTTTGTGTTAGGTTTAGGGTTAGGGTTAGGGTTTGGGTTAGGTTTAGGGTTAGGATTATGTTTTGGCTTAGGTTTAGGGTAAGGGTTAGATTTAGGGTTTGGTTTGGTTTCGGCTTAGGGTTAGGGTTAGGGTTAGGGTTAGGGTTAGGGTTTGGTTTTGGGTTAGGGTTAGGTTTAGGGTTAGGGTTAAGGTTTGGGTTTGGGTTAGGGTTTGGGTTAGGTTTAGGTTTAGCGTTAGGTTTAGGGTTAGGGTTTGGGTTAGGTTTAGGGTTAGGCTTTAGGTTTGGGTTAGCGTTAGGTTTAGGGTTAGTGTTATGTTTAGGATCTGGGTTAGGGTTAGGGTGAGGGTTAGGTTATAGTTAGGGTTAGGGTTAGGGTTTGGGTTTGCGTTAGGGTAAGGGTTAGGGTTAGTGTAAGGGTTAGGGTTAAAATTGGGGTTTTTGTTAGGTTTCGGGTTAGGGTTAGGGTTAGGGTTAGGGTTATGGTTAGGATTAGTGTTATTGTTAGGGTTTGGGTTAGGGTTAGGATTAGTGTTAGTGTTAGGTTTTGGGTTAGGGTTAGGATTAGTGTTAGTGTTAGGGTTTGGGTTAGGGTTGAGGTTAGGGTTATGGTTAGTGTTTGGGTTAGGGTTAGGGTTAGGGTTAGGTTTAGGGTTTGGGATAGGGTTAGGTTTAGGATTTGGGTTAGAATTAGCGTTATAGTTAGGATTAGGGTTAGGGTTTGATTTAAGGTTAGGATTAGGGATAGTTTTAGGGTTTGGGTTAGGGTTAGGGTTAGAGTTAGGGTTAGGATTAGTGTTAGTGTTAGGGTTTGGTTTAGGGTTAGGGTTAGGGTTATGATTAGGGTTTGGGTTAGGGTTAGGCTTAGGGGTAGGGTTAGCGTTTGTTTTACGGTTAGTGTTAGGGGTTAGGGGTTAGGGGTTAGGGTTAGGGTTAGGGTTAGTCTTAGGGTTAGGGTTAGGTTTAGGTTTTGGATATGGGTTAGGGTTAGGGTTAGGGTTTGGTGTATGGTTAGGGTTAAGGTTTGTGTTAGGGTTAGGGTTAGGGTTAGGGTTAGGCTTTGGGTTTGGGTGAGAGTTAGCGTTTGGTTTAGTGTTAGGGTTAGGGTTAGTGTTTGTGTTAGGTTTATGGTGAGGGTTAGGGTTTGGGTAAGCGTTAGGTTTAGAATTAGGGTTTGGGTTAAGTTTAGGGTTAGGGTTAGAGTTAGGGTTTGGTTTTCGGTTAGGGTTAGGGTTAGGGTTAGGGTTAGGGTTAGAGTTAGGGTTAGGTTTA
>JAJHUQ010000044.1:2902500-2945000 GCA_035773235.1 Eospalax fontanierii | reverse complement strand
TGTTAGGATTAGGGTTAGGGATAGGGTTAGGGTTAGGGTTCAGGTTTGGGTTAGGGTTACGATTAGGGTTAGTGTTAGCATTAGGTTTAGGGTTAGGGTTTGGGTTAGGTTTAAAGTTAGGGTTAGGGTTAAGGTTAGGGTTAGGGTTAATGTTAGGATAAGGGTCAGGGTTTGGGTTAGGGTTAGGATTAGGGTTTGGGTTAGGGTTAGCTTTAGGGTTAGGGTTTGGGTTAGGGATAGGTTTAGGATTAGGGTTAGGGTTTGGGTTTCGGTTAGAGTTTGGTTTAGGATTAGGGTTAGGGTTTCATTTGGGTTAGGGTTAGGTTTAGGGTTAGGGTTTGGGTTAGATTTAGGGTTAGGGTTACGGTTAGGGTTTTGTTTTGGGTTAGGTTTAGGGTAAGGGTTTCATTTGGGATAGGGTTAGGATTAGGGTTTCGGTTAGGGTTAGGTTTAGGTTTAGGTTTAGGGTTTGGGTTTGTGTTAGGTTTAGTGTTAGTGTTAGTGTTAGTGTTAGGGTTAGGGTTAGGGTTAATGTTAGGATTAGGGTTAGGTTTAGGTTTAGGGTTAAGGACGGGTTAGGGTTAGGGTAAGGATTAGGGTTAGGATTAGGTTTAGGGTTAGGTTTAGGATTTGGTTTAGGATTAGCTTTACAGGTAGGATTAGTTTTAGGGTTTGCGTTAGGGTTACGCTTAGGTTTAGGGTTAATGTTAGGATGAGAGTCAAAGTTAGGATTAGGGTTAGGGTTTGGGTTTGGTTTAGCGTTGGTGTTAGGGTTCGGGTTAGGAATAGGTTTAGGGTTAGTGTTAGGGTTAGGGTTAGGGTTATGGTTTGGGTTGGGGTAAGGGTTATGTTTAGGGTAAGGGTAAAGTTTAGGTTTAGGGTTAGGGTAAGGGTTTGTGTTTGGGTTAGGTTAGGTTTAGGATTAGGGTTAGTGTTAGTGTTAGAGTTTGGGTTTGGGTTAGGGTTAGGGTTAGGGTTTGGTTTTGGTTTACGTTTAGGTTTAGGGTTAGGGTTTCATTTGGGTTAGGGTTAGAGTTAGGGTTAGGGTTTGGGTTAGGTTTAGGGTTAGGGTTAGGGTTAGGGTTTGGGTTTGGTTAGGGTTAGGTTTAGGGTTAGGTTTAGGGTTTGGGTTTGGGTTAGGTTTAGGTTTAGGTTTAGGGTTAGGGTTAGGGTTAGGGTTAGGTTTTGGGTTTCAGTTAGTGTAAGGGTTAGGGTTGGAGTTAGTGTGAGTGTTAGGGTTTGGGCTAGGGTTAGGTTTAGGGTTAGGGTTAGGGTTAGGGTTATGGTTAGGGTTTGTGTTAGTGTTAGGTTTAGGGTTAGGGTTAGGGTTGGGGTTAGGTTTTGTGTTAGGTTTAGGGTTAGGATATGATTTATGGTTATGCTTTGGGTTGGGTTTAGGGTTAGGGTTAGGGTTGGGTTTAGGATTAGTGTTAGGGTTTGGGCTAGGGTTAGGTTTAGGGTTAGGGTTAGGGTTAGGGTTTGGTTTTCGGTTATGGTAAGGGTTAGGGTTAGGGTTAGTATTAGGGTTTGGGTTTGGGTTAGGGCTAGGCTTAGGGTTAGGGTTAGGGTTAGGGTTACTGTTAGTGTTAGGGAATGGTTTAGGGTTACTGTTATGTTTTTGGTTAGGGTTAGTGTAAGGGGTTAGGTTTAGGGTTTGGGATTGGTTAGGGTTAGGGATAGGTTTAGTGTTAGATTTAGTATTAGTTTTAGGGTTAGGGTTAGGTTTAGGTATAGGGTTAGGGTTTGGGTTAGGTTTAGGGTTAGGCTTAGTATTTGGTTTAGGGTTAGGGTTATAGTTAGGATTAGGATTAGGGTTTCGGTTAGGTTTAGTGTTAGGGTTAATATTAGGATTACGGTTAGGGTTTCGGTTAGGCTTAGGGTTAGGATTAGGATTAATATTAGGATTAGGGATAGGGTTAGGGTTAAGGTTTGGGTTAGGGTTGGGGTGAGGGTTAGGGTTAGCGTTTGAGTTTGTGTTAGGGTTAGGTTTAGAGTTAGGGTTAAGGTTAGGGTTAGTGTTCGGGTTAGAGTTTGGGTTAGGGTTAAAGTTAGGGTTAGGGTTTGGATTAGGGTTTGAATTAAGGTTAGCGTTAGGGTGAGGGTTAGGGTTAGCGTTTGGGTATGGGTTAGGTTAGGTTTAGGGTTTGGGTTATGGTTAGGGTTTGGGTTAGGGTTAGGTTTAGAATTAGGGTTAGGATTTGGGTTAGGGTTAGGGTTATAGTTATTATTAGGGTTAGGGTTTGTTTTAGGGATAGGGATAGCCATAGGGTTAGGGTTTGGGTTAGGGTTAGGGTTAGGGTTAGGATTAGGGTCAGGGTTAGGGTTTGGGTTAGGCTTAGGGTAAGGGTTAGGGTTTGGGTTAGGGTTAGGGTTAGGGTAAGGTTTAGGGTTAGGGTTTGTTTTAGGATTAGGGTTATGGTTATTGTTTGTGTTAGGTTTAGGGTTAGGGTTAGGGTTTGGGTTAGGTTTAGGGTTAGGATTATGTTTTGGCTTAGGTTTAGGGTAAGGGTTAGATTTAGGGTTTGGTTTGGTTTCGGCTTAGGGTTAGGGTTAGGGTTAGGGTTAGGGTTAGGGTTTGGTTTTGGGTTAGGGTTAGGTTTAGGATTAGTGTTAAGGTTTGGGTTTGGGTTAGGGTTTGGGTTAGGTTTAGGTTTAGCGTTAGGTTTAGGGTTAGGGTTTGGGTTAGGTTTAGGGTTAGGCTTTAGGTTTGGGTTAGCGTTAGGTTTAGGGTTAGTGTTATGTTTAGGATCTGGGTTAGGGTTAGGGTGAGGGTTAGGTTATAGTTAGGGTTAGGGTTAGGGTTTGGGTTTGCGTTAGGGTAAGGGTTAGGGTTAGTGTAAGGGTTAGGGTTAAAATTGGGGTTTTTGTTAGGTTTCGGGTTAGGGTTAGGGTTAGGGTTAGGGTTATGGTTAGGATTAGTGTTATTGTTAGGGTTTGGGTTAGGGTTAGGATTAGTGTTAGTGTTAGGTTTTGGGTTAGGGTTAGGATTAGTGTTAGTGTTAGGGTTTGGGTTAGGGTTGAGGTTAGGGTTATGGTTAGTGTTTGGGTTAGGGTTAGGGTTAGGGTTAGGTTTAGGGTTTGGGATAGGGTTAGGTTTAGGATTTGGGTTAGAATTAGCGTTATAGTTAGGATTAGGGTTAGGGTTTGATTTAAGGTTAGGATTAGGGATAGTTTTAGGGTTTGGGTTAGGGTTAGGGTTAGAGTTAGGGTTAGGATTAGTGTTAGTGTTAGGGTTTGGTTTAGGGTTAGGGTTAGGGTTATGATTAGGGTTTGGGTTAGGGTTAGGCTTAGGGGTAGGGTTAGCGTTTGTTTTACGGTTAGTGTTAGGGGTTAGGGGTTAGGGGTTAGGGTTAGGGTTAGGGTTAGTCTTAGGGTTAGGGTTAGGTTTAGGTTTTGGATATGGGTTAGGGTTAGGGTTAGGGTTTGGTGTATGGTTAGGGTTAAGGTTTGTGTTAGGGTTAGGGTTAGGGTTAGGGTTAGGCTTTGGGTTTGGGTGAGAGTTAGCGTTTGGTTTAGTGTTAGGGTTAGGGTTAGTGTTTGTGTTAGGTTTATGGTGAGGGTTAGGGTTTGGGTAAGGGTTAGGTTTAGAATTAGGGTTTGGGTTAGGTTTAGGGTTAGGGTTAGAGTTAGGGTTTGGTTTTCGGTTAGGGTTAGGGTTAGGGTTAGGGTTAGGGTTATAGTTAGGGTTAGGGTAAGGTTTTGGGTTAGGGTTAGGGTTAGGATTAGGATTAATGTTCGGGTTAGGTTTGGGGTTGGGGTTAGGGTTAGGGTTGGGGTTGGCGTTTGGGTATGGGTTAGGTTAGGTTTAGAGTTTGGGTTATGGTTAGGGTTTGGGTTAGGGTTAGGTTTAGAGTTAGGGTTAGGATTTGGGTTAGAGTTAGGGTTATAGTTATTATTAGGGTTAGGGTTTGTTTTAGGGATAGGGATAGCCATAGGGTTAGGGTTTGGGTTAGGGTTAGGGTTAGGGTTATGGTTAGGGTTAGGGTCAGGGTTAGGGTTTGGGTTAGGCTTAGGGTAAGGGTTAGAGTTTGGGTTAGGGTTAGGGTTAGGGTAATGGTTAGGGTTAGGGTTTGATTTAGGATTAGGGTTAGGGTTATTGTTTGTGTTAGGTTTAGGGTTAGGGTTAGGGTTTGGGTTAGGTTTAGGGTTAGGATTATGTTTTGGCTTAGGTTTAGGGTAAGTGTTAGATTTAGGGTTTGGTTTGGTTTCGGCTTAGGGTTAGGGTTAGGGTTAGGGTTAGGGTTTGGTTTTGGGTTAGGGTTAGGTTAGGGTTAGTGTTAAGGTTTGGGTTTGGGTTAGGGTTTGGGTTAGGTTTAGGTTTAGCGTTAGGTTTAGGGTTAGGGTTTGGGTTAGGTTTAGGGTTAGGCTTTAGGTTTGGGTTAGCTTTAGGTTTACGGTTAGTGTTAGGTTTAGGATCTGGGTTAGGGTTAGGGTGAGGGTTAGGTTATAGTTAGGGTTAGGGTTAGGGTTTGGGTTTCCGTTAGGGTAAGGGTTAGGGTTAGTGTAAGGGTTAGGGTTAAAATTGGGGTTTTTGTTAGGTTTCGGGTTAGGGTTAGGGTTAGGGTTAGGGTTATGGTTAGGATTAGTGTTATTGTTAGGGTTTGGGTTAGGGTTAGTATTAGTGTTAGTGTTAGGTTTTGGGTTAGGGTTAGGATTAGTGTTAGTGTTAGGGTTTGGGTTAGGGTTGAGGTTAGGGTTATGGTTAGTGTTTGGGTTATTGTTAGGGTTAGGGTTAGGTTTAGGGTTTGGGATAGGGTTAGGTTTAGGATTTGGGTTAGAATTAGCGTTATAGTTAGGATTAGGGTTAGGGTTTGATTTAAGGTTAGGATTAGGGATAGTTTTAGGGTTTGGGTTAGGGTTAGGGTTAGAGTTAGGGTTAGGATTAGTGTTAGTGTTAGGGTTTGGTTTAGGGTTAGGGTTAGGGTTATGATTAGGGTTTGGGTTAGGGTTAGGCTTAGGGGTAGGGTTAGCGTTTGTTTTACGGTTAGTGTTAGGGGTTAGGGGTTAGGGGTTAGGGTTAGGGTTAGGGTTAGTCTTAGGGTTAGGGTTAGGTTTAGGTTTTGGATATGGGTTAGGGTTAGGGTTAGGGTTTGGTGTATGGTTAGGGTTAAGGTTTGTGTTAGGGTTAGGGTTAGGGTTAGGGTTAGGCTTTGGGTTTGGGTGAGAGTTAGCGTTTGGTTTAGTGTTAGGGTTAGGGTTAGTGTTTGTGTTAGGTTTATGGTGAGGGTTAGGGTTTGGGTAAGGGTTAGGTTTAGAATTAGGGTTTGGGTTAGGTTTAGGGTTAGGGTTAGAGTTAGGGTTGGGGTTAGGGTTAGGGTTAGGGTTAGGGTTATAGTTAGTGTTAGGGTTAAGCTTAGTGTTACGGTTAGGTTTGGGGTTAGGGTTAGGGTTAGTGTCAGGGTTTGGTTTAGGGTTAGGGTTATGTTTTCGGTTAGGGTTAGGTTTACGGTTTGGGTTTGGGTTAGGTTTAGGGTTAGGGTTAGTGTTTGGTTTGGGTTAGGGGTAGGGTTAGGGTTAGTGTTAGGCTTAGGGTTTGGGTTAGGGTTAGGGTTAAGGTTAGGGTTTGTTTTAGGTTTAGGGTTAGAGTTAGGGGTTAGAGGTTAGGGGATAGAGTTAGGGTTTGGGTTAGGGTTAGGGTTAGAGTTAGGGTTAGGATTAGTGTTAATGTTAGGGTTTGGGTTAGGGTTAGGGTTAGGGTTAGGGTTAGGGTTAGGGTTAGGGTTAGGGTTTAGGTTTGGGTTAGAGTTAGCGTTTGCTTTAATGTTAGGGTTAGGGTTAGTGTTTGTGTTAGGCTTATGGTTAGGGTTAGGGTTTGGGAAAGGTTAGGTTTAGAATTAGGGTTTAGGTTAGGTTTAGGGTTAGGGTTACAGTTAGGGTTTCGTTTTCGTTTAGGGTTAGGGTTAGGGTTAGGGTTAGGGTTAGGGTTATAGTTAGGATTAGGGTTAAGTTTTGGGTTAGGGTTAGGGCTAGGATTAGGATTAATGTTAGAATTAGGGTTAGGGTTAGGGTTAAGGTTTGGGTTAGGGTTAGGGTGAGGGTTAGGTTTAGGGTTAGCTTTAGGTTTAGGGTTAGGGTAGGGTTAGGGTTAGGGTTGGGGTTAGGGTTAGGGTTAGGGTTAGGGTTAGGGTTAGGGTTAGGGTTAGGGTTAGGGTTAGGGTTAGGGTTAGCTTTAGGGTATGGGTTAGGTTAGGGTTAGGGTTTGGGTTAGGGTCAGGGTTTGGGTTAGGGTTAGGGTTAGCGTTAGGGTTAGGATTTGTTTTAGGGTTAGGGTTATATTTAGGATTAGGGTTAGGGTTTGTTTTAGGGATAGGGATAGGAATAGGGTTAGGGTTTGGGTTAGGTTTAGGGTCAGGTTTAGGGTTTGGGTTAGGGTTGTGGTTAGGGTTAATGTTAGGATTAGGGTTAGGGTTAGTGTTAGGGTTAATGTTAGGATTAGGGTTAGGGATAGGGTTAGGGTTAGGGTTCAGGTTTGGGTTAGGGTTACGATTAGGGTTAGGGTTAGCATTAGGTTTAGGGTTAGGGTTTGGGTTAGGTTTAAAGTTAGGGTTAGGGTTAAGGTTAGGGTTAGGGTTAATGTTAGGATAAGGGTCAGGTTTTGGGTTAGGGTTAGGATTAGGGTTTGGGTTAGGGTTAGCTTTAGGGTTAGGGTTTGGGTTAGGGATAGGTTTAGGATAAGGGTTAGGGTTTGGGTTTCGGTTAGAGTTTGGTTTAGGATTAGGGTTAGGGTTTCATTTGGGTTAGGGTTAGGTTTAGGGTTAGGGTTTGGGTTAGATTTAGGGTTAGGGTTACGGTTAGGGTTTTGTTTTGGGTTAGGTTTAGGGTAAGGGTTTCAATTGGGATAGGGTTAGGATTAGGGTTTCGGTTAGGGTTAGGTTTAGGTTTAGGTTTAGGGTTTGGGTTTGTGTTAGGTTTAGTGTTAGTGTTATTGTTAGGGTTAGGGTTAGGGTTAATGTTAGGATTAGGGTTAGGTTTAGGTTTAGGGTTAAGGACGGGTTAGGGTTAGGGTTAGGATTAGGGTTAGGACTAGGTTTAGGGTTCGGTTTAGGATTTGGTTTAGGGTTAGCTTTACAGGTAGGATTAGTTTTAGGGTTTGGGTTAGGGTTACGCTTAGGTTTAGGGTTAATGTTAGGATGAGAGTCAAAGTTAGGATTAGGGTTAGGGTTTGGGTTAGGTTTAGCGTTGGGGTTAGGGTTCGGGTTAGGAATAGGTTTAGGGTTAGTGTTAGGGTTAGGGTTAGGGTTATGGTTTGGGTTTGGGTTAAGGTTAGGTTTAGGGTTAGGGTAAAGTTTAGGTTTAGGGTTAGGGTTAGGGTTTGCGTTTGGGTTAGGTTAAGGTTTAGGGTTAGGGTTAGTGTTAGTGTTAGAGTTTGGGTTGGGGTTAGGGTTAGGGTTAGGGTTTGGTTTTGGGTTAGGTTTAGGTTTAGGGTTAGGGTTTCATTTGGGTTAGGGTTAGAGTTAGGGTTAGGGTTTGGGTTAGGTTTAGGGTTAGGGTTAGGGTGAGGGTTTGGGTTTGGTTAGGGTTAGGTTTAGGGTTAGGTTTAGGGTTTGGGTTTGGGTTAGGTTTAGGTTTAGGTTTAGGGTTAGGGTTAGGGTTAGGGTTAGGTTTTGGGTTTCAGTTAGTGTAAGGGTTATTGTTGGAGTTAGTGTGAGTGTTAGGGTTTGGGCTAGGGTTAGGTTTAGGGTTAGGGTTAGGGTTAGGGTTATGGTTAGGGTTTGTGTTAGTGTTAGGTTTAGGGTTAGGGTTAGGGTTGGGGTTAGGTTTTGTGTTAGGTTTAGGGTTAGGATATGATTTATGGTTATGCTTTGGGTTTGGTTTAGGGTTAGGGTTAGGGTTGGGTTTAGGATTAGTGTTAGGGTTTGGGCTAGGGTTAGGTTTAGGGTTAGGGTTAGGGTTATGGTTTGGTTTTCGGTTATGGTAAGGGTTAGGGTTAGGGTTAGTGTTAGGGTTTGGGTTTGGGTTAGGGTTAGGCTTAGGGTTAGGGTTAGGGTTAGGGTTACTGTTAGTGTTAGGGAATGGTTTAGGGTTACTGTTATGTTTTTGGTTAGGGTTAGTGTAAGGGGTTAGGTTTAGGCTTAGGGTTTGGTTTGGGTTAGGGTTAGGTTTAGTGTTAGATTTAGTATTAGTTTTAGGGTTAGGGTTAGGTTTAGGGTTAGGGTTAGGGTTTGGGTTAGGTTTAGGGTTAGGCTTAGTATTTGGTTTAGGGTTAGGGTTATAGTTAGGATTAGGATTAGGGTTTCGGTTAGGATTAGTGTTAGGGTTAATATTAGGATTACGGTTAGGGTTTCGGTTAGGCTTAGGGTTAGGATTAGGATAAATATTAGGATTAGGGATAGGGTTAGGGTTAAGGTTTGGGTTAGGGTTGGGGTGAGGGTTAGGGTTAGGGTTTGTGTTTGTGTTAGGGTTAGGTTTAGAGTTAGGGTTAAGGTTAGGGTTAGTGTTCGGGTTAGAGTTTGGGTTAGGGTTAAAGTTAGGGTTAGGGTTTGGATTAGGGTTTGAATTAAGGTTAGCGTTAGGGTTAGGGTTAGGGTTAGCGTTTGGGTATGGGTTAGGTTAGGTTTAGGGTTTGGGTTATGGTTAGGGTTTGGGTTAGGGTTAGGTTTAGAGTTAGGGTTAGGTTTTGGGTTAGGGTTAGGTTTATAGTTATTATTAGGGTTAGGGTTTGTTTTAGGGATAGGGATAGCCATAGGGTTAGGGTTTGGGTTAGGGTTAGGGTTAGGGTTAGGGTTAGGGTTAGGGTCAGGGTTAGGGTTTGGGTTAGGCTTAGGGTAAGGGTTAGGGTTTGGGTTAGGGTTAGGGTTAGGGTAATGGTTAGGGTTAGGGTTTGATTTAGGATTAGGGTTAGGGTTAGTGTTTGTGTTAGGTTTAGGGTTAGGGTTAGGGTTTGGGTTAGGTTTAGGGTTAGGATTATGTTTTGGCTTAGGTTTAGGGTAACTGTTAGATTTAGGGTTTGGTTTGGTTTCGGCTTAGGGTTAGGGTTAGGGTTAGGGTTAGGGTTAGGGTTAGGGTTTGGTTTTGGGGTAGGGTTAGGTTTAGGGTTAGTGTTAAGTTTTGGGTTTGGGTTAGGGTTTGGGTTAGGTTGAGGTTTAGCGTTAGGTTTAGGGTTAGGGTTTGGGTTAGGTTTAGGGTTAGGCTTTAGGTTTGGGTTAGCGTTAGGTTTACGGTTAGTGTTAGGTTTAGGATCTGGGTTAGGGTTAGGGTGAGTGTTAGGTTATAGTTAGGGTTAGGGTTAGGGTTTGGGTTTGCGTTAGGGTAAGGGTTAGGGTTAGTGTAAGGGTTAGGGTTAAAATTGGGGTTTTTGTTAGGTTTCGGGTTAGGGTTAGGGTTAGGGTTAGGGTTATGGTTAGGATTAGTGTTATTGTTAGGGTTTGGGTTAGGGTTAGGATTAGTGTTAGTGTTAGGTTTTGGGTTAGGGTTAGGATTAGTGTTAGTGTTAGGGTTTGGGTTAGGGTTGAGGTTAGGGTTATGGTTAGTGTTTGGGTTATTGTTAGGGTTAGGGTTAGGTTTAGGGTTTGGGATAGGGTTAGGTTTAGGATTTGGGTTAGAATTAGCGTTATAGTTAGGATTAGGGTTAGGGTTTGATTTAAGGTTAGGATTAGGGATAGTTTTAGGGTTTGGGTTAGGGTTAGGGTTAGAGTTAGGGTTAGGATTAGTGTTAGTGTTAGGGTTTGGTTTAGGGTTAGGGTTAGGGTTATGATTAGGGTTTGGGTTAGGGTTAGGCTTAGGGGTAGGGTTAGCGTTTGTTTTACGGTTAGTGTTAGGGGTTAGGGGTTAGGGGTTAGGGTTAGGGTTAGGGTTAGTCTTAGGGTTAGGGTTAGGTTTAGGTTTTGGATATGGGTTAGGGTTAGGGTTAGGGTTTGGTGTATGGTTAGGGTTAAGGTTTGTGTTAGGGTTAGGGTTAGGGTTAGGGTTAGGCTTTGGGTTTGGGTGAGAGTTAGCGTTTGGTTTAGTGTTAGGGTTAGGGTTAGTGTTTGTGTTAGGTTTATGGTGAGGGTTAGGGTTTGGGTAAGGGTTAGGTTTAGAATTAGGGTTTGGGTTAGGTTTAGGGTTAGGGTTAGAGTTAGGGTTGGGGTTAGGGTTACGTTTAGGGTTAGGGTTATAGTTAGTGTTAGGGTTAAGCTTAGTGTTACGGTTAGGTTTGGGGTTAGGGTTAGGGTTAGTGTCAGGGTTTGGTTTAGGGTTAGGGTTATGTTTTCGGTTAGGGTTAGGTTTACGGTTTGGGTTTGGGTTAGGTTTAGGGTTAGGGTTAGTGTTTGGTTTGGGTTAGGGGTAGGGTTAGGGTTAGTGTTAGGCTTAGGCTTAGGGTTTGGGTTAGGGTTAGGGTTAAGGTTAGGGTTTGTTTTAGGTTTAGGGTTAGAGTTAGGGGTTAGAGGTTAGGGGATAGTGTTAGGGTTTGGGTTAGGGTTAGGTTTAGAGTTAGGGTTAGGATTAGTGTTAATGTTAGGGTTTGGGTTAGGGTTAGGGTTAGGGTTAGGGTTAGGGTTAGGTTTGGGTTAGAGTTAGCGTTTGCTTTAATGTTAGGGTTAGGGTTAGTGTTTGTGTTAGGCTTATGGTTAGGGTTAGGGTTTGGGAAAGGTTAGGTTTAGAATTAGGGTTTAGGTTAGGTTTAGGGTTAGGGTTACAGTTAGGGTTTGGTTTTCGTTTAGGGTTAGGGTTAGGGTTAGGGTTAGGGTTACGGTTATAGTTAGGATTAGGGTTAAGTTTTGGGTTAGGGTTAGGGTTAGGATTAGGATTAATGTTAGAATTAGGGTTAGGGTTAGGGTTAAGGTTTGGGTTAGGGTTAGGGTGAGGGTTAGGTTTAGGGTTAGCTTTAGGTTTAGGGTTAGGGTAGGGTTAGGGTTAGGGTTGGGGTTAGGGTTAGGGTTAGGGTTAGGGTTAGGGTTAGGGTTAGGGTTAGGGTTAGGGTTAGGGTTAGCTTTAGGGTATGGGTTAGGTTAGGATTAGGGTTTGGGTTAGGGTTAGGGTTTGGGTTAGGGTTAGGGTTAGCGTTAGGGTTAGGATTTGGTTTAGGGTTAGGGTTATATTTAGGATTAGGGTTAGGGTTTGTTTTAGGGATAGGGATAGGAATAGGGTTAGGGTTTGGGGTAGGTTTAGGGTCAGGTTTAGGGTTTGGGTTAGGGTTGTGGTTAGGGTTAATGTTAGGATTAGGGTTAGGGTTAGTGTTAGGGTTAATGTTAGGATTAGGGTTAGGGATAGGGTTAGGGTTAGGGTTCAGGTTTGGGTTAGGGTTACGATTAGGGTTAGGGTTAGCATTAGGTTTAGGGTTAGGGTTTGGGTTAGGTTTAAAGTTAGGGTTAGGGTTAAGGTTAGGGTTAGGGTTAATGTTAGGATAAGGGTCAGGGTTTGGGTTAGGGTTAGGATTAGGGTTTGGGTTAGGGTTAGCTTTAGGGTTAGGGTTTGGGTTAGGGATAGGTTTAGGATTAGGGTTAGGGTTTGGGTTTCGGTTAGAGTTTGGTTTAGGATTAGGGTTAGGGTTTCATTTGGGTTAGGGTTAGGTTTAGGGTTAGGGTTTGGGTTAGATTTAGGGTTAGGGTTAAGGTTAGGGTTTTGTTTTGGGTTAGGTTTAGGGTAAGGGTTTCATTTGGGATAGGGTTAGGATTAGGGTTTCGGTTAGGGGTAGGTTTAGGTTGAGGTGTAGGGTTTGGGGTTGTGTTAGGTTTAGTGTTAGTGTTATTGTTAGGGTTAGGGTTAGGGTTAATGTTAGGATTAGGTTTAGGTTTAGGTTTAGGGTTAAGGACGGGTTAGGGTTAGGGTTAGGATTAGGGTTAGGACTAGGTTTAGGGTTCGGTTTAGGATTTGGTTTAGGGTTAGCTTTACAGGTAGGATTAGTTTTAGGGTTTGGGTTAGGGTTACGCTTAGGTTTAGGGTTAATGTTAGGATGAGAGTCAAAGTTAGGATTAGGGTTAGGGTTTGGGTTAGGTTTAGCGTTGGGGTTAGGGTTCGGGTTAGGAATAGGTTTAGGGTTAGTGTTAGGGTTAGGGTTAGGGTTATGGTTTGGGTTTGGGTTAAGGTTAGGTTTAGGGTTAGGGTAAAGTTTAGGTTTAGGGTTAGGGTTAGGGTTTGTGTTTGGGTTAGGTTAAGGTTTAGGGTTAGGGTTAGTGTTAGTGTTAGAGTTTGGGTTTGGGTTAGGCTTAGGGTTAGGGTTTGGTTTTGGGTTAGGTTTAGGTTTAGGGTTAGGGTTTCATTTGGGTTAGGGTTAGAGTTAGGGTTAGGGTTTGGGTTAGGTTTAGGGTTAGGGTTAGGGTTAGGGTTTGGGTTTGGTTAGGGTTAGGTTTAGGGTTAGGTTTAGGGTTTGGGTTTGGGTTAGGTTTAGGTTTAGGTTTAGGGTTAGGGTTAGGGTTAGGGTTAGGTTTTGGGTTTCAGTTAGTGTAAGGGTTATTGTTGGAGTTAGTGTGAGTGTTAGGGTTTGGGCTAGGGTTAGGTTTAGGGTTAGGGTTAGGGTTAGGGTTATGGTTAGGGTTTGTGTTAGTGTTAGGTTTAGGGTTAGGGTTAGGGTTGGGGTTAGGTTTTGTGTTAGGTTTAGGGTTAGGATATGATTTATGGTTATGCTTTGGGTTTGGTTTAGGGTTAGGGTTAGGGTTGGGTTTAGGATTAGTGTTAGGGTTTGGGCTAGGGTTAGGTTTAGGGTTAGGGTTAGGGTTATGGTTTGGTTTTCGGTTATGGTAAGGGTTAGGGTTAGGGTTAGTGTTAGGGTTTGGGTTTGGGTTAGGGTTAGGCTTAGGGTTAGGGTTAGGGTTAGGGTTACTGTTAGTGTTAGGGAATGGTTTAGGGCTACTGTTATGTTTTTGGTTAGGGTTAGTGTAAGGGGTTAGGTTTAGGCTTAGGGTTTGGTTTGGGTTAGGTTTAGGTTTAGTGTTAGATATAGTATTAGTTTTAGGGATAGGGTTAGGTTTAGGGTTAGGGTTAGGGTTTGGGTTAGGTATAGGGTTAGGCTTAGTATTTGGTTTAGGGTTAGGGTTATAGTTAGGATTAGGATTAGGGTTTCGGTTAGGATTAGTGTTAGGGTTAATATTAGGATTACGGTTAGGGTTTCGGTTAGGCTTAGGGTTAGGATTAGGATTAATATTAGGATTAGGGATAGGGTTAGGGTTAAGGTTTGGGTTAGGGTTGGGGTGAGGGTTAGGGTTAGGGTTTGAGTTTGTGTTAGGGTTAGGTTTAGAGTTAGGGTTAAGGTTAGGGTTAGTGTTCGGGTTAGAGTTTGGGTTAGGGTTAAAGTTAGGGTTAGGGTTTGGATTAGGGTTTGAATTAAGGTTAGCGTTAGGGTTAGGGTTAGGGTTAGCGTTTGGGTATGGGTTAGGTTAGGTTTAGGGTTTGGGTTATGGTTAGGGTTTGGGTTAGGGTTAGGTTTAGAGTTAGGGTTAGGTTTTGGGTTAGGGTTAGGTTTATAGTTATTATTAGGGTTAGGGTTTGTTTTAGGGATAGGGATAGCCATAGGGTTAGGGTTTGGGTTAGGGTTAGGGTTAGGGTTAGGGTTAGGGTCAGGGTTAGGGTTTGGGTTAGGCTTAGGGTAAGGGTTAGGGTTTGGGTTAGGGTTAGGGTTAGGGTAATGGTCAGGGTTAGGGTTTGATTTAGGATTAGGGTTAGGGTTAGTGTTTGTGTTAGGTTTAGGGTTAGGGTTAGGGTTTGGGTTAGGTTTAGGGTTAGGATTATGTTTTGGCTTAGGTTTAGGGTAACTGTTAGATTTAGGGTTTGGTTTGGTTTCGGCTTAGGGTTAGGGTTAGGGTTAGGGTTACTGTTAGGGTTAGGGTTTGGTTTTGGGTTAGGGTTAGGTTTAGGGTTAGTGTTAAGGTTTGGGTTTGGGTTAGGGTTTGGGTTAGGTTTAGGTTTAGCGTTAGGTTTAGGGTTAGGGTTTGGGTTAGGTTTAGGGTTAGGCTTTAGGTTTGGGTTAGCGTTAGGTTTACGGTTAGTGTTAGGTTTAGGATCTGGGTTAGGGTTAGGGTGAGTGTTAGGTTATAGTTAGGGTTAGGGTTAGGGTTTGTGTTTGCGTTAGGGTAAGGGTTAGGGTTAGTGTAAGGGTTAGGGTTAAAATTGGGGTTTTTGTTAGGTTTCGGGTTAGGGTTAGGGTTAGGGTTAGGGTTATGGTTAGGATTAGTGTTATTGTTAGGGTTTGGGTTAGGGTTAGGATTAGTGTTAGTGTTAGGTTTTGGGTTAGGGTTAGGATTAGTGTTAGTGTTAGGGTTTGGGTTAGGGTTGAGGTTAGGGTTATGGTTAGTGTTTGGGTTATTGTTAGGGTTAGGGTTAGGTTTAGGGTTTGGGATAGGGTTAGGTTTAGGATTTGGGTTAGAATTAGCGTTATAGTTAGGATTAGGGTTAGGGTTTGATTTAAGGTTAGGATTAGGGATAGTTTTAGGGTTTGGGTTAGGGTTAGGGTTAGAGTTAGGGTTAGGATTAGTGTTAGTGTTAGGGTTTGGTTTAGGGTTAGGGTTAGGGTTATGATTAGGGTTTGGGTTAGGGTTAGGCTTAGGGGTAGGGTTAGCGTTTGTTTTACGGTTAGTGTTAGGGGTTAGGGGTTAGGGGTTAGGGTTAGGGTTAGGGTTAGTCTTAGGGTTAGGGTTAGGTTTAGGTTTTGGATATGGGTTAGGGTTAGGTTTAGGGTTTGGTGTATGGTTAGGGTTAAGGTTTGTGTTAGGGTTAGGGTTAGGGTTAGGGTTAGGCTTTGGGTTTGGGTGAGAGTTAGCGTTTGGTTTAGTGTTAGGGTTAGGGTTAGTGTTTGTGTTAGGTTTATGGTGAGGGTTAGGGTTTGGGTAAGGGTTAGGTTTAGAATTAGGGTTTGGGTTAGGTTTAGGGTTAGGGTTAGAGTTAGGGTTGGGGTTAGGGTTACGGTTAGGGTTAGGGTTATAGTTAGTGTTAGGGTTAAGCTTAGTGTTACGGTTAGGTTTGGGGTTAGGGTTAGGGTTAGTGTCAGGGTTTGGTTTAGGGTTAGGGTTATGTTTTCGGTTAGGGTTAGGTTTACGGTTTGGGTTTGGGTTAGGTTTAGGGTTAGGGTTAGTGTTTGGTTTGGGTTAGGGGTAGGGTTAGGGTTAGTGTTAGGCTTAGGGTTTGGGTTAGGGTTAGGGTTAAGGTTAGGGTTTGTTTTAGGTTTAGGGTTAGAGTTAGGGGTTAGAGGTTAGGGGATAGTGTTAGGGTTTGGGTTAGGGTTAGGTTTAGAGTTAGGGTTAGGATTAGTGTTAATGTTAGGGTTTGGGTTAGGGTTAGGGTTAGGGTTAGGGTTAGGGTTAGGTTTGGGTTAGAGTTAGCGTTTGCTTTAATGTTAGGGTTAGGGTTAGTGTTTGTGTTAGGCTTATGGTTAGGGTTAGGGTTTGGGAAAGGTTAGGTTTAGAATTAGGGTTTAGGTTAGGTTTAGGGTTAGGGTTACAGTTAGGGTTTGGTTTTCGTTTAGGGTTAGGGTTAGGGTTAGGGTTAGGGTTAGGGTTATAGTTAGGATTAGGGTTAAGTTTTGGGTTAGGGTTAGGGTTAGGATTAGGATTAATGTTAGAATTAGGGTTAGGGTTAGGGTTAAGGTTTGGGTTAGGTTTAGGGTGAGGGTTAGGTTTAGGGCTAGCGTTAGGTTTAGGGTTAGGGTAGGGTTAGGGTTAGGGTTGGGGTTAGGGTTAGGGTTAGGGTTAGGGTTAGGGTTAGGGTTAGGGTTAGGGTTAGGGTTAGCTTTAGGGTATGGGTTAGGTTAGGATTAGGGTTTGGGTTAGGGTTAGGGTTTGGGTTAGGGTTAGGGTTAGCGTTAGGGTTAGGATTTGGTTTAGGGTTAGGGTTATATTTGGGATTGGGGTTAGGGTTTGTTTTAGGGATAGAGACAGGACTAGGGTTAGGGTTTGGGTTAGGTCTAGGCTCAGGTTTAGGGTTTGGGTTAGTGTTGTGGTTAAAGTTAATGTTAGGATTAGGGTTAGGGTTAGTGTTAGGGTTAATGTTAGGATTAGGGTTAGGGATAGGGTTAGGGTTAGGGTTCAGGTTTGGGTTAGGGTTACGATTAGGGTTAGGGTTAGCATTAGGTTTAGGGTTAGGGTTTGGGTTAGGTTTAAAGTTAGGGTTAGGGTTAAGGTTAGGGTTAGGGTTAATGTTAGGATAAGGGTCAGGGTTTGGGTTAGGGTTAGGATTAGGGTTTGGGTTAGGGTTAGCTTTAGGGTTAGGGTTTGGGTTAGGGATAGGTTTAGGATTAGGGTTAGGGTTTGGGTTTCGGTTAGAGTTTGGTTTAGGATTAGAGTTAGGGTTTCATTTGGGTTAGGGTTAGGTTTAGGGTTAGGGTTTGGGTTAGATTTAGGGTTAGGGTTACGGTTAGGGTTTTGTTTTGGGTTAGGTTTAGGGTAAGGGTTTCATTTGGGATAGGGTTAGGATTAGGGTTTCGGTTAGGGTTAGGTTTAGGTTTAGGTTTAGGGTTTGGGTTTGTGTTAGGTTTAGTGTTAGTGTTATTGTTAGGGTTAGGGTTAGGGTTAATGTTAGGATTAGGGTTAGGTTTAGGTTTAGGGTTAAGGACGGGTTAGGGTTAGGGTTAGGATTAGGGCTAGGACTAGGTTTAGGGTTCGGTTTAGGATTTGGTTTAGGGTTAGCTTTACAGGTAGGATTAGTTTTAGGGTTTGGGTTAGGGTTACGCTTAGGTTTAGGGTTAATGTTAGGATGAGAGTCAAAGTTAGGATTAGGGTTAGGGTTTGGGTTAGGTTTAGCGTTGGGGTTAGGGTTCGGGTTAGGAATAGGTTTAGGGTTAGTGTTAGGGTTAGGGTTAGGGTTATGGTTTGGGTTTGGGTTAAGGTTAGGTTTAGGGTTAGGGTAAAGTTTAGGTTTAGGGTTAGGGTTAGGGTTTGTGTTTGGGTTAGGTTAAGGTTTAGGGTTAGGGTTAGTGTTAGTGTTAGAGTTTGGGTTTGGGTTAGGGTTAGGGTTAGGGTTTGGTTTTGGGTTAGGTTTAGGGTTAGGGGTAGGGTGTCATTTGGGTTAGGGTTAGAGTTAGGGTTAGGGTTTGGGTTAGGTTTAGGGTTAGGGTTAGGGTTAGGGTTTGGGTTTGGTTAGGGTTAGGTTTAGGGTTAGGTTTAGGGTTTGGGTTTGGGTTAGGTTTAGGTTTAGGTTTAGGGTTAGGGTTAGGGTTAGGGTTAGGGTTAGGTTTTGGGTTTCAGTTAGTGTAAGGGTTAGGGTTGGAGTTAGTGTGAGTGTTAGGGTTTGGGCTAGGGTTAGGTTTAGGGTTAGGGTTAGGGTTAGGGTTATGGTTAGGGTTTGTGTTAGTGTTAGGTTTAGGGTTAGGGTTAGGGTTGGGGTTAGGTTTTGTGTTAGGTTTAGGGTTAGGATATGATTTATGGTTATGCTTTGGGTTTGGTTTAGGGTTAGGGTTAGGGTTGGGTTTAGGATTAGTGTTAGGGTTTGGGCTAGGGTTAGGTTTAGGGTTAGGGTTAGGGTTAGGGTTTGGTTTTCGGTTATGGTAAGGGTTAGGGTTAGGGTTAGTGTTAGGGTTTGGGTTTGGGTTAGGGTTAGGCTTAGGGTTAGGGTTAGGGTTAGGGTTACTGTTAGTGTTAGGGAATGGTTTAGGGTTACTGTTATGTTTTTGGTTAGGGTTAGTGTAAGGGGTTAGGTTTAGGGTTAGGGTTTGGTTTGGGTTAGGGTTAGGTTTAGTGTTAGATTTAGTATTAGTTTTAGGGTTAGGGTTAGGTTTAGGGTTAGGGTTAGGGTTTGGGTTAGGTTTAGGGTTAGGCTTAGTATTTGGTTTAGGGTTAGGGTTATAGTTAGGATTAGGATTAGGGTTTCGGTTAGGATTAGTGTTAGGGTTAATATTAGGATTACGGTTAGGGTTTCGGTTAGGCTTAGGGTTAGGATTAGGATTAATATTAGGATTAGGGATAGGGTTAGGGTTAAGGTTTGGGTTAGGGTTGGGGTGAGGGTTAGGGTTAGGGTTTGAGTTTGTGTTAGGGTTAGATTTAGAGTTAGGGTTAAGGTTAGGGTTAGTGTTCGGGTTAGAGTTTGGGTTAGGGTTAAAGTTAGGGTTAGGGTTTGGATTAGGGTTTGAATTAAGGTTAGCGTTAGGGTTAGGGTTAGGGTTAGCGTTTGGGTATGGGTTAGGTTAGGTTTAGGGTTTGGGTTATGGTTAGGATTTGGGTTAGGGTTAGGTTTAGAGTTAGGGTTAGGATTTGGGTTAGGGTTAGGTTTATAGTTATTATTAGGGTTAGGGTTTGTTTTAGGGATAGGGATAGCCATAGGGTTAGGGTTTGGGTTAGGGTTAGGGTTAGGGTTAGGGTTAGGGTCAGGGTTAGGGTTTGGGTTAGGCTTAGGGTAAGGGTTAGGGTTTGGGTTAGGGTTAGGGTTAGGGTAATGGTTAGTGTTAGGGTTTGATTTAGGATTGGGGTTAGGGTTATTGTTTGTGTTAGGTTTAGGGTTAGGGTTAGGGTTTGGGTTAGGTTTAGGGTTAGGATTATGTTTTGGCTTAGGTTTAGGGTAAGTGTTAGATTTAGGGTTTGGTTTGGTTTCGGCTTAGGGTTAGGGTTAGGGTTAGGGTTAGGGTTAGGGTTAGGGTTTGGTTTTGGGTTAGGGTTAGGTTTAGGGTTAGTGTTAAGGTTTGGGTTTGGGTTAGGGTTTGGGTTAGGTTTAGGTTTAGCGTTAGGTTTAGGGTTAGGGTTTGGGTTAGGTTTAGGGTTAGGCTTTAGGTTTGGGTTAGCGTTAGGTTTACGGTTAGTGTTAGGTTTAGGATCTGGGTTAGGGTTAGGGTGAGGGTTAGGTTATAGTTAGGGTTAGGGTTAGGGTTTGGGTTTGCGTTAGGGTAAGGGTTAGGGTTAGTGTAAGGGTTAGGGTTAAAATTGGGGTTTTTGTTAGGTTTCGGGTTAGGGTTAGGGTTAGGGTTAGGGTTATGGTTAGGATTAGTGTTATTGTTAGGGTTTGGGTTAGGGTTAGGATTAGTGTTAGTGTTAGGTTTTGGGTTAGGGTTAGGATTAGTGTTAGTGTTAGGGTTTGGGTTAGGGTTGAGGTTAGGGTTATGGTTAGTGTTTGGGTTATTGTTAGGGTTAGGGTTAGGTTTAGGGTTTGGGATAGGGTTACGTTTAGGATTTGGGTTAGAATTAGCGTTATAGTTAGGATTAGGGTTAGGGTTTGATTTAAGGTTAGGATTAGGGATAGTTTTAGGGTTTGGGTTAGGGTTAGGGTTAGAGTTAGGGTTAGGATTAGTGTTAGTGTTAGGGTTTGGTTTAGGGTTAGGGTTAGGGTTATGATTAGGGTTTGGGTTAGGGTTAGGCTTAGGGGTAGGGTTAGCGTTTGTTTTACGGTTAGTGTTAGGGGTTAGTGGTTAGGGGTTAGGGTTAGGGTTAGGGTTAGTCTTAGGGTTAGGGTTACGTTTAGGTTTTGGATATAGTTTAGGGTTAGGGTTAGGGTTTCGCGTATGGTTAGCCTTAAGGTTTGTGTTAGGGTTAGGGTTAGGGTTAGGGTTAGGCTTTGGGTTTGGGTGAGAGTCAGCGATTGGTTTAGTGTTAGTGTTAGGGTTAGTGTTTGTGTTAGGTTTATGGTGAGGGTTAGGGTTTGGGTAAGGGTTAGGTTTAGAATTAGGGTTTGGGTTAGGTTTAGGGTTAGGGTTAGAGCTAGGCTTTGGTTATCGGCTAGGGTTAGGGTTAGGGTTAGGGTTAGGGTTATAGTTAGTGTTAGGGTTAAGCTTAGTGTTACGGTTAGGTTTGGGGTTAGGGTTAGGGTTGGTGTCAGGGTTTGGTTTAGGGTTAGGGTTATGTTTTCGGTTAGGGTTAGGTTTACGGTTTGGGTTTGGGTTAGGTTTAGGGTTAGGGTTAGTGTTTGGTTTGGGTTAGGGGTAGGGTTAGGGTTAGTGTTAGGCTTAGGGTTTGGGTTAGGGTTAGGGTTAAGGTTAGGGTTTGTTTTAGGTTTAGGGTTAGAGTTAGGGGTTAGAGGTTAGGGGATAGTGTTAGGGTTTGGGTTAGGGTTAGGTTTAGAGTTAGGGTTAGGATTAGTGTTAATGTTAGGGTTTGGGTTAGGGTTAGGGTTAGGGTTAGGGTTAGGGTTAGGGTTAGGGTTTAGGTTTGGGTTAGAGTTAGCGTTTGCTTTAATGTTAGGGTTAGGGTTAGTGTTTGTGTTAGGCTTATGGTTAGGGTTAGGGTTTGGGAAAGGTTAGGTTTAGAATTAGGGTTTAGGTTAGGTTTAAGGTTAGGGTTACAGTTAGGGTTTGGTTTTCGTTTAGGGTTAGGGTTAGGGTTAGGGTTAGGGTTATAGTTAGGATTAGGGTTAAGTTTTGGGTTAGGGTTAGGATTAGGATTAGGATTAATGTTAGAATTAGGGTTAGGGTTAGGGTTAAGGTTTGGGTTAGGGTTAGGGTGAGGGTTAGGTTTAGGGTTAGCTTTAGGTTTAGGGTTAGGGTAGGGTTAGGGTTAGGGTTGGGGTTAGGGTTAGGGTTAGGGTTAGGGTTAGGGTTAGGGTAAAGGTTAGAGTTAGTGTTAGCTTTAGGGTATGGGTTAGTGTTAGGGTTAGGGTTTGGGTTAGGGTTAGGGTTTGGGTTAGGGTTAGGGTTAGCGTTAGGGTTAGGATTTGGTTTAGGGTTAGGGTTATATTTAGGATTAGGGTTAGGGTTTGTTTTAGGGATAGGGATAGGAATAGGGTTAGGGTTTGGGTTAGGTTTAGGGTCAGGTTTAGGGTTTGGGTTAGGGTTGTGGTTAGGGTTAATGTTAGGATTAGGGTTAGGGTTAGTGTTAGGGTTAATGTTAGGATTAGGGTTAGGGATAGGGTTAGGGTTAGGGTTCAGGTTTGGGTTAGGGTTACGATTAGGGTTAGGGTTAGCATTAGGTTTAGGGTTAGGGTTTGGGTTAGGTTTAAAGTTAGGGTTAGGGTTAAGGTTAGGGTTAGGGTTAATGTTAGGATAAGGGTCAGGGTTTGGGTTAGGGTTAGGATTAGGGTTTGGGTTAGGGTTAGCTTTAGGGTTAGGGTTTGGGTTAGGGTTAGGTTTAGGATTAGGGTTAGGGTTTGGGTTTCGGTTAGAGTTTGGTTTAGGATTAGGGTTAGGGTTTCATTTGGGTTAGGGTTAGGTTTAGGGTTAGGGTTTGGGTTAGATTTAGGGTTAGGGTTACGGTTAGGGTTTTGTTTTGGGTTAGGTTTAGGGTAAGGGTTTCATTTGGGATAGGGTTAGGATTAGGGTTTCGGTTAGGGTTAGGTTTAGGTTTAGGTTTAGGGTTTGGGTTTGTGTTAGGTTTAGTGTTAGTGTTATTGTTAGGGTTAGGGTTAGGGTTAATGTTAGGATTAGGGTTAGGTTTAGGTTTAGGGTTAAGGACGGGTTAGGGTTAGGGTTAGGATTAGGGTTAGGACTAGGTTTAGGGTTCGGTTTAGGATTTGGTTTAGGGTTAGATTTACAGGTAGGATTAGTTTTAGGGTTTGGGTTAGGGTTACGCTTAGGTTTAGGGTTAATGTTAGGATGAGAGTCAAAGTTAGGATTAGGGTTAGGGTTTGGGTTAGGTTTAGCGTTGGGGTTAGGGTTCGGGTTAGGAATAGGTTTAGGGTTAGTGTTAGGGTTAGGGTTAGGGTTATGGTTTGGGTTTGGGTTAAGGTTAGGTTTAGGGTTAGGGTAAAGTTTAGGTTTAGGGTTAGGGTTAGGGTTTGTGTTTGGGTTAGGTTAAGGTTTAGGGTTAGGGTTAGTGTTAGTGTTAGAGTTTGGGTTTGGGTTAGGGTTAGGGTTAGGGTTTGGTTTTGGGTTAGGTTTAGGTTTAGGGTTAGGGTTTCATTTGGGTTAGGGTTAGAGTTAGGGTTAGGGTTTGGGTTAGGTTTAGGGTTAGGGTTAGGGTTAGGGTTTGGGTTTGGTTAGGGTTAGGTTTAGGGTTAGGTTTAGGGTTTGGGTTTGGGTTAGGTTTAGGTTTAGGTTTAGGGTTAGGGTTAGGGTTAGGGTTAGGTTTTGGGTTTCAGTTAGTGTAAGGGTTAGGGTTGGAGTTAGTGTGAGTGTTAGGGTTTGGGCTAGGGTTAGGTTTAGGGTTAGGGTTAGGGTTAGGGTTATGGTTAGGGTTTGTGTTAGTGTTAGGTTTAGGGTTAGGGTTAGGGTTGGGGTTAGGTTTTGTGTTAGGTTTAGGGTTAGGATATGATTTATGCTTATGCTTTGGGTTTGGTTTAGGGTTAGGGTTAGGGTTGGGTTTAGGATTAGTGTTAGGGTTTGGGCTAGGGTTAGGTTTAGGGTTAGGGTTAGGGTTATGGTTTGGTTTTCGGTTATGGTAAGGGTTAGGGTTAGGGTTAGTGTTAGGGTTTGGGTTTGGGTTAGGGTTAGGCTTAGGGTTAGGGTTAGGGTTAGGGTTACTGTTAGTGTTAGGGAATGGTTTAGGGTTACTGTTATGTTTTTGGTTAGGGTTAGTGTAAGGGGTTAGGTTTAGGGTTAGGGTTTGGTTTGGGTTAGGGTTAGGTTTAGTGTTAGATTTAGTATTAGTTTTAGGGTTAGGGTTAGGTTTAGGGTTAGGGTTAGGGTTTGGGTTAGGTTTAGGGTTAGGCTTAGTATTTGGTTTAGGGTTAGGGTTATATTTAGGATTAGGATTAGGGTTTCGGTTAGGATTAGTGTTAGGGTTAATATTAGGATTACGGTTAGGGTTTCGGGTAGGGTTAGGGTTAGGATTAGGCTAAATATTAGGATTAGGGATAGGGTTAGGGTTAAGGTTTGGGTTAGGGTTGGGGTGAGGGTTAGGGTTAGGGTTTGAGTTTGTGTTAGGGTTAGGTTTAGAGTTAGGGTTAAGGTTAGGGTTAGTGTTCGGGTTAGAGTTTGGGTTAGGGTTAAAGTTAGGGTTAGGGTTTGGATTAGGGTTTGAATTAAGGTTAGCGTTAGTGTTAGGGTTAGGGTTAGCGTTTGGGTATGGGTTAGGTTAGGTTTATGGTTTGGGTTATGGTTAGGGTTTGGGTTAGGGTTAGGTTTAGAGTTAGGGTTAGGTTTTGGGTTAGGGTTAGGTTTATAGTTATTATTAGGGTTAGGGTTTGTTTTAGGGATAGGGATAGCCATAGGGTTAGGGTTTGGGTTAGGGTTAGGGTTAGGGTTAGGGTTAGGGTCAGGGTTAGGGTTTGGGTTAGGCTTAGGGTAAGGGTTAGGGTTTGGGTTAGGGTTAGGGTTAGGGTAAGATTTAGGGTTAGGGTTTGTTTTAGGATTAGGGTTATGGTTATTGTTTGTGTTAGGTTTAGGCTTAGGGTTAGGGTTTGGGTTAGGTTTAGGGTTAGGATTATGTTTTGGCTTAGGTTTAGTGTAAGGGTTAGATTTAGGGTTTGGTTTGGTTTCGGCTTAGGGTTAGGGTTAGGGTTAGGGTTAGGGTTAGGGTTAGGGTTAGGGTTAGGGTTAGGGTTTGGTTTTGGGTTAGGGTTAGGTTTAGGGTTAGTGTTAAGGTTTGGGTTTGGGTTAGGGTTTGGGTTAGGTTTAGGTTTAGCGTTAGGTTTAGGGTTAGGGTTTGGGTTAGGTTTAGGGTTAGGCTTTAGGTTTGGGTTAGCGTTAGGTTTAGGGTTAGTGTTAGGTTTAGGATCTGGGTTAGGGTTAGGGTGAGGGTTAGGTTATAGTTAGGGTTAGGGTTAGGGTTTGGGTTTGCGTTAGGGTAAGCGTTAGGGTTAGTGTTAGGGTTAGGGTTAAAATTGGGGTTTTTGTTAGGTTTCGGGTTAGGGTTAGGGTTAGGGTTAGGGTTATGGTTAGGATTAGTGTTATTGTTAGGGTTTGGGTTACGGTTAGGATTAGTGTTAGTGTTAGGTTTTGGGTTAGGGTTAGGATTAGTGTTAGTGTTAGGGTTTGGGTTAGGGTTGAGGTTAGGGTTATGGTTAGTGTTTGGGTTAGGGTTAGGGTTAGGGTTAGGTTTAGGGTTTGGGATAGGGTTAGGTTTAGGATTTGGGTAGGAATTAGTGTTATAGTTAGGATTAGGGTTAGGGTTTGATTTAAGGTTAGGATTAGGGATAGTTTTAGGGTTAGGGTTAGGGTTAGGGTTAGAGTTAGGGTTAGGATTAGTGTTAGTGTTAGGGTTTGGTTTAGGGTTAGGGTTAGGGTTTTGATTAGGGTTTGGGTTAGGGTTAGGCTTAGGGGTAGGGTTAGCGTTTGTTTTACGGTTAGGGTTAGTGTTAGGGGTTAGGGGTTAGGGGTTAGGGTTAGGGTTAGGTTTAGTCTTAGGGTTAGGGTTAGGTTTAGGTTTTGGATATGGGTTAGGGTTAGGGTTAGGGTTTGGTGTATGGTTAGGGTTAAGGTTTGTGTTAGGGTTAGGGTTAGGGTTAGGGTTAGGCTTTGGGTTTGGGTGAGAGTTAGCGTTTGGTTTAGTGTTAGGGTAAGGGTTAGTGTTTGTGTTAGGTTTATGGTGAGGGTTAGGGTTTGGGTAAGGGTTAGGTTTAGAATTAGGGTTTGGGTTAGGTTTAGGGTTAGGGTTAGAGTTAGGGTGTGGTTTTCGGTTAGGGTTAGGGTTAGGGTTAGGGTTAGGGTTATAGTTAGGGTTAGGGTAAGGTTTTGGGTTAGGGTTAGGATTAGGATTAATGTTCGGATTAGGTTTAGGGTTAGGGTTAGGGTTAGGGTTAGGGTTAGCGTTTGGGTATGGGTTAGGTTAGGTTTAGAGTTTGGGTTATGGTTAGGGTTTGGGTTAGGGTTAGGTTTAGAGTTAGGGTTAGGATTTGGGTTAGAGTTAGGGTTATAGTTATTATTAGGGTTAGGGTTTGTTTTAGGGATAGGGATAGCCATAGGGTTAGGGTTTGGGTTAGGGTTAGGGTTAGGGTTATGGTTAGGGTTAGGGTCAGGGTTAGGGTTTGGGTTAGGCTTAGGGTGAGGGTTAGGGTTTGGGTTAGGGTTAGGGTTAGGGTAATGGTTAGGGTTAGGGTTTGATTTAGGATTAGGGTTAGGGTTATTGTTTGTGTTAGGTTTAGGGTTAGGGTTAGGGTTTGGGTTAGGTTTAGGGTTAGGATTATGTTTTGGCTTAGGTTTAGGGTAAGTGTTAGATTTAGGGTTTGGTTTGGTTTCGGCTTAGGGTTAGGGTTAGGGTTAGGGTTAGGGTTAGGGTTTGGTTTTGGGTTAGGGTTAGGTTTAGGGTTAGTGTTAAGGTTTGGGTTTGGGTTAGGGTTTGGGTTAGGTTTAGGTTTAGCGTTAGGTTTAGGGTTAGGGTTTGGGTTAGGTTTAGGGTTAGGCTTTAGGTTTGGGTTAGCGTTAGGTTTAGGGTTAGTGTTAGGTTTAGGATCTGGGTTAGGGTTAGGGTGAGGGTTAGGTTATAGTTAGGCTTAGGGTTAGGGTTTGGGTTTGCGTTAGGGTAAGCGTTCGGGTTAGTGTTAGGGTTAGGGTTAAAATTGGGGTTTTTGTTAGGTTTCGGGTTAGGGTTAGGGTTAGGGTTAGGGTTATGGTTAGGATTAGTGTTATTGTTAGGGTTTGGGTTAGGGTTAGGATTAGTGTTAGTGTTAGGTTTTGGGTTAGGGTTAGGATTAGTGTTAGTGTTAGGGTTTGGGTTAGGGTTGAGGTTAGGGTTATGGTTAGTGTTTGGGTTAGGGTTAGGGTTAGGGTTAGGGTTAGGGTTTGGGATAGGTTTAGGTTTAGGATTTGGGTTAGAATTAGCGTTATAGTTAGGATTAGGGTTAGGGTTTGATTTAAGGTTAGGATTAGGGATAGGTTTAGAGTTTGTATTAGGGTTAGGGTTAGAGTTAGGGTTAGGATTAGTGTTAGTGTTAGGGTTTGGTTTAGGGTTAGGGTTAGGGTTATGATTAGGGTTTGGGTTAGGGTTAGGCTTAGGGGTAGGGTTAGCGTTTGTTTTACGGTTAGGGTTAGTGTTAGGGGTTAGGGGTTAGGGGTTAGAGTTAGGGTTAGGGTTAGTCTTAGGGTTAGGGTTAGGTTTAGGTTTTGGATATGGGTTAGGGTTAGGGTTAGGGTTTGGTGTATGGTTAGGGTTAAGGTTTGTGTTAGGGTTAGGGTTAGGGTTAGGGTTAGGCTTTGGGTTTGGGTGAGAGTTAGCGTTTGGTTTAGTGTTAGGGTTAGGGTTAGTGTTTGTGTTAGGGTTAGGGTGAGGGTTAGGGTTTGGGTAAGGGTTAGGTTTAGAATTAGGGTTTGGGTTAGTTTTAGGGTTAGGGTTAGAGTTAGGGGTTGGTTTTCGGTTAGGGTTAGGGTTAGGGTTAGGGTTAGGGTTATAGTTAGGGTTAGGGTAAGGTTTTGGGTTAGGGTTAGGATTAGGATTAATGTTCGGATTAGGTTTAGGGTTAGGGTTAGGGTTAGGGTTAGGGTTAGCGTTTGGGTATGGGTTAGGTTAGGTTTAGAGTTTGGGTTATGGTTAGGGTTTGGGTTAGGGTTAGGTTTAGAGTTAGGGTTAGGATTTGGGTTAGAGTTAGGGTTATAGTTATTATTAGGGTTAGGGTTTGTTTTAGGGATAGGGATAGCCATAGGGTTAGGGTTTGGGTTAGGGTTAGGGTTAGGGTTATGGTTAGGGTTAGGGTCAGGGTTAGGGTTTGGGTTAGGCTTAGGGTAAGGGTTAGGGTTTGGGTTACGGTTAGGGTTAGGGTAATGGTTAGGGTTAGGGTTTGATTTAGGATTAGGGTTAGGGTTATTGTTTGTGTTAGGTTTAGGGTTAGGGTTAGGGTTTGGGTTAGGTTTAGGGTTAGGATTATGTTTTGGCTTAGGTTTAGGGTAAGTGTTAGATTTAGGGTTTGGTTTGGTTTCGGCTTAGGGTTAGGGTTAGGGTTAGGGTTAGGGTTAGGGTTTGGTTTTGGGTTAGGGTTAGGTTTAGGGTTAGTGTTAAGGTTTGGGTTTGGGTTAGGGTTTGGGTTAGGTTTAGGTTTAGCGTTAGGTTTAGGGTTAGGGTTTGGGTTAGGTTTAGGGTTAGATTTAGGTTTGGGTTAGCGTTAGGTTTAGGGTTAGTGTTAGGTTTAGGATCTGGGTTAGGGTTAGGGTGAGGGTTATGTTATAGTTAGGGTTAGGGTTAGGGTTTGGGTTTGCGTTAGGGTAAGGGTTAGGGTTAGTGTAAGGGTTAGGGTTAAAATTGGGGTTTTTGTTAGGTTTCGGGTTAGGGTTAGGGTTAGGGTTAGGGTTATGGTTAGGATTAGTGTTATTGTTAGGGTTTGGGTTAGGGTTAGTATTAGTGTTAGTGTTAGGTTTTGGGTTAGGGTTAGGATTAGTGTTAGTGTTAGGGTTTGGGTTAGGGTTGAGGTTAGGGTTATGGTTAGTGTTTTGGTTATTGTTAGGGTTAGGGTTAGGTTTAGGGTTTGGGATAGGGTTAGGTTTAGGATTTGGGTTAGAATTAGCGTTATAGTTAGGATTAGGGTTATGGTTTGATTTTAGGTTAGGATTAGGGATAGTTTTAGGGTTTGGGTTAGGGTTAGGGTTAGAGTTAGGGTTAGGATTAGTGTTAGTGTTAGGGTTTGGTTTAGGGTTAGGGTTAGGGTTATGATTAGGGTTTGGGTTAGGGTTAGGCTTAGGGGTAGGGTTAGCGTTTGTTTTACGGTTAGTGTTAGGGGTTAGGGGTTAGGGGTTAGGGTTAGGGTTAGGGTTAGTCTTAGGGTTAGGGTTAGGTTTAGGTTTTGGATATGGGTTAGGGTTAGGGTTAGGGTTTGGTGTATGGTTAGGGTTAAGGTTTGTGTTAGGGTTAGGGTTAGGGTTAGGGTTAGGCTTTGGGTTTGGGTGAGAGTTAGCGTTTGGTTTAGTGTTAAGGTTAGGGTTAGTGTTTGTGTTAGGTTTATGGTGAGGGTTAGGGTTTGGGTAAGGGTTAGGTTTAGAATTAGGGTTTGGGTTAGGTTTAGGGTTAGGGTTAGAGTTAGGGTTTGGTTTTCGGTTAGGGTTAGGGTTAGGGTTAGGGTTAGGGTTAGGGTTATAGTTAGGGTTAGGTTTAGGTTTTGGGTTAGGGTTAGGGTTAGGATTAGGATTAATGTTCGGATTAGGTTTAGGGTTAGGGTTAGGGTTAGGGTTAGGGTTAGGGTTAGCGTTTGGGTATGGGTTAGGTTAGGTTTAGAGTTTGGGTTATGGTTAGGGTTTGGGTTAGGGTTAGGTTTAGAGTTAGGGTTAGGATTTGGGTTAGGGTTAGGGTTATAGTTATTATTAGGGTTAGGGTTTGTTTTAGGGATAGGGATAGCCATAGGTTTAGGGTTTGGGTTAGGGTTAGGGTTATGGTTAGGGTTAGGGTCAGGGTTAGGGTTTGGGTTAGGCTTAGGGTAAGGGTTAGGGTTTGGGTTAGGGTTAGGGTTAGGGTAATGGTTAGGGTTAGGGTTTGATTTAGGATTAGGGTTAGGGTTATTGTTTGTGTTAGGTTTAGGGTTAGGGTTAGGGTTTGGGTTACGTTTAGGGTTAGGATTATGTTTTGGCTTAGGTTTAGGGTAAGGGTTAGATTTAGGCTTTGGTTTGGTTTCGGCTTAGGGTTAGGGTTAGGGTTAGGTTTAGGGTTAGGGTTAGGGTTAGGGTTTGGTTTAGGGTTAGGCTTTAGGTTTGGGTTAGCGTTAGGTTTAGGGTTAGTGTTAGGTTTAGGATCTGGGTTAGGGTTAGGGTGAGGGTTAGGTTATAGTTAGGGTTAGGGTTAGGGTTTGGGTTTGGGTTAGGGTAAGGGTTAGGGTTAGTCTAAGGGTTAGGGTTAAAATTGGGGTTTTTGTTAGGTTTCGGGTTAGGGTTAGGGTTAGGGTTAGGGTTATGGTTAGGATTAGTGTTATTGTTAGGGTTTGGGTTAGGGTTAGGATTAGTGTTAGTGTTAGGGTTTGGGTTAGGGTTAGGATTAGTGTTAGTGTTAGGGTTTGGGTTAGGGTTGAGTTTAGGGTTATGGTTAGTGTTTGGGTTAGCGTTAGGTTTAGGGTTAGGGTTAGGGTTAGGTTTAGGGTTTGGGATAGGGTTAGGTTTAGGATTTGGTTTAGAATTAGCGTTATAGTTAGGATTAGGGTTAGGATTTGATTTAAGGTTAGGATTAGGGATAGTTTTAGGGTTTGGGTTAGGTTTAGGGTTAGAGTTAGGGTTAGGATTAGTGTTAGTGTTAGGGTTTGGTTTAGGGGTAGGGTTAGGGTTATGATTAGGGTTTGGGTTAGAGTTAGGCTTAGGGGTAGGGTTAGCGTTTGTTTTACGGTTAGGGTTAGTGTTAGGGGTTAGGGGTTAGGGGTTAGGGTTAGGGTTAGGGTTAGTCTTAGGGTTAGGGTTAGGTTTAGGTTTTGGATATGGGTTAGGGTTAGGGTTAGGGTTTGGTGTATGGTTAGGGTTAAGGTTTGTGTTAGGGTTAGGGTTAGGGTTAGGCTTTGGGTTTGGGTGAGAGTTAGCGTTTGGTTTAGTGTTAGGGTTAGGGTTAGTGTTTGTGTTAGGTTTATGGTGAGGGTTAGGGTTTGGGTAAGGGTTAGGTTTAGAATTAGGGTTTGGGTTAGGTTTAGGTTTAGGGTTAGAGTTAGGGTTTGGTTTTCGGTTAGGGTTAGGGTTAGGGTTAGGGTTAGGGTTATAGTTAGGGTTAGGGTTAGGTTTTTCGTTAGGGTTAGGGTTAGGATTAGGATTAATGTTCGGATTAGGTTTAGGGTTAGGGTTAGGGTTAGGGTTAGGGTTATGGTTAGGATTAGTGTTATTGTTAGGGTTTGGGTTAGGGTTAGAATTAGTGGTAGTGTTAGGTTTTGGGTTAGGGTTAGGATTAGTGTTAGTGTTAGGGTTTGGGTTAGGGTTGAGGTTAGGGTTATGGTTAGTGTTTGGGTTATTGTTAGGGTGAGGGTTAGGTTTAGGGTTTGGGATAGGGTTAGGTTTAGGATTTGGGTTAGAATTAGCGTTATAGTTAGGATTAGGGTTAGGGTTTGATTTAAGGTTAGGATTAGGGATAGTTTTAGGGTTTGGGTTAGGGTTAGGGTTAGAGTTAGGGTTAGGATTAGTGTTAGTGTTAGGGTTTGGTTTAGGGGTAGGGTTAGGGTTATGATTAGGGTTTGGGTTAGGGTTAGGCTTAGGGGTAGGGCTAGCGTTTGTTTTACCGTTAGTGTTAGGGGTTAGGGGTTAGGGGTTAGGGTTAGGGTTAGGGTTAGTCTTAGGGTTAGGGTTAGGTTTAGGTTTTGGATATGGGTTAGGGTTAGGGTTAGGGTTTGGTGTATGGTTAGGGTTAAGGTTTGTGTTAGGGTTAGGGTTAGGGTTAGGGTTAGGCTTTGGGTTTGGGTGAGAGTTAGCGTTTGGTTTAGTGTTAGGGTTAGGGTTAGTGTTTGTGTTAGGTTTATGGTGAGGGTTAGGGTTTGGGTAAGGGTTAGGTTTAGAATTAGGGTTTGGGTTAGGTTTAGGGTTTGGGTTAGAGTTAGGGTTTGGTTTTCGGTTAGGGTTAGGGTTAGGGTTAGGGTTAGGGTTATAGTTAGGGTTAGGTTTAGGTTTTGGGTTAGGGTTAGGGTTAGGATTAGGATTAATGTTCGGATTAGGTTTAGGTTTAGGGTTAGGGTTAGGGTTAGGGTTAGGGTTAGCGTTTGGGTATGGGTTAGGTTAGGTTTAGAGTTTGGGTTATGGTTAGGGTTTGGGTTAGGGTTAGGTTTAGAGTTAGGGTTAGGATTTGGGTTAGGGTTAGGGTTATAGTTATTATTAGGGTTAGGGTTTGTTTTAGGGATAGGGATAGCCATAGGTTTAGGGTTTGGGTTAGGGTTAGGGTTATGGTTAGGGTTAGGGTCAGGGTTAGGGTTTGGGTTAGGCTTAGGGTAAGGGTTAGGGTTTGGGTTAGGGTTAGGGTTAGGGCAATGGTTAGGGTTAGGGTTTGATTTAGGATTAGGGTTAGGGTTATTGTTTGTGTTAGGTTTAGGGTTAGGGTTAGGGTTTGGGTTACGTTTAGGGTTAGGATTATGTTTTGGCTTAGGTTTAGGGTAAGGGTTAGATTTAGGGTTTGGTTTGGTTTCGGCTTTGGGTTAGGGTTAGGGTTAGGGTTAGGGTTAGGGTTAGGGTTTGGTTTAGGGTTAGGCTTTAGGTTTGGGTTAGCGTTAGGTTTAGGGTTAGTGTTAGGTTTAGGATCTGGGTTAGGGTTAGGGTGAGGGTTAGGTTATAGTTAGGGTTAGGGTTAGGGTTTGGGTTTGGGTTAGGGTAAGGGTTAGGGTTAGTGTAAGGGTTAGGGTTAAAATTGGGGTTTTTGTTAGGTTTCGGGTTAGGGTTAGGGTTAGGGTTAGGGTTATGGTTAGGATTAGTGTTATTGTTAGGGTTTGGGTTAGGGTTAGGATTAGTGTTAGTGTTAGGGTTTGGGTTAGGGTTAGGATTAGTGTTAGTGTTAGGGTTTGGGTTAGGGTTGAGGTTAGGGTTATGGTTAGTGTTTTGGTTAGCGTTAGGTTTAGGGTTAGGGTTAGGGTTAGGTTTAGGGTTTGGGATAGGGTTAGGTTTAGGATTTGGTTTAGAATTAGCGTTATAGTTAGGATTAGGGTTAGGATTTGATTTAAGGTTAGGATTAGGGATAGTT
Organism: Eospalax fontanierii; assembly: GCA_035773235.1. Taxonomy (NCBI): domain Eukaryota; kingdom Metazoa; phylum Chordata; class Mammalia; order Rodentia; family Spalacidae; genus Eospalax; species Eospalax fontanierii. Next base: position 2,913,759 of record JAJHUQ010000044.1, on the reverse strand, counting down.
TTAGGGTTTGGGTTAGGTTTAGGGTTAGAGTTAGGGTTAGGATTAGTGTTAGTGTTAGGGTTTGGTTTAGGGTTAGGGTTAGGGTTATGATTAGGGTTTGGGTTAGAGTTAGGCTTAGGGGTAGGGTTAGCGTTTGTTTTACGGTTAGTGTTAGGGGTTAGGGGTTAGGGGTTAGGGTTAGGGTTAGGGTTAGTCTTAGGGTTAGGGTTAGGTTTAGGTTTTGGATATGGGTTAGGGTTAGGGTTAGGGTTTGGTGTATGGTTAGGGTTAAGGTTTGTGTTAGGGTTAGGGTTAGGGTTAGGCTTTGGGTTTGGGTGAGAGTTAGCGTTTGGTTTAGTGTTAGGGTTAGGGTTAGTGTTTGTGTTAGGTTTATGGTGAGGGTTAGGGTTTGGGTAAGGGTTAGGTTTAGAATTAGGGTTTGGGTTAGGTTTAGGGTTAGGGTTAGAGTTAGGGTTTGGTTTTCGGTTAGGGTTAGGGTTAGGGTTAGGGTTAGGGTTAGGGTTATAGTTGGGGTTAGGTTTAGGTTTTGGGTTAGGGTTAGGGTTAGGATTAGGATTAATGTTCGGATTAGGTTTAGGGTTAGGGTTAGGGTTAGGGTTAGGGTTAGGGTTAGCGTTTGGGTATGGGTTAGGTTAGGTTTAGAGTTTGGGTTATGGTTAGGGTTTGGGTTAGGGTTAGGTTTAGAGTTAGGGTTAGGATTTGGGTTAGGGTTAGGGTTATAGTTATTATTAGGGTTAGGGTTTGTTTTAGGGATAGGGATAGCCATAGGTTTAGGGTTTGGGTTAGGGTTAGGGTTATGGTTAGGGTTAGGGTCAGGGTTAGGGTTTGGGTTAGGCTTAGGGTAAGGGTGAGGGTTTGGGTTAGGGTTAGGGTTAGGGTAATGGTTAGGGTTAGGGTTTGATTTAGGATTAGTGTTAGGGTTATTGTTTGTGTTAGGTTTAGGGTTAGGGTTAGGGTTTGGGTTACGTTTAGGGTTAGGATTATGTTTTGGCTTAGGTTTAGGGTAAGGGTTAGATTTAGGGTTTGGTTTGGTTTCGGCTTAGGGTTAGGGTTAGGGTTAGGTTTAGGGTTAGGTTTAGGGTTAGGGTTTGGTTTAGGGTTAGGCTTTAGGTTTGGGTTAGCGTTAGGTTTAGGGTTAGTGTTAGGTTTAGGATCTGGGTTAGGGTTAGGGTGAGGGTTAGGTTATAGTTAGGGTTAGGGTTAGGGTTTGGGTTTGGGTTAGGGTAAGGGTTAGGGTTAGTCTAAGGGTTAGGGTTAAAATTGGGGTTTTTGTTAGGTTTCGGGTTAGGGTTAGGGTTAGGGTTAGGGTTATGGTTAGGATTAGTGTTATTGTTAGGGTTTGGGTTAGGGTTAGGATTAGTGTTAGTGTTAGGGTTTGGGTTAGGGTTAGGATTAGTGTTAGTGTTAGGGTTTGGGTTAGGGTTGAGGTTAGGGTTATGGTTAGTGTTTGGGTTAGCGTTAGGTTTAGGGTTAGGGTTAGGGTTAGGTTTAGGGTTTGGGATAGGGTTAGGTTTAGGATTTGGTTTAGAATTAGCGTTATAGTTAGGATTAGGGTTAGGATTTGATTTAAGGTTAGGATTAGGGATAGTTTTAGGGTTTGGGTTAGGTTTAGGGTTAGAGTTAGGGTTAGGATTAGTGTTAGTGTTAGGGTTTGGTTTAGGGTTAGGGTTAGGGTTATGATTAGGGTTTGGGTTAGAGTTAGGCTTAGGGGTGGGGTTAGCGTTTGTTTTCCGGTTAGGGTTAGTGTTAGGGGTTAGGGGTTAGGGGTTAGGGTTAGGGTTAGGGTTAGTCTTAGGGTTAGGGTTAGGTTTAGGTTTTGGATATGGGTTAGGGTTAGGGTTAGGGTTTGGTGTATGGTTAGGGTTAAGGTTTGTGTTAGGGTTAGGGTTAGGGTTAGGGTTTGGGTTTGGGTGAGAGTTAGCGTTTGGTTTAGTGTTAGGGTTAGGGTTAGTGTTTGTGTTAGGTTTATGGTGAGGGTTAGGGTTTGGGTAAGGGTTAGGTTTAGAATTAGGGTTTGGGTTAGGTTTAGGTTTAGGGTTAGAGTTAGGGTTTGGTTTTCGGTTAGGGTTAGGGTTAGGGTTAGGGTTAGGGTTATAGTTAGGGTTAGGGTTAGGTTTTTCGTTAGGGTTAGGGTTAGGATTAGGATTAATGTTCGGATTAGGTTTAGGGTTAGGGTTAGGGTTAGGGTTAGGGTTATGGTTAGGATTAGTGTTATTGTTAGGGTTTGGGTTAGGGTTAGTATTAGTGTTAGTGTTAGGTTTTGGGTTAGGGTTAGGATTAGTGTTAGTGTTAGGGTTTGGGTTATGGTTGAGGTTAGGGTTATGGTTAGTGTTTGGGTTATTGTTAGGGTTAGGGTTAGGTTTAGGGTTTGGGATAGGGTTAGGTTTAGGATTTGGGTTAGAATTAGCGTTATAGTTAGGATTAGGGTTAGGGTTTGATTTAAGGTTAGGATTAGGGATAGTTTTAGGGTTTGGGTTAGGGTTAGGGTTAGAGTTAGGGTTAGGATTAGTGTTAGTGTTAGGGTTTGGTTTAGGGTTAGGGTTAGGGTTATGATTAGGGTTTGGGTTAGGGTTAGGCTTAGGGGTAGGGTTAGCGTTTGTTTTACGGTTAGTGTTAGGGGTTAGGGGTTAGGGGTTAGGGTTAGGGTTAGGGTTAGTCTTAGGGTTAGGGTTAGGTTTAGGTTTTGGATATGGGTTAGGGTTAGGGTTAGGGTTTGGTGTATGGTTAGGGTTAAGGTTTGTGTTAGGGTTAGGGTTAGGGTTAGGGTTAGGCTTTGGGTTTGGGTGAGAGTTAGCGTTTGGTTTAGTGTTAGGGTTAGGGTTAGTGTTTGTGTTAGGTTTATGGTGAGGGTTAGGGTTTGGGTAAGGGTTAGGTTTAGAATTAGGGTTTGGGTTAGGTTTAGGGTTAGGGTTAGAGTTAGGGTTTGGTTTTCGGTTAGGGTTAGGGTTAGGGTTAGGGTTAGGGTTATAGTTAGGGTTAGGTTTAGGTTTTGTGTTAGGGTTAGGGTTAGGATTAGGATTAATGTTCGGATTAGGTTTAGGGTTAGGGTTAGGGTTAGGGTTAGGGTTAGGGTTAGCGTTTGGGTATGGGTTAGGTTAGGTTTAGAGTTTGGGTTATGGTTAGGGTTTGGGTTAGGGTTAGGTTTAGAGTTAGGGTTAGGATTTGGGTTAGGGTTAGGGTTATAGTTATTATTAGGGTTAGGGTTTGTTTTAGGGATAGGGATAGCCATAGGTTTAGGGTTTGGGTTAGGGTTAGGGTTATGGTTAGGGTTAGGGTCAGGGTTAGGGTTTGGGTTAGGCTTAGGGTAAGGGTTAGGGTTTGGGTTAGGGTTAGGGTTAGGGTAATGGTTAGGGTTAGGGTTTGATTTAGGATTAGGGTTAGGGTTATTGTTTGTGTTAGGTTTAGGGTTAGGGTTAGGGTTTGGGTTACGTTTAGGGTTAGGATTATGTTTTGGCTTAGGTTTAGGGTAAGGGTTAGATTTAGGGTTTGGTTTGGTTTCGGCTTAGGGTTAGGGTTAGGGTTAGGGTTAGGGTTAGGGTTAGGGTTAGGGTTTGGTTTAGGGTTAGGCTTTAGGTTTGGGTTAGCGTTAGGTTTAGGGTTAGTGTTAGGTTTAGGATCTGGGTTAGGGTTAGGGTGAGGGTTAGGTTATAGTTAGGGTTAGGGTTAGGGTTTGGGTTTGGGTTAGGGTAAGGGTTAGGGTTAGTGTAAGGGTTAGGGTTAAAATTGGGGTTTTTGTTAGGTTTCGGGTTAGGGTTAGGGTTAGGGTTAGGGTTATGGTTAGGATTAGTGTTATTGTTAGGGTTTGGGTTAGGGTTAGGATTAGTGTTAGTGTTAGGGTTTGGGTTAGGGTTAGGATTAGTGTTAGTGTTAGGGTTTGGGTTAGGGTTGAGGTTAGGGTTATGGTTAGTGTTTGGGTTAGCGTTAGGTTTAGGGTTAGGGTTAGGGTTAGGTTTAGGGTTTGGGATAGGGTTAGGTTTAGGATTTGGTTTAGAATTAGCGTTATAGTTAGGATTAGGGTTAGGATTTGATTTAAGGTTAGGATTAGGGATAGTTTTAGGGTTTGGGTTAGGTTTAGGGTTAGAGTTAGGGTTAGGATTAGTGTTAGTGTTAGGGTTTGGTTTAGGGTAAGGGTTGGGGTTATGATTAGGGTTTGGGTTAGAGTTAGGCTTAGGGGTAGGGTTAGCGTTTGTTTTACGGTTAGGGTTAGTGTTAGGGGTTAGGGGTTAGGGGTTAGGGTTAGGGTTAGTCTTAGGGTTAGGGTTAGGTTTAGGTTTTGGATATGGGTTAGGGTTAGGGTTAGGGTTTGGTGTATGGTTAGGGTTAAGGTTTGTGTTAGGGTTAGGGTTAGGGTTAGGCTTTGGGTTTGGGTGAGAGTTAGCCTTTGGTTTAGTGTTAGGGTTAGGGTTAGTGTTTGTGTTAGGTTTATGGTGAGGGTTAGGGCTTGGGTAAGGGTTAGGTTTAGAATTAGGGTTTGGGTTAGGTGTAGGTTTATGGTTAGAGTTAGGGTTTGGTTTTCGGTTAGGGTTAGGGTTAGGGTTAGGGTTAGGGTTATAGTTAGGGTTAGGGTTAGGTTTTTCGTTAGGGTTAGGGTTAGGATTAGGATTAATGTTCGGATTAGGTTTAGGGTTAGGGTTAGGGTTAGGGTTAGGGTTATGGTTAGGATTAGTGTTCTTGTTAGGGTTTGGGTTAGGGTTAGTATTAGTGTTAGTGTTAGGTTTTGGGTTAGGGTTAGGATTAGTGTTAGTGTTAGGGTTTGGGTTAGGGTTGAGGTTAGGGTTATGGTTAGTGTTTGGGTTATTGTTAGGGTTAGGGTTAGGTTTAGGGTTTGGGATAGGGTTAGGTTTAGGATTTGGGTTAGAATTAGCGTTATAGTTAGGATTAGGGTTAGGGTTTGATTTAAGGTTAGGATTAGGGATAGTTTTAGGGTTTGGGTTAGGGTTAGGGTTAGAGTTAGGGTTAGGATTAGTGTTAGTGTTAGGGTTTGGTTTAGGGTTAGGGTTAGGGTTATGATTAGGGTTTGGGTTAGGGTTAGGCTTAGGGGTAGGGTTAGCGTTTGTTTTACGGTTAGTGTTAGGGGTTAGGGGTTAGGGTTTAGGGTTAGGGTTAGGGTTAGTCTTAGGGTTAGGGTTAGGTTTAGGTTTTGGATATGGGTTAGGGTTAGGGTTAGGGTTTGGTGTATGGTTAGGGTTAAGGTTTGTGTTAGGGTTAGGGTTAGGGTTAGGGTTAGGCTTTGGGTTTGGGTGAGAGTTAGCGTTTGGTTTAGTGTTAGGGTTAGGGTTAGTGTTTGTGTTAGGTTTATGGTGAGGGTTAGGGTTTGGGTAAGGGTTAGGTTTAGAATTAGGGTTTGGGTTAGGTTTAGGGTTAGGGTTAGAGTTAGGGTTTGGTTTTCGGTTAGGGTTAGGGTTAGGGTTAGGGTTAGGGTTATAGTTAGGGTTAGGTTTAGGTTTTGGGTTAGGGTTAGGGTTAGGATTAGGATTAATGTTCGGATTAGGTTTAGGGTTAGGGTTAGGGTTAGGGTTAGGGTTAGGGTTAGCGTTTGGGTATGGGTTAGGTTAGGTTTAGAGTTTGGGTTATGGTTAGGGTTTGCGTTAGGGTTAGGTTTAGAGTTAGGGTTAGGATTTGGGTTAGGGTTAGGGTTATAGTTATTATTAGGGTTAGGGTTTGTTTTAGGGATAGGGATAGCCATAGGTTTAGGGTTTGGGTTAGGGTTAGGGTTATGGTTAGGGTTAGGGTCAGGGTTAGGGTTTGGGTTAGGCTTAGGGTAAGGGTTAGGGTTTGGGTTAGGGTTAGGGTTAGGGTAATGGTTAGGGTTAGGGTTTGATTTAGGATTAGGGTTAGGGTTATTGTTTGTGTTAGGTTTAGGGTTAGGGTTAGGGTTTGGGTTACGTTTAGGGTTAGGATTATGTTTTGGCTTAGGTTTAGGGTAAGGGTTAGATTTAGGGTTTGGTTTGGTTTCGGCTTAGGGTTAGGGTTAGGGTTAGGGTTAGGGTTAGGGTTAGGGTTAGGGTTTGGTTTAGGGTTAGGCTTTAGGTTTGGGTTAGCGTTAGGTTTAGGGTTAGTGTTAGGTTTAGGATCTGGGTTAGGGTTAGGGTGAGGGTTAGGTTATAGTTAGGGTTAGGGTTAGGGTTTGGGTTTGGGTTAGGGTAAGGGTTAGGGTTAGTGTAAGGGTTAGGGTTAAAATTGGGGTTTTTGTTAGGTTTCGGGTTAGGGTTAGGGTTAGGGTTAGGGTTATGGTTAGGATTAGTGTTATTGTTAGGGTTTGGGTTAGGGTTAGGATTAGTGTTAGTGTTAGGGTTTGGGTTAGGGTTAGGATTAGTGTTAGTGTTAGGGTTTGGGTTAGGGTTGAGGTTAGGGTTATGGTTAGTGTTTGGGTTAGCGTTAGGTTTAGGGTTAGGGTTAGGGTTAGGTTTAGGGTTTGGGATAGGGTTAGGTTTAGGATTTGGTTTAGAATTAGCGTTATAGTTAGGATTAGGGTTAGGATTTGATTTAAGGTTAGGATTAGGGATAGTTTTAGGGTTTGGGTTAGGTTTAGGGTTAGAGTTAGGGTTAGGATTAGTGTTAGTGTTAGGGTATGGTTTAGGGTTAGGGTTAGGGTTATGATTAGGGTTTGGGTTAGAGTTAGGCTTAGGGGTAGGGTTAGCGTTTGTTTTACGGTTAGGGTTAGTGTTAGGGGTTAGGGGTTAGGGGTTAGGGTTAGGGTTAGGGTTAGTCTTAGGGTTAGGGTTAGGTTTAGGTTTTGGATATGGGTTAGGGTTAGGGTTAGGGTTTGGTGTATGGTTAGGGTTAAGGTTTGTGTTAGGGTTAGGGTTAGGGTTAGGCTTTGGGTTTGGGTGAGAGTTAGCGTTTGGTTTAGTGTTAGGGTTAGGGTTAGTGTTTGTGTTAGGTTTATGGTGAGGGTTAGGGTTTGGGTAAGGGTTAGGTTTAGAATTAGGGTTTGGGTTAGGTTTAGGTTTAGGTTTAGAGTTAGGGTTTGGTTTTCGGTTAGGGTTAGGGTTAGGGTTAGGGTTATAGTTAGGGTTAGGGTTAGGTTTTTCGTTAGGGTTAGGGTTAGGATTAGGATTAATGTTCGGATTAGGTTTAGGGTTAGGGTTAGGGTGAGGGTTAGGTTAAGGGTTAGGGTTAGGGTTTGGTTTTGGGTTAGGGTTAGGTTTAGGGTTAGTGTTAGGGTTTTGGTTTGGGTTAGGGTTAGGGTTAGGTTTAGGTTTAGCGTTAGGTTTAGGGTTTGGCTTTAGGTTTGGTTTAGCGTTAGGTTTAGGGTTAGTGTTTGGTTTAGGATCTGGTTTAGGGTTAGGGTTAGGGTTAGGGTTAGGGTTTGGGTTTGGGTTAGGGTAAGGGTTAGGGTTAGAATTGGGATTTGGGTTAGGTTTAGGGTGAGGGTTAGTGTTAGGGTTTATGTTAGGTTTGGGATAGGGTTAGGGTTAGGGTTACGGTTAGGGTTAAGGTTAGGGTTAGTGTTAGTGTTTGGGTTTGGGTTTCGGTTAGGGGTATGGTTAGGGTTAGGGTTAGGGTTAGTGTTAGTGTTTGGTTTAGGGTTAGGGTTATGTTTTCGGTTAGGTTTAGGTTTAGGATTTGGGTTTTGGTTAGGTTTAGCGTTAGGGTTAGGCTTTGGTTTGGGTTAGGGTTAGGGTTAGTGTTAAGCTTAGGGTTGGGGTTAGGGCTAGGGTTAGGGTTTGTTTTACAATTAGGATTAGGGTTAGGGGTTAGGGTTAGGTGTTAGGGTTAGGGATAAATTTAGGCTTCGGGTTAGGGTTAGGTTGAGTGTTTGGGTTTGGGTTAGGGTCACGGTTAGGATTTGGGGTATGGTTATGGTAAAGGTTTGTGTTAGAGTTAGGGTTAGTGTGAGGGTTAGGGTTAGGGTGAGGGTTTGGTTTAGTGTTAGGGTTAGGGTTATTGCTTGTGTTAGTTTTAGGGTTAGGGTTAGGGTTAGGGTTAGGGTTAGGTTTTAGGTTTGGGTTATCGTTAGGTTTAGAGTTACTGTTAGGTTTAGGATCTGGGTTAGGGTTAGGTTACGGTTAGGGTTAGGGTTTGGGTTTGGGTTAGGGTAAGGGTTAGGGTTAGTGTAAGGGTTAGGGTTATTGTTTGTCTTAGTTTTAGGGTTAGTGTTAGGGTTTGGGTAAGGGTTAAGTTTAGAATTAGGGTTTGGGTTAGGTTTAGGGTTAGGGTTAGAGTTAGGGTTTGGTTTTGGGTTAGGGTTAGGGTTAAGGTTAGGGTTAGGTTTAGGGTTATAGTTAGGATTAGAGTTAGGGTTTGGGTTAGGCTTAGGGATAGGATTAGCATTAATATTAGGATTAGGGTTAGGGTTAAGGTTTGGGTTAGGGTTAGGGTGAGGGTTAGGGTTAGGCTTTGGGTTTGGGTGAGAGTTAGCGTTTGGTTTAGTGTGAGGGTTAGGGTTAGTGTTTGTGTTAGGTTTATGGTGAGGGTTAGGGTTTGGGAAAGGGTTAGGTGTAGAATTAGGGTTTGGGTTAGGTTTAGGTTTAGGGTTAGAGTTAGGGTTTGGTTTTCGGTTAGGGTTAGGGTTAGGGTTAGGGTTAGGGTTATAGTTAGGGTTAGGGTTAGGTTTTTCGTTAGGGTTAGGGTTAGGATTAGGATTAATGTTCGGATTAGGTTTAGGGTTAGGGTTAGGGTGAGGGTTAGGGTTAGGGTTAGGGTTAGGTTAAGGGTTAGGGTTAGGGTTTGGTTTTGGGTTAGGGTTAGGTTTAGGGTTAGTGTTAGGGTTTGGGTTTGGGTTAGGGTTAGGGTTAGGTTTAGGTTTAGCGTTAGGTTTAGGGTTTGGCTTTAGGTTTGGGTTAGCGTTAGGTTTAGGGTTAGTGGTTGGTTTAGGATCTGGTTTAGGGTTAGGGTTAGGGTTAGGTTTAGAGTTAGGATTAGGGTTAGGGTTTGGGTTTGGGTTAGGGTAAGGGTTAGGGTTAGAATTGGGATTTGGGTTAGGTTTAGGGTTAGGGTTAGGGTTTATGTTAGGCTTGGGATAGGGTTAGGGTTAGGGTTACGGTTAGGGTTAAGGTTAGGGTTAGTGTTAGTGTTTGGGTTTGGGTTTCGGTTAGGGGTATGGTTAGGGTTAGTGTTAGTGTTTGGTTTAGGGTTAGGGTTATGTTTTCGGTTAGGTTTAGGTTTAGGATTTGGGTTTTGGTTAGGTTTAGCGTTAGGGCTAGGCTTTGGTTTGGGTTAGGGTTAGGGTTAGTGTTAAGCTTAGGGTTGGGGTTAGGGTTAGGGTTAGGGTTTGTTTTACGATTAGGATTAGGGTTAGGGGTTAGGGTTAGGTGTTAGGGTTAGGGATAAATTTAGGCTTATGGTTAGGGTTAGGTTGAGTGTTTGGGTTTGGGTTAGGGTTAGGGTTAGGATTTGGTGTATGGTTATGGTAAAGGTTTGTGTTAGAGTTGGGGTTAGTGTGAGGGTTAGGGTTAGGGTTTGGGTTATGGTGAGGGTTTGGTTTAGTGTTAGGGTTAGGGTTATTGCTTGTGTTAGTTTTAGGGTTAGGGTTAGGGTTAGGGTTAGGGTTAGGCTTTAGGTTTGGGTTAGCGTTAGGTTTAGAGTTACTGTTAGGTTTAGGATCTGGTTTAGGGTTAGGTTACGGTTAGGGTTAGGGTTTGGGTTTGGGTTAGGGTAAGGGTTAGGGTTAGTGTAAGGGTTAGGGTTATTGTTTGTCTTAGTTTTAGGGTTAGTGTTAGGGTTTGGGTAAGGGTTAAGTTTAGAATTAGGGTTTGGGTTAGGTTTAGGGTTAGGGTTAGAGTTAGGGTTTGGTTTTGGGTTAGGGTTAAGGTTAAGGTTAGGGTTAGGTTTAGGGTTATAGTTAGGATTAGAGTTAGGGTTTGGGTTAGGCTTAGGGATAGGATTAGCATTAATATTAGGATTAGGGTTAGGGTTAGGGTTAAGGTTTGGGTTAGGGTTAGGGTGAGGGTTAGGGTAAGGGTTTGAGTTTGGGTTAGGGTTATATTTAGAGTTAGGTTTAGGGTTAGGGTTAGTGTTTGGATTAGAGTTTGGGTTAGGGTTAAGGTTGGGGTTAGGGTTTGGGTTAGGGTTTGAATTAATGTTAGGGTTAGGGTTAGGGTTAGGTTTAGGGTTTGGGTTAGGTTAGGGTTATGGTTTGGGTTAGGGTTAGGGTTTGGTTTAGGGTTAGGTTTAGGGTTAAAGTTAGAATTAGGGTTGGTTTAGCATTAGGGTTATGGTTTGGGTTAGGGTTAGGGTTAGGGTTAGGGTTAGGGTTAGGGTAAGGGTTAGGGTTAGTGTTCGGGTTCAAGTTTGGGTTAGGGTTAGTGTTAGTGTGAGGGTTTGGGTTAGGTTTAGGCTTAGGGTTTGTTTAGGGTTTGGATCAAGTTTAGGGTTATGGTTAGGGTTAGGGTTAGGGTTAGGGTTAGGGTTTGGGTTAGGTTTATTTTTAGGGTTGGGGTTTGGTTTCTGTTAGGGTTAGGTTTAAGTTTAGGTCTAGGGTTTGGTTTAGCGTTAGGGTTAGCGTTATAGTTAGGGTTTGTTGAGCGTTAGGGTTAGGGTTAGGGGTTAGGGTTTAAGGTTTAGGGTTAGGGTTAGAATTAGTGTTTGGGTTAGGATTATGGTTAGGGTTACGGTTAGGGTTTGGGTTAGAGTTTGGTTTAGGATTAGGGTTTGGGTTACGGTTAGGGTTAGGGTTAGGTTTAGGGTTTGGCTTAGGGTTCGGCTTAGGGTAAGGGTTAGGGTTATGGTTAGTTTGAGTTTTAGGGTTAGGGTTATGGTTTGGGTTTGGGTTTGGGTTAGGGTAAGGGTTAGGGTTAGGGTTAGTTTTAGTGTTAGGGTTTGGGTTTGGGTTAGGGATAGGGTTAAGGTTTGGATTAGGGTTAGGGTTATGTTTTGGGTTAGGGTTAGTGTTAGGGGTTAGGGTTAGGGTTAGGGTTAGGGATAGCGTTTGGCTTAGGGTTAGGGTTAGGGTTAGGTTCAGGGTTAAGGTTAGAGTTTGGGTTAGGTTTAGGGTTAGGGTTAGGGTTAGTGTTATGTTTAGGGTTTGAGTTTGGGTTATGGTTAGGGTTAGGGTTTGGTGTAGGGTTATGTTTAGGGTTAGGGTTAGGGTTAGGGTTTGTGTTAGGGTTAGGGTTAGAGTTAGGGTTTGGGTTAGGTTTAGGGTTAGGCTTAGGGATTGGGTTATTTTTAGGGTAAGGGTTAGGGTTAGGTTTAGGGTTTGGGTTTGGGTTAGGGTTAGGTTTAGGGTTAGCGTTAGAGTTAGGGTTAGGGTTTGGGTTAGGTTTAGAGTTAGGACTAGGGTTAGGGTTAGCGTTTGGGTTAGGGTTAGTTTTA
>JAJHUQ010000044.1:2890000-2895000 GCA_035773235.1 Eospalax fontanierii | reverse complement strand
AGGGTTAGGGGTAGATTTAGGCTTAGGGTTAGGGTTAGGGTTTCGGGGAGGGGTAGAGTTAGGATTAGGGTTAGGTTTTGGGTTTGGTTTAGGGTTAGGTTTAGGGTTAGGGTTAGGGTTTGGGTTTGGGTTTGATTTAAGTTTAGGGTTAGGGTTAGGTTTAGGGTTAGGATTAATTTTAGGGTTAGGGTTAGAGTTAGGGTTAGGGTTTGGGTTGGGGTTAGGGTAAGGTTAAGGGTTAGGGTCAGTGTGAGTGTTAGTTTTTGTGCTTTGGTTACGGTTAGGGTTAGGGTTAGGGTTAATGTTATGATTAGGGTTAGTGTTAATGTTAGGATTAGGGTTAGGGTTAGTGTTAGGTTTCGAGTTGGGGTTAGGGTTAGGGTTAGGTTTAGGGTTTGGGTTAGGGTTAGGAATAGGTTTAGGGTTAGGGTTAGGGTTAGGGTTACGATTACGTTTAGGGTTAGGGTTAGGGTTAGGGTTTGAGTTTGGATTAGGGTTAGGGTGAGTGTTAGGGTTAGGGTTTGGGTTTGAGTTAGGGTTAGGGTTATAGTTAGTGTTAGGGTTAAGCTTAGTGTTACGGTTAGGTTTGGGGTAAGGGTTAGGGTTAGTGTCAGGGTTTGGTTTAGGGTTAGGGTTATGTTTTCGGTTAGGGTTAGGTTTACGGTTTGGGTTTGGGTTAGGTTTAGGGTTAGGGTTAGTGTTTGGTTTGGGTTAGGGGTAGGGTTAGGGTTAGTGTTAGGCTTAGGGTTTGGGTGAGGGTTGGGGTAAGGGTTAGGGTTTGTTTTGGGTTTAGGGTTAGAGTTAGGGGTTAGAGGTTAGGGGATAGTGTTAGGGTTTGGGTTAGGGTTAGGGTTAGAGTTAGGGTTAGGATTAGTGTTAATGTTAGGGTTTGGGTTAGGGTTAGGGTTAGGGTTAGGGTTAGGGTTAGGGTTAGGGTTTAAGTTTGGGTTAGAGTTAGCGTTTGCTTTAATGTTAGGGTTAGGGTTAGTGTTTGTGTTAGGCTTATGGTTAGGGTTAGGGTTTTAGGAAAGGTTAGGTTTAGAATTAGGGTTTAGGTTAGGTTTAGGGTTAGGGTTACAGTTAGGGTTTGGTTTTCGTTTAGGGTTAGGGTTAGGGTTAGGGTTAGGGTTAGGGTTATAGTTAGGATTAGGGTTAAGTTTTGGGTTAGGGTTAGGGTTAGGATTAGGATTAATGTTAGAATTAGGGTTAGGGTTAGGGTTAAGGTTTGGGTTAGGGTTAGGGTGAGGGTTAGGTTAAGGGTTGGGGTTAGGCTTAGGGTAAGGTTTAGGGTTTGGGTTAGGGTTAGGGTTAGGGTAAGGGTTAGGGTTAGGGTCTGGTTTTGGGTTAGGGTTAGGTTTAGGGTTAGTGTTAGGGTTTGGGTTTGGGTTAGGGTTACGGATAGGTTTAGGTTTAGCGTTAGGTTTAGGGTTTGGGTTAGGGTTAGGGTTAGGCTTTAGGTTTGGGTTGGCTTTAAGTTTAGGGTTAGTGTTAGGTTTAGAATCTGGGTTAGGGTTAGGGTTAGGGTTAGGTTTAGAGTTAGGGTTAGGGTTAGGGTTTGGGTTTGGGCTAGGGTAAGGGTTAGGGTTAGGGTAAGGGTTAGGGTTAGAATTGGGGTTTGGGTTAGGTTTAGGGTTAGGGTTAGGTTTAGGGTTTGGGTTAGGTTTGGGATAGGGTTAGGGTTAGGGTTAGGGTTAGGGTTAGGGTTAGGATTAGGGTTAAGGTTAGGGTTAGTGTTGGTGTTTGGGTTTGGGTTTCGGTTAGGGGTATGGTTAGGGTTAGGGTTAGGGTTAGTGTTAGGGTTTGGTTTAGGGTTAGGGTTATATTTTCATTTAGGTTTAGGTTTCTGGTTTGGGTTTTGTTTAGGTTTAGGGTTAGGGTTAGGCTTTGGTTTGGGTTAGGGTTAGGGTTAGGGTTAGGGTTTGGTTTAGGGTTAGGTTTAGGTTTAGGGTTAGGGTAGGGTTAGGGTTAGGGTTGGGGTTAGGGTTAGGGTTAGGGTTAGGGTTAGGGTTAGGGTTAGGGTTAGGGTTAGGGTTAGGGTTAGGGTTAGCTTTAGGGTATGGGTTAGGTTAGGGTTAGGGTTTGGGTTATGGTTAGGGTTTGGGTTAGGGTTAGGGTTAGCGTTAGGGTTAGGATTTGGTTTAGGGTTAGGTTTATATTTAGGATTAGGGTTAGGGTTTGTTTTAGGCATAGGGATAGGAATAGGGTTAGGGTTTGGGTTAGGTTTAGGGTCAGGTTTAGGGTTTGGGTTAGGGTTGTGGTTAGGGTTAATGTTAGGATTAGGGTTAGGGTTAGTGTTAGGGTTAATGTTAGGATTAGGGTTAGGGATAGGGTTAGGGTTAGGGTTCAGGTTTGGGTTAGGGTTACGATTAGGGTTAGGGTTAGCATTAGGTTTAGGGTTAGGGTTTGGGTTAGGTTTAAAGTTAGGGTTAGGGTTAAGGTTAGGGTTAGGGTTAATGTTAGGATAAGGGTCAGGGTTTGGGTTAGGGTTAGGATTAGGGTTTGGGTTAGGGTTAGCTTTAGGGTTAGGGTTTGGGTTAGGGATAGGTTTAGGATTAGGGTTAGGGTTTGGGTTTCGGTTAGAGTTTGGTTTAGGATTAGGGTTAGGGTTTCATTTGGGTTAGGGTTAGGTTTAGGGTTAGGGTTTGGGTTAGATTTAGGGTTAGGGATACGGTTAGGGTTTTGTTTTGGGTTAGGTTTAGGGTAAGGGTTTCATTTGGGATAGGGTTAGGATTAGGGTTTCGGTTAGGGTTAGGTTTAGGTTTAGGTTTAGGGTTTGGGTTTGTGTTAGGTTTAGTGTTAGTGTTATTGTTAGGGTTAGGGTTAGGGTTAATGTTAGGATTAGGGTTAGGTTTAGGTTTAGGGTTAAGGACGGGTTAGGGTTAGGGTTAGGATTAGGGTTAGGACTAGGTTTAGGGTTCGGTTTAGGATTTGGTTTAGGGTTAGCTTTACAGGTAGGATTAGTTTTAGGGTTTGGGTTAGGGTTACGCTTAGGTTTAGGGTTAATGTTAGGATGAGAGTCAAAGTTAGGATTAGGGTTAGGGTTTGGGTTAGGTTTAGCGTTGGGGTTAGGGTTCGGGTTAGGAATAGGTTTAGGGTTAGTGTTAGGGTTAGGGTTAGGGTTATGGTTTGGGTTTGGGTTAAGGTTAGGTTTAGGGTTAGGGTAAAGGTTAGGTTTAGGGTTAGGGTTAGGGTTTGTGTTTGGGTTAGGTTAAGGTTTAGGGTTAGGGTTAGTGTTAGTGTTAGAGTTTGGGTTTGGGTTAGGGTTAGGGTTAGGGTTTGGTTTTGGGTTAGGTTTAGGTTTAGGGTTAGGGTTTCATTTGGGTTAGGGTTAGAGTTAGGGTTAGGGTTTGGGTTAGGTTTAGGGTTAGGGTTAGGGTTAGGGTTTGGGTTTGGTTAGGGTTAGGTTTAGGGTTAGGTTTAGGGTTTGGGTTTGGGTTAGGTTTAGGTTTAGGTTTAGGGTTAGGGTTAGGGTTAGGGTTAGGTTTTGGGTTTCAGTTAGTGTAAGGGTTAGGGTTGGAGTTAGTGTGAGTGTTAGGGTTTGGGCTAGGGTTAGGTTTAGGGTTAGGGTTAGGGTTAGGGTTATGGTTAGGGTTTGTGTTAGTGTTAGGTTTAGGGTTAGGGTTAGGGTTGGGGTTAGGTTTTGTGTTAGGTTTAGGGTTAGGATATGATTTATGGTTATGCTTTGGGTTTGGTTTAGGGTTAGGGTTAGGGTTGGGTTTAGGATTAGTGTTAGGGTTTGGGCTAGGGTTAGGTTTATGGTTAGGGTTAGGGTTAGGGTTTGGTTTTCGGTTATGGTAAGGGTTAGGGTTAGGGTTAGTGTTAGGGTTTGGGTTTGGGTTAGGGTTAGGCTTAGGGTTAGGGTTAGGGTTAGGGTTACTGTTAGTGTTAGGGAATGGTTTAGGGTTACTGTTATGTTTTTGGTTAGGGTTAGTGTAAGGGGTTAGGTTTAGGGTTAGGGTTTGGTTTGGGTTAGGGTTAGGTTTAGTGTTAGATTTAGTATTAGTTTTAGGGTTAGGGTTAGGTTTAGGGTTAGGGTTAGGGTTTGGGTTAGGTTTAGGGTTAGGCTTAGTATTTGGTTTAGGGTTAGGGTTATAGTTAGGATTAGGATTAGGGTTTCGGTTAGGATTAGTGTTAGGGTTAATATTAGGATTACGGTTAGGGTTTCGGTTAGGCTTAGGGTTAGGATTAGTATTAATGTTAGGATTAGGGATAGGGTTAGGGTTAAGGTTTGGGTTAGGGTTGGGGTGAGGGTTAGGGTTATGGTTGGAGTTTGTGTTAGGGTTAGGTTTAGAGTTAGGGTTAAGGTTAGGGTTAGTGTTCGGGTTAGAGTTTGGGTTAGGGTTAAAGTTAGGGTTAGGGTTTGGATTAGGGTTTGAATTAAGGTTAGCGTAAGGTTTAGGGTTAGGGTTAGCGTTTGGGTATGGGTTAGGTTAGGTTTAGGGTTTGGGTTATGGTTAGGGTTTGGGTTAGGGTTAGGTTTAGAGTTAGTGTTAGGATTTGGGTTAGGGTTAGGGTTATAGTTATTATTAGGGTTAGGGTTTGTTTTAGGGATAGGGATAGCCATAGGGTTAGGGTTTGGGTTAGGGTTAGGGTTAGGGTTAGGGTTAGGGTCAGGGGTAGGTTTTGGGTTAGGCTTAGGGTAAGGGTTAGGGTTTGGGTTAGGGTTAGGGTTAGGGTAAGATTTAGGGTTAGGGTTTGTTTTAGGATTAGGGTTATGGTTATTGTTTGTGTTAGGTTTAGGGTTAGGGTTAGGGTTTGGGTTAGGTTTAGGGTTAGGATTATGTTTTGGCTTAGGTTTAGGGTAAGGGTTAGATTTAGGGTTTGGTTTGGTTTCGGCTTAGGGTTAGGGTTAGGGTTAGGATTAGTGTTAGGGTTAGGGTTAGGGTTAGGGTTAGGGTTTGATTTTGGGTTAGGGTTAGGTTTAGGGTTAGTGTTAAGGTTTGGGTTTGGGTTAGGGTTTGGGTTAGGTTTAGGTTTAGCGTTAGGTTTAGGGTTAGGGT
>JAJHUQ010000044.1:2815000-2885000 GCA_035773235.1 Eospalax fontanierii | reverse complement strand
GGGTGAGGGTTAGGCTTAGGGTTTGGGTTAGGGTGAGGGTTTGGTTTAGTGTTAGGGTTAGGGTTATTGCTTGTGTTAGTTTTAGGGTTAGGGTTAGGGTTAGGGTTAGGGTTAGGCTTTAGGTTTGGGTTAGCGTTAGGTTTAGAGTTACTGTTAGGTTTAGGATCTGGGTTAGGGTTAGGTTACGGTTAGGGTTAGGGTTTGGGTTTGGGTTAGGGTAAGGGTTAGGGTTAGTGTAAGGGTTAGGGTTAGTGTAAGGGTTAGGGTTATTGTTTGTCTTAGTTTTAGGGTTAGTGTTAGGGTTTGGGTAAGGGTTAAGTTTAGAATTAGGGTTTGGGTTAGGTTTAGGGTTAGGGTTAGAGTTAGGGTTTGGTTTTGGGTTAGGGTTAGGGTTAAGGTTAGGGTTAGGTTTAGGGTTATAGTTAGGATTAGAGTTAGGGTTTGGGTTAGGCTTAGGGATAGGATTAGCATTAATATTAGGATTAGGGTTAGGGTTAAGGTTTGGGTTAGGGTTAGGGTGAGGGTTAGGGTTAGGTTTTGAGTTTGGGTTAGGGTTATATTTAGAGTTAGGTTTAGGGTTAGGGTTAGTGTTTGGATTAGAGTTTGGGTTAGGGTTAAGGTTGGGGTTAGGGTTTGGGTTAGGGTTTGAATTAATGTTAGGGTTAGGGTTAGGGTTAGGTTTAGGGTGTGGGGTAGGTTAGGGGTATGGTTTGGGTTTGGGTTAGGGTTTGGTTTAGGGTTAGGGTTAGGGTTAAAGTTAGAATTAGGGTTTGTTTAGCATTAGGGTTATGGTTTGGGTTAGGGTTAGGGTTAGGGTTAGGGTTAGGGTTAGGGTAAGGGTTAGGGTTAGTGTTCGGGTTCAAGTTTGGGTTAGGGTTAGTGTTAGTGTGAGGGTTTGGTTTAGGTTTAGGCTTAGGATTTGTTTAGGGTTTGGATCAAGTTTATGGTTATGGTTAGGGTTAGGGTTAGGGTTAGGGTTAGGGTTAGGGTTTGGGTTAGGTTACGGTTAGGGTTTGGGTTAGGGTTAGGGTTTGGGTTAGGGTTAGGGTTATAGTTAGGGTTAGGGTTAGTGTTTGGGTTAGGGTTAGGCTTAGTGTTTGGTTTAGGGTTAGGGTTAGGGTTAGGTTTTTTGTTAGGTTTAGGGTTAGGGTTAGGGTTTGGGTTAGGGTTAGGGTTAGGATTAGGGTTTGGGTTAGGGTTAGGGTTAGGGTGAGAGTTGGGTTTCCGGTTAGGGTTAGGGTTACGGTTAGGGTAAGGGTTTGTGTTAGGAATTAGGTTTAGGGTTTGGGTTATGGTTATGGCTTGGGTTTGGTTTAGGGTTAGGTTTAGGGTTACGGTTAGGGTTAGGGTTATGGTTAGGATTAGTGTTATTGTTAGGGTTTGGGTTAGGGTTAGGGTTAGGGTTAGGATTAGTGTTAGTGTTAGGGTTTGGGTTAGGGTTAGGGTTAGGGTTATGGTTAGGGTTTGGGTTACGGTTAGGGTTAGGGGTAGGGTTAGGGTTTGGGATAGGGTTAGGTTTAGGATTTGGGTTAGGGTTAGGGTTATAGTTAGGATTAGGGTTAGGGTTTGATTGAGGGTTAGGATTAGTGATAGTGTTAGGGTTTGGGTTAGGGTTAGGCTTTGGGTTAGGGTTAGGGTTTGTTTTACGTTTAGTTTTAGTGTTAGGGGTTAGGGGTTAGTGTTAGGGTAAGGGTTAGTCTTAGGTTTAGGTTTAGGTTTAGGTTTTGGAATTGAGTTAGGGTTAGGGATAGGGTTTGGTGTATGTTTAGGGTTAAGGTTTGTGTTAGGGTTAGAGTTAGGGTTAGGGTTAGGTTTTGGGTTTGGGTTAGAGTTAGTGTTTGGTTTAGTGTTAGGGTTAGGGTTAGTGTTTGTGTTAGGTTTATGGTTAGCGTTAGGGTTTGGGTAAGGTTTAGGTTTAGAATTAGGGTTTGGGTTAGGTTTAGGGTTAGGGTTAGAGTTAGGGTTTGGTTTTCGTTTAGGGTTAGGTTTAGGGTTAGTGTTAGGGTTATAGTTAGGGTTAGGGTTAGGTTTTGGATTAGGGTGAGGGTTAGGGTTAGGGTTAGGGTTAGGGTTAGGGTTAGGCTTAGGGTAAGGGTTAGGGTTTGAGTTAGGGTTAGGGTTAGGGTAAGGGTTAGGGTTAGGGTTTGGTTTTGGGTTACGGTTAGGTTTAGGGTTAGCGTTAGGGTTTGGGTTTGGGTTAGGGATAGGGTTAGGTTTAGGTTTAGCATTAATTTTAGGGTTAGGGTTTGGGTTAGGTTTAGGGTTAGACTTTAGGTTTGGGTTAGTGTTAGGTTTAGGGTTAGTGTTAGGTTTAGGACCTGGATTAGTGTTAGGGTTAGGGTTAGGTTTAGAGTTAGGGTTAGGGTTAGGGTTTCTGTTTGGGTTAGGGTAAGGATTAGGGTTAGGGTAAGAGTTAGGGTTAGAATTGGGGTTTGGGTTACGTTTAAGGTTAGGGTTAGAGTTGGGGTTTGGGTTAGGTTTGGGATAGCGTTAGGCTTAGGGTTAGGGTTAGGGTTAAGGTTAGGGTTTGTGTTAGTGTTTGGGTTTGGGTTTCGGTTAGGGGTATGGTTAGGGTTAGGGTTAGGGTTAGTGTTAGGGTTTGGTTTAGGGTTAGTGTTATGTTTTCGGTTAGGTTTAGGTTTAGGGTTTGGGTTTTGGTTAGGTTTAGCGTTAGGGTTAGGCTTTGGTTTGGGTTAGGTTTAGGGTTAGTGTTAAGCTTAGGGTTGGGTTTATGGTTAGGGTTAGGGTTTTTTTTACGATTAGGGTTAGGGTTAGGGGTTAGGGGTTAGGGGTTAGGGTTAGGGTTAGGGTTAGGCTTCGGGTTAGGGTTAGGTTTAATGTTTGGGTTTGGGTTAGGTTTGGGTTAGGTTTTGGGTTAGGTTTGGGATAGGGTTAGTGTTAGGGTTAGGGTTAGGGTTAGGGTTAGGGTTAAGGTTAGGTTTAGTGTTAGTGTTTGGGTTTGGGTTTCGGTTAGGTGTATGGTTAGGGTTAGTGTTATGGTTTGCTTTAGGGTTAGTGTTATGTTTTCGGTTAGGTTTAGGTTTAGGGTTTGGGTTTTGGTTAGGTTTAGCGTTAGGGTTACGCTTTGGTTTTTGTTAGGGTTAGGGTTAGTGTTAATCTTAGGGTTGGGGTTAAGGTTAGGGTTAGGGTTTGTTTTACGATTAGGGTTAGGGTTTGGGGTTAGGGTTTAGGGGTTAGGGTTAGGGTTAGGGTTAGGCTTCGGGTTAGGGTTAGGTTTAGTGTTTGGGTTTGGATTAGGGTTAGGGTTAGGGTTTGGTGTATGGTTATGGTTAAGGTTTGTGTTAGAGTTAGGGTTAGGTTTAGGGTTAGGCTTTGGGTTTGGGTTAGGGTGAGGGTTTCGTTTAGTGTTAGGGTTAGGGTTATTGTTTGTGTTAGTTTTAGTTTTAGGGTTAGGGTTTGGGTAAGGGTTAGGGTTAGAATTAGGGTTTGGATTAGGTTTAGAGTTAGGGTTAGAGTTAGGGTTTGGTTTTGGTTTAGGGTTAGGGTTAAGGTTAGGGTTAGGGTTAGGGTTATAGTTAGGATTAGGGTTAGGGTTTGGGTTAGGCTTAGGGTTAGGATTAGGGTGAGGGTTAGGGTTAGGGTTTGAGTTTGGGTTAGGGTTAGGTTTAGAGTTAGGGTTAGGGTTAGGGTTAGTGTTCGGGTTAGAGTTTGGGTTAGGGTTAAGGTTAGGGTTAGGGTTTGGGTTAGGGTTTGAATTAAGGTTAGGTTTAGGGTTAGGGTTTGGGTTATGTTAGTGTTATGGTTTGGGTTAGGGTTAGGGTTTGTGTTAGGGTTAAGTTTAGGGTTAGGGTTAGGGTAAGGGTTACGTTTAGTGTTCAAGTTCGATTTTGGGTTAGGGTTAGTGTTAGTGTTAGGGTTTGGGTTAGGTTTAGGCTTAGGGTTTGTTTAGGGTTGGGATCAAGGTTAGGGTTGTGGTTAGGGTTAGGGTTTGGGTTAGGTTAGGGTTAGGGTTTGGGTTAGGGTTAGGGTTTGGGTTAGGGTTAGGGTTACGGTTAGGGTTAGGGTTAGTGTTCGGGTTAGGGTTAGGCTTAGTGTTTCGTTTAGGGTTAGGGTTAGGGTTAGGTTTTTTGTTAGGTTTAGGGTTAGGGTTAGGGTTTGGTTAGGATTAGGGTTAGGGTGAGAGTTTGGTTTGGGTTAGGGTTAGGGTTAGGGTTAGGTTAAGGGTTTGTGTTAGGTATAGGTTTAAGGTTTGGGTTATGGTTATGGTTTGGGTTTGGTTTAAGGTTAGGGTTAGGGTTACGGTTAGGGTTAGGGTTAGGGTTACGGTTAGGGTTAGGGTTAGGGTTATGGTTAGGGTTTGGGTTAAGTTTAGGGTTAGGGTTAGGGTTAGGGTAAGGGTTTGGGATAGGGTTAGGTTTAGGGTTTGGGTTAGGGTTACGGTTATAGTTAGGATTATGGTTAGGGTTTGATTTAGGGTTAGGATTAGGGATAGTGTTAGGGTTTGGGTTAGGGTTAGGGTTAGAGTTAGGGTTAGGATTAGTGTTAATGTTAGGGTTTGGGTTAGGGTTAGGGTTAGGGTTAGGGTTTGGGTTTGGGTTAGAGTTAGCGTTTGCTTTAGTGTTAGGGTTAGGGTTAGTGTTTGTGTTAGGCTTATGGTTAGGGTTAAGGTTTGGGAAAGGTTAGGTTTAGAATTAGGGTTTAATTTAGGTTTAGGGTTAGGGTTAGAGTTAGGGTTTGGTTTTCGGTTAGGGTTAGGGTTAGGGTTAGGGTTAGGGTTAGGATTATAGTTAGGATTAGGGTTAAGTTTTGGGTTACGGTTAGGGTTAGGATTAGGATTAATGTTAGGATTAGGGTTAGGGTTAGGGTTAAAGTTTGGGTTAGGGTTAGGGTGAGGGTTAGGTTTAGGGTTAGGGTTAGGCTTAGGGTAAGGTTTAGGGTTTGGGTTAGGGTTAGTGTTAGGGTAAGGGTTAGGGTTAGGGTTTGGTTTTGGATTAGGTTAGGTTTAGGGTTAGTGTTAGGGTTTCGGTTTGGGTTAGGGTTAGGGTTAGGTTTAGGTTTAGTGTTAGGTTTAGGGTTAGGGTTTGGGTTTGGGTTAGGGTTAGGCTTTAGGTTTGGGTTAGCTTTAGGTTTAGGGTTAGTGTTAGGTTTACGATCTGGGTTAGGGTTAGGGTTAGGGTTAGGTTTAGAGTTCGGGTTAGGGTTTGGGTTTGGGCTAGGGTAAGGTTAGGGTTAGGGTAAGGGTTAGGGTTAGAATTGGGGTTTGGGTTAGGTGTAGGGTTAGGGTTAGGTTTAGGGTTTGGGTTAGGTTTGGGATAGGGTTAGGGTTAGGGTTAGGGTTAGGGTTAGGGTTAGGGTTAGGGTTAAGTTTAGGGTTAGTGTTAGTGTTTGGGTTTGGGTTTCGGTTAGGGGTATGGTTAGGGTTAGGGTTAGGGTTAGTGTTAGGGTTTGGTTTAGGGTTAGTGTTATGTTTTCGGTTAGGTTTAGGTTTAAGGTTTGGGTTTTGGTTAGGTTTAGCGTTAGGGTTAGGCTTTGGTTTGGGTTAGGGTTAGGGTTAGTGTTAAGCTTAGGGTTGGGGTTAGGGTTAGGGTTAGCGTTTGTTTTACGATTAGGGTTAGGGTTAGGGGTTAGGGGTTAGGGGTTAGGTTTAGGGTTAGGGTTAGGCTTCGGGATAGGGTTAGGTTTAGTGTTTGGGTTTGGGTTAGGGTTAGGGTTAGGGTTTGGTGTATGGTTATGGTTAAGGTTTGTGTTAGAGTTAGGGTTAGGGTTAGGGTTAGGGTTAGGGTTAAGGTTAGGCTTTGGGTTTGGGTTAGGGTTAGGGTTTGTGTTAGGGTTAGGTTTAGGCTTTGGGTTTGGGTTAGGTTTAGCGTTAGGGTTTGGGTTAGGCTTTGGGTTTGGGTTAGGTTTAGAGTTAGGGTTAGGTTTTGGGTTTGGGTTTCGGCTAGGGTAAGGTTAGGGTTAGGGTAAGGGTTAGGGTTAGAATTGGGGTTTGGGTTAGGTGTAGGGTTAGGGTTAGGTTTATGATTTGGGTTATGGTTATGGTTTGGGTTTGGTTTAAGGTTAGGGTTAGGGTTACGGTTAGGGTTAGGGTTAGGGTTACGGTTAGGGTTAGGGTTAGGGTTATGGTTAGGGTTTGGGTTAAGTTTAGGGTTAGGGTTAGGTTTACGGTTAGGGTTTGGGTTAGGGTTAGGGTTAGGATTAGGGTTTGGGTTAGGGTTAGGGTTAGGGTGAGAGTTTGGTTTTGTGTTAGGGTTAGGGTTAGGGTTAGGGTAAGGGTTTGTGTTAGGAATTAGGTTTAGGGTTTGGGTTATGGTTATGGCTTGGGTTTGGTTTAGGTTTAGGTTTAGGGTTACGGTTAGTGTTAGGATTATGTTTAGGATTAGTGTTATTGTTAGGGTTTGGGTTAGGGTTAGGGTTAGGGTTATGGTTAGGGTTTGGGTTACGGTTAGGGTTAGGGGTAGGGTTAGGGTTTGGGATAGGGTTAGGTTTAGGATTTGGGTTAGGGTTAGGGTTATAGTTAGGATTAGGGTTAGGGTTTGATTGAGGGTTAGGATTAGTGATAGTGTTAGGGTTTGTGTTAGGGTTAGGGTTAGGGTTAGGGTTAGGGTTAGGGTTAGGGTTAGGGTTAGGGTTAGGGTTAGGGTTAGGGTTAGGGTTAGGGTTAGGGTGAGGGTTTCGTTTAGTTTTGGGTTAGGTTTAGGATTTGGTTTAGGGTTAGCTTTACAGGTAGGATTAGGGTTAGGGTTTGGGTTAGGGTTACACTTAGGTTTAGGGTTAATGTTAGGATGAGAGTCAGGGTTAGGGTTAGGGTTAGAGTTTGGCTTACGTTTAGCGTTGGGGTTAGGGTTTGGGTTAGGAATAGGTTAGGGTTAGTGTTAAGGTTAGGGTTAGGTTTATGGTTTGGGTTTGGGTTAGGGTTAGGTTTAGGGTTAGGGTAAAGTTTAGGTTTAGGGTTAGGGTTAGGGTTTGTGTTTGGGTTAGGTTAAGGTTTAGGGTTAGGTTAGTGTTAGTGTTAGAGTTTGGGTTTGGGTTAGGGTTAGGGCTAGGGTTAGGATTAGTGTTAGGGTTTTTTTTAGCGTTAGGGTTAGGTTTTGGGTTAGGGTTAGGTTTAGGTGTAGGTTTAGGGTTAGGTTTCATTTGGGTTAGGGTTTGGGTTAGGTTTAGGGTTTGGGTTAGGTTTAGGGTTAAGGTTAGGGTTAGAGTTTGGGTTTGGTTAGGGTTAGGTTTAGGGTTAGGTTTAGGGTTTGGGTTTGGGTTATGGTAAGGGTTAGGGTTAGGGTTAGGGTTTGGGTTAGGTTTGGGATAGGGTTAGCGTCAGGGTTAGGGTTAAGGTTAGGGTTAGGGTTAAGGTTAGGGTTAGTGTTAGTGTTTGGGTTTGGGTTTGGGTTAGGGGTATGGTTAGGGTTAGTGTTATGTTTTGGTTTAGGGTTAGTATTATGTTTTCGGTTAGGTTTAGGTTTAGGGTTTGGGTTTTGGTTAGGTTTAGCGTTAGGGTTACGCTTTGGTTTTTGTTAGGGTTAGGGTTAGTATTAAGCTTAGGGTTGGGGTTAGGGTTAGGGTTAGGGTTTGTTATACGACTAGGGTTAGGGTTTGGGGTTAGTGGTTAGGGGTTAGGGTTAGGGTTAGGGTTACGCTTAGGTTTAGGGTTAGGTTTAGTGTTTGGGTTTGGGTTAGGGTTAGGGTTAGGGTTTGGTGTATGATTATGGTTAAGGTTTGTGTTAGAGTTAGGGTTAGGGTTAGGGTTAGGCTTTGGCTTTGGGTTAGGGGGAGGGTTTCGTTTACTGTTATGGTGAGGGTTATTGTTTGTGTTAGTTTTAGGTTTAGGGTTATGGTTTGTGTAAGGGTTAGGGTTAGAATTAGGGTTTGGATTAGGTTTAGAGTTAGGGTTAGAGTTAGGGTTTGGTTTTGGGTTAGGGTTAGGGTTAGGGTTATAGTTAGGATTAGGGTTAGGGTTTGCGTTAGGCTTAGGGTTAGGATTAGGGTGAGGGTTAGGGTTAGGGTTTGAGTTTGGGTTAGGGTTAGGTTTAGAGTTAGGTTTAGGGTTAGGGTTAGTGTTCGGGTTAGAGTTTGGGTTAGGGTTAAGGTTAGGGTTAGGGTTTGGGTTAGGGTTTGAATTAAGGTTAGGGTTAGGGTTAGGGTTTGGGTTATGTTAGCGTTATGGTTTGGGTTAGGGTTAGGGTTTGTGTTAGGGTTAAGGTTAGGGTTAGGGTTAGGGTAAGGGTTACGTTTAGTGTTCGGGTTCGATTTTGGGTTAGGGTTAGTGTTAGTGTTAGGGTTTGGGTTAGGTTTAGGCTTAGGGTTTGTTTAGGGTTTGGATCAAGGTTAGGGTTATGGTTAGGGTTAGGGTTTGGGTTAGGTTAGGGTTAGGGTTTGGGTTAGGGTTAGGGTTTGGGTTAGGGTTAGGGTTACGGTTAGGGTTAGGGTTAGTGTTCGGGTTAGGGTTAGGCTTAGTGTTTGGTTTAGGGTTAGGGTTATGGTTAGGTTTTTTGTTAGGTTTAGGGTTAGGGTTAGGGTTTGGTTAGTGTTAGGGTTAGGGTGAGAGTTTGGTTTGGGTTAGGGTTAGGGTTAGGGTTAGGGTAAGGGTTTGTGTTAGGATTAGGTTTAAGGTTTGGGTTATGGTTATGGTTTGGGTTTGGTTTAAGGTTAGGGTTAGGGTTAGGGTTAGGGTTTAGTTTAGGGTTAGGGTTAGGGTTATGGTTAGGGTTTGGGTTAAGTTTAGGGTTAGGGTTAGGGTTAGGGTAAGGGTTTGGGATAGGGTTAGGTTTAGGATTTGGGTTAGGGTTACGGTTATAGTTAGGATTA
This sequence comes from Eospalax fontanierii, assembly GCA_035773235.1. Classification (NCBI taxonomy): domain Eukaryota; kingdom Metazoa; phylum Chordata; class Mammalia; order Rodentia; family Spalacidae; genus Eospalax; species Eospalax fontanierii. Next base: position 2,876,240 of record JAJHUQ010000044.1, on the reverse strand, counting down.
TGGTTAGGGTTTGATTTAGGGTTAGGATTAGGGATAGTGTTAGGGTTTGGGTTAGGGTTAGGGTTAGAGTTAGGGTTAGGATTAGTGTTAATGTTAGGGTTTGGGTTAGGGTTAGGGTTAGGGTTAGGGTTTGGGTTTGGGTTAGAGCTAGCGTTTGCTTTAGGGTTAGGGTTAGGGTTAGTGTTTGTGTTAGGCTTATGGTTAGGTTTAAGGTTTGGGAAAGGTTAGGTTTAGAATTAGGGTTTAATTTAGGTTTAGGGTTAGGGTTAGAGTTAGGGTTGGGTTTTCGGTTAGGGTTAGGGTTAGGGTTAGGGTTAGGATTATAGTTAGGATTAGGGTTAAGTTTTGGGTTAGGGTTAGGGTTAGGATTAGGATTAATGTTAGGATTAGGGTTAGGGTTAGGGTTAAAGTTTGGGTTAGGGTTAGGGTGAGGGTTAGGTTTAGGGATAGGGTTAGGCTTAGGGTAAGGGTTAGGGTTTGGGTTAGGGTTAGTGTTAGGGTAAGGGTTAGGGTTAGGGTTTGGTTTTGGGTTAGGGTTAGGTTTAGGGTTTGTGTTAGGGTTTCGGTTTGGGTTAGGGTTAGGGTTAGGTTTAGGTTTAGCGTTAGGTTTAGGGTTAGGGTTTGGGTTAGGGTTAGGGTTAGGCTTTAGGTTTGGGTTAGCTTTAGGTTTAGGTTTAGTGTTAGGTTTAGGATCTGGGTTAGGGTTAGGGTTAGGGTTAGGTTTAGAGTTAGGGTTAGGGTTAGGGTTTGGGTTTGGGCTAGGGTAAGGTTAGGGTTAGGGTAAGGGTTAGGGTTAGAATTGGGGTTTGGGTTAGGTGTAGGGTTATGGTTAGGTTTAGGGTTTGGGTTAGGTTTGGGATAGGGTTGGGGGTGGGTTTAGGGTTGGTTTTAGGCTTAGGGTTTGTTTGGGGTTTGGATCAAGGTTAGGGTTATGGTTAGGGTTAGGGTTAGGGTTTGGGTTTGGGTTAGGTTACGGTTAGGGTTTGGGTTAGGGTTAGGGTTTGGGTTAGGGTTAGGGTTATAGTTAGGGTTAGGGTTAGTGTTTGGGTTAGGGTTAGGCTTAGTGTTTGGTTTAGGGTTAGGGTTAGGGTTAGGTTTTTTGTTAGGTTTAGGGTTAGGGTTAGGGTTTGGGTTAGGGTTAGGGTTAGGATTGGGGTTTGGGTGAGGGTTAGGGTTGGGGTGAGAGTTTGGTTTTGTGTTAGGGTTAGGTTTAGTGTTAGGGTAAGGGTTTGTCTTAGGAATTAGGTTTAGTGTTTGGGTTATGGTTATGGCTTGGGTTTGGTTTAGGGTTAGGTTTAGGGTTACGGTTAGGGTTAGGGTTATGGTTAGGATTAGTGTTATTGTTAGGGTTTGGGTTAGGGTTAGGGTTAGGGTTAGGATTAGTGTTAGTGTTAGGGTTTGGGTTAGGGTTAGGGTTAGGGTTAGGGTTAGGGTTTGGGTTACGGTTAGGGTTAGGGGTAGGGTTAGGGTTTGGGATAGGGTTAGGTTTAGGATTTGGGTTAGGGTTAGGGTTATAGTTAGGATTAGGGTTAGGATTTGATTGAGGGTTAGGATTAGTGATAGTGTTAGGGTTTGGGTTAGGGTTAGGCTTAGGGTAAGGGTTAGGGTTTGTTTTACGTTTAGGGTTAGTGTTAGGTGTTAGGGGTTAGTGTTAGGGTTAGGGTTAGTCTTACTTTTAGGTTTAGGTTTAGGTTTAGGTTTTGGAATTGTGTTAGGGTTAGGGTTAGGGTTTGGTGTATGTTTAGGGTTAAGGTTTGTGTTAGGGTTAGGGTTAGTCTTTGGGTTTGGGTTAGAGTTAGCGTTTGGTTTAGTGTTAGGGTTAGGGTTAAAGTTTGTGTTAGGTTTATGGTTAGCGTTAGGGTTTGGGTAAGGTTTAGGTTTAGAATTAGGGTTTGGGTTAGGTTTAGGGTTAGGGTTAGAGTTAGGATTTGGTTTTCGTTTAGGGTTAGGGTTAGGGTTAGTGTTCGGGTTATAGTTGGGTTAGGGATAGGTTTTGGGTTAGGGTGAGGGTTAGGGTTAGGGTTAGGGTTAGGCTTAGGGTAAGGGTTAGGGTTTGCGTTAGGGTTAGGGTTAGGGTAAGGGTTAGGGTTAGGGTTTGGTTTTGGGTTAGGGTTATGTTTAGGGTTAGTGTTAGGGTTTGGGTTAGGGTTAGGGATAGGGTTAGGTTTAGGTTTAGCATTAGGTTTAAGGTTAGGGTTTGAGTTAGGTTTAGGGTTAGACTTTAGGTATGGGTTAGCGTTAGGTTTAGGGTTAGTGTTAGGTTAAGGACCTGGGTTAGGGTTAGGGTTAGGGTTACGTTTAGAGTTAGGATTAGGGTTAGGGTTTGGGTTTGGGTTAGGGTAAGGGTTAGGGTTAGGGTAAGAGTTAGGGTTAGAATTGGGGTTTGGGTTAGGTTTAAGGTTAGGGTTAGGGTTAGGGTTTGGGTTAGGTTTGGGATAGGGTTAGGGTTAGGGTTAGGGTTAGGGTTAAGGTTAAGGTTAGGGTTAGTGTTAGTGTTTGGGTTTGGATTTCGGTTAGGTGTATGGTTAGGGTTAGGGTTAGTGTTAGTGTTAGGGTTTGGTTTAGGGTTAGTGTTATGTTTTCGGTTAGGTTTAGGTTTAGGGTTTGGGTTTTGGTTAGGTTTAGCGTTAGGGTTAGGCTTTGGTTTGGGTTAGGGTTAGGGTTAGCGTTTGTTTTACGATTAGGGTTAGGGTTAGGGGTTAGGGGTTAGGGGTTAGGGTTAGGCTTCGGGTTAGGGTTATGTTTAGTGTTTGGGTTTGGGTTAGGGTTAGGGTTAGGGTTTGGTGTATGGTTATGGTTAAGGTTTGTGTTAGAGTTAAGGTTAGGGTTAGGGTTAGGGTTAGGGTTAGGTTAAGGTTAGGCTTTGGGTTTGGGTTAGGGTTAGGGTTTGTGTTAGGGTTAGGTTTAGGCTTTGGGTTTGGGTTAGGTTTAGGGTTAGGGTTAGGGTTAGGCTTTGGGTTTGGGTTAGGTTTAGAGTTAGGTTTAGGTTTTGGGTTTGGGTTTGGGCTAGGGTAACGTTAGGGTTAGGGTAAGGGTTAGGGTTAGAATTGGGGTTTGGGTTAGGTGTAGGGTTAGGGTTAGGTTTAGGGTTTGGGTTAGGTTTGGGATAGGGTTAGGGTTAGGGTTAAGGTTAGGTTTAGGCTTAGCTTTACGGTTAGGGTTAGGATTAGGGTTAGGGTTTGGATTAGGTTTAGGGTTAGTGTTAGGGTTAGGGTTAGGGTTAGGTTTAATGTTAGGATTAGGGTTAGGGTTAGGTTTAGGGTTAAGGATGGTTTAGGGTTAGGGTTAGGATTAGGGTTAGGGTTAGGTTTAGGGTTAGGTTTAGGATTTGGTTTAGGGTTAGCTTTACAGGTAGGATTTGGGTTAGGGTTTGGGTTAGGGTTACGCTTAGGTTTAGGGTTAATGTCAGGATGAGAGTCAGGGTTAGGGTTAGGGTTAGGGTTTGGGTTACGTTTAGCGTTGGGGTTAGGGTTTGGGTTAGGAATAGGTTTAGGGTTAGTGTTAAGGTTAGGGTTAGGGTTATTGTTTGGGTTTGGGTTAGGGTTAGGTTTAGGGTTAGGGTAAAGTTTAGGTTTAGGGTTAGGGTTAGGGTTTGTGTTTGGGTTAGGTTAAGGTTTAGGGTTAGGGTTAGTGTTAGTGTTAGTGTTAGAGTTTGGGTTTGGGTTAGGCTTAGGGCTAGGGTTAGGATTAGTGTTAGGGTTTGTTTTAGCGTTAGGGTTATGTTTTGGTTTAGGGTTAGGTTTAGGTTTAGGTTTAGGGTTAGGTTTCATTTGGGTTAGGGTTAGGGTTTGGGTTATGGTAAGGGTTAGGGGTAGGGTTAGGGTTTGGGTTAGGTTTGGGATAGGGTTAGTGTTAGGATTAGGGTTAGGGTTAGGGTTAGGGTTAGGGTTAAGGTTAGGGTTAGTGTTAGTGTTTGGGTTTGGGTTTCAGTTAGGGGTATTGTTAGGTTTAGTGTTATGGTTTGGTTTAGGGTTAGTGTTATGTTTTCGGTTAGGTTGAGGTTTAGGTTTTGGGTTTTGGTTAGGTTTAGCGTTAGGGTTAGGCTTTGGTTTGGGTTAGGGTTAGGGTTAGTGTTAAGCTTAGGGTTGGGGTTAGGGTTAGGATTAGGGTTTGTTTTACGATTAGGGTTAGGGTTTGGGGTTAGGGGTTAGGGGTTAGGGTTAGGGTTAGGGTTAGGCTTCGGGTTAGGGTTAGGTTTAGTGTTTGGGTTTGGGTTAGGGTTAGGGTTAGTGTTTGGTGTATGGTTATGGTTAAGGTTTGTGTTAGAGTTAGGGTTAGGGTTAGGGTTAGTCTTTGGTTTGGGTTAGGGTGAGGGTTTCGTTTATTGTTAGGGTTAGGGTTATTGTTTGTGTTAGTTTTAGGTTTAGGGTTAGGGTTTGTGTAAGGGTTAGGGTAAGAATTAGGGTTTGGATTAGGTTTAGAGTTAGGGTTAGAGTTAGGGTTTGGTTTTGGGTTAGGGTTAGGGTTAAGGTTAGGGTTAGGGTTAGGGTTATAGTTAGGATTAGGGTTAGGGTTTGGGTTAGGCTTAGGGTTAGGATTAGGGTGAGGGTTAGGGATTGAGTTTGGGTTAGGGTTAGGTTTAGAGTTAGGGTTAGGGTTAGTGTTCGGGTTAGAGTTTGGGTTAGGGTTAAGGTTAGGGTTAGGGTTTGGGTTAGGGTTTGAATTAAGGTTAGGGTTAGGGTTAGGGTTTGGGTTATGTTAGCGTTATGGTTTGGGTTAGGGTTAGGGTTTGTGTTAGGGTTAGGGTTAGGGTTACGGTTAGGGTAAGGGTTACGTTTAGTGTTCGGATTCGAGTTTGGGTTAGGGTTAGTGTTAGTATTAGGGTTTGGGTTAGGTTTAGGCTTAGGGTTTGTTTAGGGTTTGGATCAAGTTTTGGGTTATGGTTAGGGTTAGGGTTTGGGTTGGGTTAGGGTTAGGGTTTGGGTTAGGGTTAGGGTTTGGGTTAGGGTTAGGGTTACGGTTAGGGTTAGGTTTTTTGTTAGGTTTAGGGGTAGGGTTAGGGTTTGGTTAGGGTTAGGGTTAGGGTGAGAGTTTGGTTTGGGTTAGGGTTAGGGTTAGGGTAAGGGTTTGTGTTAGGATTAGGTTTAAGGTTTGGGTTATGGTTATGGTTTTTTGTTTGGTTTAAGGTTAAGGTTAGGGTTACGGTTAGGGTTAGGGTTAGGGTTTAGGTTAGGGTTAGGGTTAGGGTTATGGTTAGGGTTTGGGTTAAGGTTAGGGTTAGGGTTAGGGTTAGGGTAAGGGTTTGGGATAGGGTTAGGTTTAGGATTTGGGTTAGGGGTACGGTTATAGTTAGGATTATGGTTAGGGTTTGATTTAGGGTTAGGATTAGAGATAGTGTTAGGGTTTGGGTTAGGGTTAGGGTTAGAGTTAGGGTTAGGATTAGTGTTAATATTAGGGTTTGGGTTAGGGTTAGGGTTAGGGTTTGGGTTTGGGTTTGGGTTAGAGTTAGCGTTTGCTTTCGTGTTAGGGTTACGGTTAGTGTTTGTGTTAGGCTTATGGTTAGGGTTAGTGTTTGGGAAAGGTTAGGTTTAGAATTAGGGTTTAATTTAGGTTTAGGGTTAGGGTTAGAGTTAGGGTTTGGTTTTCGGTTAGGGTTAGGGTTAGGGTTAGGGTTATAGTTAGGATTAGGGTTAAGTTTTGGGTTAGGGTTAGGGTTAGGATTAGGATTAATGTTAGGATTAGGGTTAGGGCTAGGGTTAAAGTTTGGGTTAGGGTTAGGGTGAGGGTTAGGGTAAGGGTTAGGGTTTGGGTTAGGGTTAGGGTTAGGGTAAGGGTTAGGGTTCGGGTTTGGTTTTGGGTTAGGGTTAGGTTTAGGGTTAGTGTTAGGGTTTCGGTTTGGGTTAGGTTTAGGGTTAGGGTTAGGTTTAGGTTTAGCGTTAGGTTTAGGGTTAGGGTTTGGGTTAGGGTTAGGGTTAGGCTTTAGGTTTGGGTTAGCTTTAGGTTTAGGGTTAGTGTTAGGTTTAGGATCTGGGTTAGGGTTAGGGTTAGGGTTAGGTTTAGAGTTAGGGTTAGGGTTAGGGTTTGGGTTTGGGCTAGGGTAAGGTTAGGGTTAGGGTAACGGTTAGGGTTAGAATTGGTGTTTGGTTTAGGTTTAGGGTTAGGGTTAGGTTTAGGGTTTGGGATAGGGTTAGGGTTAGGGTTAGGGTTAGGGTTAAGTTATGGTTAGGGTTTCGGTTACGGTTAGGGTTAGGGGTAGGGTTAGGGTAAGGGTTTGGGATAGGGTTAGGTTTAGGATTGGAATTAGGGTTAGGGTTATAGTTAGGATTAAGGTTAGGGTTTGATTGAGGATTAGGATTAGTGATAGTGTTAGGGTTTGTGTTAGGGTTAGAGTTAGAGTTAGGGTTAGGATTTGGGTTTGGGTGAGAGTTAGCATATGGTTTAGTGTTAGGGTTAGGGTTAGTGTTTGTGTTAGTTTTATGGTGAGGGTTAGGGTTTGGTAAGGGTTAGGTTTAGAATTAGGGTTTGGGTTAGGTTTAGGGTTAGGGTTAGAGTTAGGGTTTGGTTTTCGTTTAGGGTTAGGGTAGGGGTTAGGGTGAGGGTTATAGTTAGGGTTAGTGTTAGGTTTTGGGTTAGGGTGAGTGTTAGGGTTAGGGTTATGGTTAGGGTTAGGCTTAGGGTAAGGGTTAGGGTTTGCGTTAGGTTTAGGGTTAGGGTAAGGGTTAGGGTTAGGGTTTGGTTTTGGGTTAGGGTTAGGTTTAAGGTTAGTGTTAGGGCTTGGGTTTGGGTTAGGGATAGGGTTAGGTTTAGGTTTAGCATTAGTTTTAGGGTTAGGGTTCGGGTTAGGTTTAGGGTTAGACTTTAGGTTTGGGTTAGCGTTAGGTTTAGGGTTAGTGTTAGGTTTAGGACCTGGGTTAGGGTTAGGGTTAGGGTTAGGTTTAGAGTTAGGGTTAGGGTTAGGGTTTGGGTTTGGGTTAGGGTAAGGGTTAGGGTTAGGGTAAGAGTTAGGTTTAGAATTGGGGTTTGGGTTAGGTTTAAAGTTAGGGTTAGGGTTAGGGTTTGGGTTAGGTTTGGGACAGGGTTAGGGTTAGGCTTAGGGTTAGGGTTAAGGTTAGGGTTAGTGTTAGTGTTTGGGTTTGGGTTTCTGTTAGGGGTATGGTTAGGGTTAGGGTTAGGGTTAGTGTTAGGGTTTGGTTTAGGATTAGTGTTATGTTTTCGGTTAGGTTTAGGTTTAGGGTTTGGGTTTTGGTTAGGTTTAGCGTTAGGGTTAGGCTTTGGTTTGGGTTAGGGTTAGGGTTAGTGTTAAGCTTAGGGTTGGGTTTAGGGTTAGGGTTAGTGTTTCTTTTACGATTAGGGTTAGGGTTAGGGGTTAGGGGTTAGGGGTTAGGGTTAGGGTTAGGGTTAGGCTTCGGGTTAGGGTTAGGTTTAGTGTTTGATTTTGGGTTAGGGTTAGGGTTAGGGTTTGGTGTATGGTTATGGTTAAGGTTTGTGTTAGAGTTAGGGTTAGGGTTAGGGTTAGGGTTAGGGTTAAGGTTAGGCTTTGGGTTTGGGTTAGGGTTAGGGTTTGTGTTAGGGTTAGGTTTAGGCTTTGGGTTTGGGTTAGGTTTAGGGTTAGGGTTAGGGTTAGGCTTTGGGTTTGGGTTAGGTTTAGAGTTAGGGTTAGGTTTTGGGTTTGGGTTTGTATTAGGTTTAGGGTTAGTGTTAGGCTTAGGGTTAGGTTTAATGTTAGGATTATGGTTAGGGTTAGGTTTAGGGTTAAGGATGGGTTAGGGTTAGGGTTAGGATTAGGGTTAGGGTTAGGTTTAGGGTTAGGTTTAGGATTTGGTTTAGGGTTAGCTTTACAGGTAGTATTAGGGTTAGGGTTTGGGTTAGGGTTACGCTTAGGTTTAGGGTTAATGTTAGGATGAGAGTCAGGGTTAGGGTTAGGGTTAGGGTTTGGGTTACGTTTAGCGTTGGGGTTAGGGTTTGGGTTAGGAATAGGTTTAGGGTTAGTGTTAAGGTTAGGGTTAGGGTTATGGTTTGGGTTTGGGTTAGGGTTAGGTTTAGGGTTAGGGTAAAGTTTAGGTTTAGGGTTAGGGTTAGGGTTTGTGTTTGGGTTAGGTTAAGGTTTAGGGTTAGGGTTAGTGTTAGTGTTAGATTTTGGGTTTGTGTTAGGGTTAGGGCTAGGGTTAGGATTAGTGTTAGGGTTTGTTTTAGCGTTATGGTTAGGTTTTGGGTTAGGTTTAAGTTTAGGTTTAGGTTTAGGGTTAGGTTTCATTTGGGTTAGGGTTAGGGTTAGGGTTAGGGTTTGGGTTAGGTTTAGGGTTAGGGTTAGGGTTAGGGTTTGGGTTTGGTTAGGGTTAGGTTTAGGGTTAGGTTTACGGTTTGGGTTTGGGTTATAGTAAGGGTTAGGGTTAGGGTTAGGGTTTGGGTTAGGTTTGGGATAGGGTTAGTGTTAGGGTTAGGGTTAGGGTTAGGGTTAGCATTAGGGTTAAGGTTAGAGTTAGTGTTAGTGTTTGGGTTTGGGTTTCGGTTAGGGGTATCGTTAGGGTTAGTGTTATGGTTTGGTTTAGGGTTAGTGTTATGTTTTCGGTTAGGTTGAGGTTTAGGGTTTGGATTTTGGTTAGGTTTAGCGTTAGGGTTAGGCTTTGGTTTGGGTTAGGGTTAGGGTTAGTGTTAAGCTTAGGGTTGGGGTTAGGGTTAGGGTTAGGGTTTGTTTTACGATTAGGGTTAGGGTTTGGGGTTAGGGGTTAGGGGTTAGGGTTAGGGTTAGGGTTAGGCTTCGGGTTAGTTTTAGGTTTAGTGTTTGGGTTTGGGTTAGGGTTAGGGTTAGGGTTTGGTGTATGGATATGGTTAAGTTTTGTTTTAGAGTTAGGATTAGGGTTAGGGTTAGTCTTTGGGTTTGGGTTAGGGTGAGGTTTTCGTTTAGTGTTAGGGTTAGGGTTATTGTTTGTGTTAGTTTTAGGTTTAGGGTTAGGGTTTGGGTAAGGGTTAGGGTTAGAATTAGGGTTTGGATTAGGTTTAGAGTTAGGGTTAGAGTTAGGGTTTGGTTTTGGGTTAGGGTTAGGGTTAAGGTTAGGGTTAGGGTTAGGGTTATAGTTAGGATTAGGGTTAGGGTTTGGGTTAGGCTTAGGGTTAGGATTAGGGTGAGGGTTAGGGTTAGGGTTTGAGTTTGGGTTAGGGTTAGGTTTAGAGTTAGGGTTAGGGTTAGGGTTAGTGTTCGGGTTAGAGTTTGGGTTAGGGTTAAGGTTAGGGTTAGGGTTTGAATTAAGTTTAGGGTTAGGGTTAGGGTTTGGGTTATGTTAGCGTTATGGTTTGGGTTAGGGTTAGGGTTTGTGTTAGGGTTAGGGTTAGGGTTAGGGTTAGGGTAAGGGTTAAGTTTACTGTTCGGGTTCGTGTCTGGGTTAGGGGTTGTTTTAGTGTTTGCGTTTGTGTTAGGTTTAGGCTAAGGGTTTGTTTAGGGTTTGGATCAAGGTTAGGGTTATGGTTAGGTTTAGTCTTTGGGTTAGGTTAGGGTTAGGGTTTGGGTTAGGGTTAGGGTTTGGGTTAGGGTTAGGGTTACGGTTAGGGTTACGGTTAGTGTTCGGGTTAGGGTTAGGCTTAGTGTTTGGTTTAGGGTTAGGGTTAGGGTTAGGTTTTTTGTTAGGTTTAGGGTTAGGGTTAGGGTTTGGTTAGGGTTAGGGTTAGGGTGAGAGTTTGGTTTGGGTTAGGGTTAGGGTTAGGTTTTTTGTTAGGTTTAGGGTTAGGGTTAGGGTTTGGTTAGGGTTAGGGTTAGGGTGAGAGTTTGGTTTGGGTTAGGGTTAGGTTTAGGTTTAGGTTTAGGGTTAGGTTTCATTTGGGTTAGGGTTAGGGTTTGGGTTATGGTAAGGGTTAGGGTTAGGGTTAGGGTTTGGGATAGGGTTAGTGTTAGGATTAGGGTTAGGGTTAGGGTTAGGGTTAGGGTTAGGGTTAAGGTTAGGGTTAGTGTTAGTGTTTGGGTTTGGGTTTCGGTTAGGGGTATCGTTAGGTTTAGTGTTATGGTTTGGTTTAGGGTTAGTGTTATGTTTTCGGTTAGGTTGAGGTTTAGGGTTTGGGTTTTGGTTAGGTTTAGCGTTAGGGTTAGGCTTTGGTTTGGGTTACGGTTGGGGTTAGTTTTAGGCTTATGGTTGGGGTTAGGGTTAGGATTAGGGTTTGTTTTACGTTTAGGGTTGGGGTTTGGGGTTAGGGGTTAGGGGTTAGGGTTAGGGTTAGGTTTAGAGTTAGGGTTAGGGTTAGGGTTTGGGTTTGGGCTAGGGTAAGGTTAGGGTTAGGGTAACGGTTAGGGTTAGAATTGGGGTTTGGTTTAGGTTTAGGTTTTGGGTTAGGTTTAGGGTTTGGGATAGGGTTAGGGTTAGGGTTAGGGTTAGGGTTAAGTTATGGTTAGGGTTTGGGTTACGGTTAGGGTTAGGGGTAGGGTTAGTGTAAGGGTTTGGGATAGGGTTAAGTTTAGGATTGGAATTAGGGTTAGGGTTATAGTTAGGATTAAGGTTAGGGTTTGATTGAGGGTTAGGATTAGTGATAGTGTTAGGGTTTGTGTTAGGGTTAGAGTTAGAGTTAGGGTTAGGATTTGGGTTTGGGTGAGAGTTAGCGTATGGTTTAGTGTTAGGGTTAGGGTTAGTGTTTGTGTTAGGTTTATGGTGAGGGTTAGGGTTTGGGTAAGGTTTAGGTTTAGAATTAGGGTTTGGGTTAGGTTTAGGGTTAGGGTTAGAGTTAGGGTTTGGTTTTCGTTTAGGGTTAGGGTTAGGGTTAGGGTGAGGGTTATAGTTAGGGTTAGTGTTAGGTTTTGGGTTAGGGTGAGTGTTAGGGTTAGGGTTAGGGTTAGGGTTAGGCTTAGGGTAAGGGTTAGGGTTTGCGTTAGGTTTAGGGTTAGGGTAAGGGTTAGGGTTAGGGTTTGGTTTTGGGTTAGGGTTAGGTTTAGGGTTAGTGTTAGGGTTTGGGTTTGGGTTAGGGATAGGGTTAGGTTTAGGTTTAGCATTAGTTTTAGGGTTAGGGTTCGGGTTAGGTTTAGTGTTAGACTTTAGGTTTGGGTTAGCGTTAGGTTTAGGGTTAGTGTTAGGTTTAGGACCTGGGTTAGGGTTAGGGTTAGGGTTAGGTTTAGAGTTAGGGTTAGGGTTAGGGTTTGGGTTTGGGTTAGGGAAAGGGTTAGGGTTAGGGTAAGAGTTAGGTTTAGAATTGGGGTTTGGGTTAGGTTTAAGGTTAGGGTTAGGGTTAGGGTTTGGGTTAGGTTTGGGACAGGGTTAGGGTTAGGCTTAGGGTTAGGGTTAAGGTTAGGGTTAGTGTTAGTGTTTGGGTTTGGGTTTCTGTTAGGGGTATGGTTAGGGTTAGGGTTAGGGTTAGTGTTAGGGTTTGGTTTAGGGTTAGTGTTATGTTTTCGGATAGGTTTATGTTTACGGTTTGGGTTTTGGTTAGGTTTAGCGTTAGGGTTAGGCTTTGGTTTGGGTTAGGGTTAGGGTTAGTGTTAAGCTTAGGGTTGGGTTTAGGGTTAGGGTTAGTGTTTCTTTTACGACTAGGGTTAGGGTTAGGGGTTAGGGGTTAGGGGATAGGGTTAGGGTTAGGGTTAGGCTTCGGGTTAGGGTTAGGTTTAGTGTTTGGGTTTGGGTTAGGGTTAGGGTTAGGGTTTGGTGTATGGTTATGGTTAAGGTTTGTGTTAGAGTTAGGGTTAGGGTTAGGGTTAGGGTTAGGGTTAAGGTTAGGCTTTGGGTTTGGGTTAGGGTTAGGGTTTGTGTTAGGGTTAGGTTTAGGCTTTGGGTTTGGTTTAGGTTTAGGGTTAGGGTTACGGTTAGGCTTTGGGTTTGGGTTAGGTTTAGAGTTAGGGTTAGGTTTTGGGTTTGGGTTTGTATTAGGTTTAGGGTTAGTGTTAGGCTTAGGGTTAGGTTTAATGTTAGGATTATGGTTAGGGTTAGGTTTAGGGTTAAGGATGGGTTAGGGTTAGGGTTAGGATTAGGGTTAGGGTTAGGTTTAGGGTTAGGTTTAGGATTTGGTTTAGGGTTAGCTTTACAGGTAGTATTAGGGTTAGGGTTTGGGTTAGGGTTACGCTTAGGTTTAGGGTTAATGTTAGGATGAGAGTCAGGGTTAGGGTTAGGGTTAGGGTTTGGGTTACGTTTAGCGTTGGGGTTAGGTTTTGGGTTAGGAATAGGTTTAGGGTTAGTGTTAAGGTTAGGGTTAGGGTTATGGTTTGGGTTTGGGTTAGGGTTAGGTTTAGGGTTAGGGTAAAGTTTAGGTTTAGGGTAAGGGTTAGGGTTTGTGTTTGGGTTAGGTTAAGGTTTAGGGTTAGGGTTAGTGTTATTGTTAGATTTTGGGTTTGGGTTAGGGTTAGGGCTAGGGTTAGGATTAGTGTTAGGGTTTGTTTTAGCGTTATGGTTAGGTTTTGGGTTAGGTTTAAGTTTAGGTTTAGGTTTAGGGTTAGGTTTCATTTGGGTTAGGGTTAGGGTTAGGGTTAGGGTTTGGGTTAGGTTTAGGGTTAGGGTTAGGGTTAGGGTTTGGGTTTGGTTAGGGTTAGGTTTAGGGTTAGGTTTACGGTTTGGGTTTGGGTTATAGTAAGGGTTAGGGTTAGGGTTAGGGTTTGGGTTAGGTTTGGGATAGGGTTAGTGTTAGGGTTAGGGTTAGGGTTAGGGTTAGCATTAGGGTTAAGGTTAGAGTTAGTGTTAGTGTTTGGGTTTGGGTTTCGGTTAGGGGTATCGTTAGGGTTAGTGTTATGGTTTGGTTTAGGGTTAGTGTTATGTTTTCGGTTAGGTTGAGGTTTAGGGTTTGGATTTTGGTTAGGTTTAGCGTTAGGGTTAGGCTTTGGTTTGGGTTAGGGTTAGGGTTAGTGTTAAGCTTAGGGTTGGGGTTAGGGTTAGGGTTAGGGTTTGTTTTACGATTAGGGTTAGGGTTTGGGGTTAGGGGTTAGGGGTTAGGGTTAGGGTTAGGGTTAGGCTTCGGGTTAGTTTTAGGTTTAGTGTTTGGGTTTGGGTTAGGGTTAGGGTTAGGGTTTGGTGTATGGTTATGGTTAAGTTTTGTTTTAGAGTTAGGGTTAGGTTTAGGGTTAGTCTTTGGGTTTGGGTTAGGGTGAGGGTTTCGTTTAGTGTTAGGGTTAGGGTTATTGTTTGTGTTAGTTTTAGGTTTAGGGTTAGGGTTTAGGTAAGGGTTAGGGTTAGAATTAGGGTTTGGATTAGGTTTAGAGATAGGGTTAGAGTTAGGGTTTGGTTTTGGGTTAGGGTTAGGGTTAAGGTTAGGGTTAGGGTTAGGGCTATAGTTAGGATTAGGGTTAGGGTTTGGGTTAGGCTTAGGGTTAGGATTAGGGTGAGGGTTAGGGTTAGGGTTTGAGTTTGGGTTAGGGTTAGGTTTAGAGTAAGGGTTAGGGTTAGGGTTAGAGTTCGGGTAAGAGTTTGGGTTAGGGTTAAGGTTAGGGTTAGGGTTTGGGTTAGGGTTTGAATTAAGGTTAGGGTTAGGGTTAGGGTTTGGGTTATGTTAGCGTTATGGTTTGGGTTAGGGTTAGGGTTTGTGTTAGGGTTAGGGTTAGGGTTAGGGTTAGGGTAAGGGTTAAGTTTAGTGTGCGGGTTCGAATTTGGGTTAGGGTTAGTGTTAGTGTTAGCGTTTGGGTTAGGTTTAGGCTTAGGGTTTGTTTAGGGTTTGGATCAAGGTTAGGGTTATGGTTAGGGTTAGGCTTTGGGTTAGGTTAGGGTTAGGGTTTGGGTTAGGGTTAGGGTTTGGGTTAGGGTTAGGGTTACGGTTGGGGTTACGGTTAGTGTTGGGGTTAGGGTTAGGCTTAGTGTTTGGTTTAGGGTTAGGGTTAGGCTTAGGTTTTTTGTTAGGTTTAGGGTTAGGGTTAGGGTTTGGTTAGGGTTAGGGTTAGGGTGAGAGTTTGGTTTGGGTTAGGGTTAGGTTTAGGTTTAGGTTTAGGGTTAGGTTTCATTTGGGTTAGTGTTAGGGTTTGGGTTATGGTAAGGGTTAGGGTTAGGGTTAGGGTTTGGGTTAGGTTTGGGATAGGGTTAGTGTTAGGATTAGGGTTAGGGTTAGGGTTAGGGTTAGGGTTAAGGTTAGGGTTAGTGTTAGTGTTTGGGTTTGGGTTTCGGTTAGGGGTATCGTTAGGTTTACTGTTATGGTTTGGTTTAGGGTTAGTGTTATGTTTTCGGTTAGGTTGAGGTTTAGGGTTTGGGTTTTGGTTAGGTTTAGCGTTAGGGTTAGGCTTTGGTTTGGGTTAGGGTTAGGGTTAGTGTTAAGCTTAGGGTTGGGGTTAGGGTTAGGATTAGGGTTTGTTTTACGATTAGGGTTAGGGTTTGGGGTTAGGGGTTAGGGGTTACGGTTAGGGTTAGGGTTAGGCTTCGGGTTAGGGTTAGGTTTAGTGCTTGGGATTGGCTTAGGGGTAGGGTTAGGGTTTGGTGTATGGTTATGGTTAAGGTTTGTGTTAGAGTTAGGGTTAGGGTTAGGGTTAGTCTTTGGTTTGGTTTAGGGTGAGGGTTTCGTTTATTGTTAGGGTTAGGGTTATTGTTTGTGTTCGTTTTAGGTTTAGGGTTAGGGGTTGTGTAAGGGTTAGGGTTAGAATTAGGGTTTGGATTAGGTTTAGAGTTAGGGTTAGAGTTAGGGTTTGGTTTTGGGTTAGGGTTAGGGTTAAGGTTAGGGTTAGGGTTAGGGTTATAGTTAGGATTAGGGTTAGGGTTTGGGTTAGGCTTAGGGTTAGGATTAGGGTGAGGGTTAGGGTTTGAGTTTGGGTTAGGGTTAGGTTTAGAGTTAGGGTTAGGGTTAGGGTTAGTGTTCGGGTTAGACTTTGGGTTAGGGTTAAGGTTAGGGTTAGGGTTTGGGTTAGGGTTTGAATTAAGGTTAGGGTTAGGGTTAGGGTTTGGGTTATGTTAGCGTTATGGTTTGGGTTAGGGTTAGGGTTTGTGTTAGGGTTAGGGTTAGGGTTAGGGTTAGGGTAAGGGTTACGTTTAGTGTTCGGGTTCGAGTTTGGGTTAGGGTTGGTGTTAGTGTTAGGGTTTGGGTTAGGTTTAGGCTTAAGGTTTGTTTAGGGTTTGGATCAAGGTTAGGGTTATGGTTAGGGTTAGGCTTTGGGTTAGGTTAGGGTTAGGGTTTGGGTTAGGGTTAGGGTTTGGGTTAGGGTTAGGGTTACGGTTAGGGTTACGGTTAGTGTTCGGGTTAGGGTTAGGCTTAGTGTTTGGTTTAGGGTTAGGGTTAGGGTTAGGTTTTTTGTTAGGTTTAGGGGTAGGGTTAGGGTTTGGTTAGGGTTAGGGTTAGGGTGAGAGTTTTTTTGGGTTAGGGTTAGGGTTACGGTCAGGGTAAGGGTTTGTGTTAGGATTAGGTTTAAGGTTTGGGTTATGGTTATGGTTTGGGTTTGGTTTAAGGTTAGGGTTAGGGTTACGGTTAGGGTTAGGGTTAGGGTTTAGGTTAGGGTTAGGGTTAGGGTTATGGTTAGGGTTTGGGTTAAGGTTAGGGTTAGGGTTAGGGTTAGGGTAAGGGTTTGGGATAGGGTTAGGTTTAGGATTTGGGTTAGGGTTACGGTTATAGTTAGGATTATGGTTAGGGTTTGATTTAGGGTTAGGATTAGAGATAGTGTTAGGGTTTGGGATAGGGTTAGGGTTAGATTTAGGGTTAGGATTAGTGTTAATATTAGGGTTTGGGTTAGGGTTAGGGTTAGGGTTTGGGTTTGGGTTTGGGTTAGAGTTAGCGTTTGCTTTCGTGTTAGGGTTACGGTTAGTGTTTGTGTTAGGCTTATGGTTAGGGTTAGGGTTTGGGAAAGGTTAGGTTTAGAATTAGGGTTTAATTTAGGTTTAGGGTTAGGGTTAGAGTTAGGGTTTGGTTTTCGGTTAGGGTTAGGGTTAGGGTTAGGGTTATAGTTAGGATTAGTTTTAAGTTTTGGGTTAGGGTTAGGGTTAGGATTAGGATTAATGTTAGGATTAAGGTTAGGGCTAGGGTTAAAGTTTGGGTTAGGGTTAGGGTGAGGGTTAGGGTAAGGGTTAGGGTTTGGGTTAGGGTTAGGGTTAGGGTAAGGGTTAGGGTTCGGGTTTGATTTTGGGTTAGGGTTAGGTTTAGGGTTAGTGTTAGGGTTTCGGTTTGGGTTAGGGTAAGGGTTAGGTTTAGGTTTAGCGTTAGGTTTAGGGTTAGGGTTTGGGTTAGGGTTAGGGTTAGGCTTTAGGTTTGGGTTAGCTTTAGGTTTAGGGTTAGTGTTAGGTTTATGATCTGGGTTAGGGTTAGGGTTAGGGTTAGGTTTAGAGTTAGGGTTAGGGTTAGGGTTTGGGTTTGGGCTAGGGTAAGGTTAGGGTTAGGGTAACGGTTAGGGTTAGATTTGGGGTTTGGTTTAGGTTTAGGGTTAGGGTTAGGTTTAGGGGTTGGGATAGGGTTAGGGTTAGGGTTAGGGTTAGGGTTAAGTTATGGTTAGGGTTTGGGTTACGGTTAGGGTTAGGGGTAGGTTTAGGGTAAGGGTTTGGGATAGGGTTAGGTTTAGGATTGGAATTAGGGTTAGGGTTATAGTTAGGATTAAGGTTAGGGTTTGATTGAGGGTTAGGATTAGTGATAGTGTTAGGGTTTGTGTAAGGGTTAGAGTTAGAGTTAGGGTTAGGATTTGGGTTTGGGTGAGAGTTAGCGTATGGTTTAGTGTTAGGGTTAGGGTTAGTGTTTGTGTTAGGTTTATGGTGAGGGTTAGGGTTTGGGTAAGGGTTAGGTTTAGAATTAGGGTTTGGGTTAGGTTTAGGGATAGGGTTAGAGTTAGGGTTTGGTTTTCGTTTAGGGTTAGGGTTAGGGTTAGGGTTAGGGTTAGGGTTAGTGTTTGTGTTAGGTTTATGGTGAGGGTGAGTGTTAGGGTTAGGGTTAGGGTTAGGGTTAGGCTTAGGGTAAGGGTTAGGGTTTGCGTTAGGTTTAGGGTTAGGGTAAGGGTTAGGGTTAGGGTTTGGTTTTGGGTTAGGGTTAGGTTTAGGGTTAGTGTTAGGGTTTGGGTTTGGGTTAGGGATAGGGTTAGTTTTAGGTTTAGCATTAGTTTTAGTGTTAGGGTTCGGGTTAGGTTTAGGGTTAGACTTTAGGTTTGGGTTAGCGTTAGGTTTAGCGTTAGTGTTAGGTTTAGGACCTGGTTTAGGGTTAGGGTTAGGGTTAGGTTTAGAGTTAGGGTTAGGGTTAGGGTTTGGGTTTGGGTTAGGGTAAGGGTTAGGGTTAGGGTAAGAGTTAGGTTTAGAATTGGGGTTTGGTTTAGGTTTAAGGTTAGGGTTAGGGTTAGGGTTTGGGTTAGGTTTGGGATAGGGTTAGGGTTAGGGTAAGGGTTAGGGTTAGGGTTAAGGTTAGGGTTAGTGTTAGTGTTTGGCTCTGGGTCTCTGTTAGGGGTATGGTTAGGGTTAGGTTTAGGGTTAGTGTTAGGGTTTGGTTTAGGGTTAGTGTTATGTTTTCGGTTAGGTTTAGTTTAGGGTTTGGGTTTTGGTTAGGTTTAGCGTTAGGGTTAGGCTTTGGTTTGGGTTAGGGTTAGGGTTAGTGTTAAGGTTAGGGTTGGGTTTAGAGGTAGGGTTAGTGTTTTTTTTACGATTAGGGTTAGGGTTAGGGGTTAGGGGTTAGGGGTTAGGGGTTAGGGTTAGGGTTAGGGTTAGGCTTCGGGTTAGGGTTAGGTTTAGTGTTTGGGTTTGGGTTAGGGTTAGGGTTAGGGTTTGGTGTATGGTTATGGTTAAGGTTTGTGTTAGAGTTAGGGTTAGGGTTAGGGTTAGGGTTAGGGTTAAGGTTAGGCTTTGGGTTTGGGTTAGGGTTAGGGTTTGTGTTAGGGTTAGGTTTAGGCTTTAGGTTTGGGTTAGGTTTAGGGTTAGGGTTAGGGTTAGGCTTTGGGTTTGGGTTAGGTTTAGAGTTAGGGTTAGGTTTTGGGTTTGGGTTTGTATTAGGTTAAGGGTTAGTGTTAGGCTTAGGGTTAGGTTTAATGTTAGGATTATGGTTAGGGTTAGGTTTAGGGTTAAGGATGGGTTAGGGTTAGGGTTAGGATTAGGGTTAGGGTTAGGTTTAGGGTTAGGTTTAGGATTTGGTTTAGGGTTAGCTTTACAGGTAGGATTAGGGTTAGGGTTTGGGTTAGGGTTACGCTTAGGTTTAGGGTTAATATTAGGATGAGAGTCAGGGTTAGGGTTAGGGTTAGGGTTTGGGTTACGTTTAGCGTTGGGGTTAGGGTTTGGGTTAGGAATAGGTTTAGGGTAAGTGTTAAGGTTAGGGTTAGGGTTATGGTTTGGGTTTGGGTTAGGGTTAGGTTTAGGGTTAGGGTAAAGTTTAGGTTTAGGGTTAGGGTTAGGGTTTGTGTTTGGGTTAGGTTAAGGTTTAGGGTTAGGGTTAGTGTTAGTGTTAGATTTTGGGTTTGGGTTAGGGTTAGGGCTAGGGTTAAGATTAGTGTTAGGGTTTGTTTTAGCGTTAGGGTTAGGTTTTGGGTTAGGGTTAAGTTTAGGTTTAGGTTTAGAGTTAGGTTTCATTTGGGTTAGGGTTAGGGGTAGGGTTAGGGTTTGGGTTAGGTTTAGGGTTAGGGTTAGGGTTAGGGTTTGGGTTTGGTTAGGGTTAGGTTTAGGGTTAGGTTTACGGTTTGGGTTTGGGTTATAGTAAGGGTTAGGGTTAGGGTTAGGGTTTGGGTTAGGTTTGGGATAGGGTTAGTGTTAGGGTTAGGGTTAGGGTTAGGGTTAGCGTTAGGGTTAAGGTTAGGGTTAGTGTTAGTGTTTGGGTTTGGGTTTCGGTTAGGGCTATCGTTAGGGTTAGTGTTATGGTTTGGTTTAGGGTTAGTGTTTTGTTTTCGGTTAGGTTGAGGGTTAGGGTTTGGATTTTGGTTAGGTTTAGCGTTAGGGTTAGGCTTTGGTTTGGGTTAGGGTTAGGGTTAGTGTTAAGCTTAGGGTTGGGGTTAGGGTTAGGGTTAGGGTTTGTTTTACGATTAGGGTTAGGGTTTGGGGTTAGTGGTTAGGGTTTAGGGTTAGGGTTAGGGTTAGGCTTCGGGTTAGTTTTAGGTTTAGTGTTTGGGTTTGGGTTAGGGTTAGGGTTAGGGTTTGGTGTATGGTTATGGTTAAGTTTTGTTTTAGAGTTAGGGTTAGGGTTAGGGTTAGTCTTTGGGTTTGGGTTAGGGTGAGGGTTTCGTTTAGTGTTAGGGTTAGGGTTATTGTTTGTGTTAGTTTTAGGTTTAGGGTTAGGGTTTGGGTAAGGGTTAGGGTTAGAATTAGGGTTTGGATTAGGTTTAGAGTTAGGGTTAGAGTTAGGGTTTGGTTTTGGGTTAGGGTTAGGGTTAAGGTTAGGGTTAGGGTTAGGGTTATAGTTAGGATTAGGGTTAGGGTTTGGGTTAGGCTTAGGGTTAGGATTAGGGTGAGGGTTAGGGTTAGGGTTTGAGTTTGGGTTAGGGTTAGGTTTAGAGTTAGGTTTAGGGTTAGGGTTAGTGTTCGGGTTAGACTTTGGGTTAGGGTTAAGGTTAGGGTTAGGGTTTGGGTTAGGGTTTGAATTAAGGTTAGGGTTAGGGTTAGGGTTTTGTTATGTAAGCGTAATGGTTTGGGATAGGGTTAGGGTTTGTGTTAGGGTTAGGGTTAGTTTTAGGGTTAGGGTAAGGGTTACGTTTAGTGTTCGGGTTCGAGTTTGGGTTAGGGTTAGTGTTAGTGTTAGCGTTTGGGTTAGGTTTAGGCTTAGGGTTTGTTTAGGGTTTGGATCAAGGTTAGGGTTATGGTTAGGGTTAGGCTTTGGGTTAGGTTAGGGTTAGGGTTTGGGTTAGGGTTAGGGTTTGGGTTAGGGTTAGGGTTACGGTTAGGGTTACGGTTAGTGTTCGGGTTAGGGTTAGGCTTAGTGTTTGGTTTAGGGTTAGGGTTAGGGTTAGGTTTTTTGTTAGGTTTAGGGTTAGGGTTTGGTTAGGGTTAGAGTTAGCGTTTGCTTTAGTGTTAGGGTTAGGGTTAGTGTTTGTGTTAGGCTTATGGTTAGGGTTAGGGTTTGGGAAAGGTTAGGTTTAGAATTAGGGTTTAATTTAGGTTTAGGGTTAGGGTTAGAGTTAGGGTTTGGTTTTCGGTTAGGGTTAGGGTTAGGGTTAGGGTTAGGGTTATAGTTAGGATTAGGGTTAAGTTTTGGGTTAGGGTTAGGGTTAGGATTAGGATTAATGTTAGGATTAGGGTTAGGGCTAGGGTTAAGTTTGGGTTAGGGTTAGGGTGAGGGTTAGGTTTAGGGTTAGGGTTAGGCTTAGGGTAAGGGTTAGGGTTTGGGTGAGTGTCAGGGTTAGGGTAAGGGTTAGGGCTCGGGTTTGGTTTTGGGTTAGGGTTAGGTTTAGGGTTAGTGTTAGGGTTTCGGTTTGGGTTAGGGTTAGGGTTAGGTTTAGGTTTAGCGTTAGGTTTAGGGTTAGGGTTTGGGTTAGGGTTAGGGTTAGGCTTTAGGTTTGGGTTAGCTTTAGGTTTAGGGTTAGTGTTAGGTTTAGGATCTGGGTTAGGGTTAGGGTTAGGGTTAGGTTTAGAGTTAGGGTTAGGGTTAGGGTTTGGGTTTGGGCTAGGGTAAGGTTAGGGTTAGGGTAACGGTTAGGGTTAGAATTGGGGTTTGGGTTAGGTTTAGGGTTAGGGTTAGGTTTAGGGTTTGGGTTAGGTTTGGGATAGGGTTAGGGTTAGGGTTAGGGTTAAGGTTATGGTTAGGGTTTGGGTTACGGTTAGGGTTAGGGGTAGGGTTAGGGTAAGGGTTTGGGTTAGGGTTAGGTTTAGGATTTGGATTAGAGTTAGGGTTATAGTTAGGATTAGGGTTAGGATTTGATTGAGGGTTAGGATTAGTGATAGTGTTAGGGTTTGTGTTAGGGTTAGGGTTAGAGTTAGGGTTAGGATTTGGGTTTGGGTGAGAGTTAGCGTATGGTTTAGTGTTAGGGTTAGGGTTAGTGTTTGTGTTAGGTTTATTGTGAGGGTTAGGGTTTGGGTAAGGGTTAGGTTTAGAATTAGGGTTAGGGTTAGGGTTAGGCTTAGGGTAAGGGTTAGGGTTTGCGTTTAGGGTTAGGGTTAGGGTTAGGGTTAGGGTTATAGTTAGGGTGAGTGTTAGGGTTAGGGTTAGGGTTAGGGTTAGGGTTAGGCTTAGGGTAAGGGTTAGGGTTTGCGTTAGGTTTAGGGTTAGGGTAAGGGGTAGGGTTAGGGTTTGGTTTTGGGTTAGGGTTAGGTTTAAGGTTAGTGTTAGGGTTTGGGTTTGGGTTAGGGATAGGGTTAGGTTTAGGTTTAGCATTAGTTTTATGGTTAGGGTTTGGGTTAGGTTTAGGGTTAGACTTTAGGTTTGGGTTAGCGTTAGGTTTAGGGTTAGTGTTAGGTTTAGGACCTGGGTTAGGGTTAGGGTTAGGGTTAGGTTTAGAGTTAGGGTTAGGGTTAGGGTTTGGGTTTGGGTTAGGGTAAGGGTTAGGGTTAGGGTAAGAGTTAGGGTTAGAATTGGGGTTTGGGTTAGGTTTAAGTTTGGGGTTAGGGTTAGGGTTTGGGTTAGGTTTGGGATAGTGTTAGGGTTAGGGTTAGGGTTAGGGTAAGGCTTAGGGTTAAGGTTAGGGGTAGTGTTAGTGTTTGGGTTTGGGTTTCGGTTAGGGGTATGGTTAGGGTTAGGGTTAGGGTTAGTTTTAGGGTTTGGTTTAGGGTTAGTGTTATGTTTTCGGTTAGGTTTAGGTTTAGGGTTTGGGTTTTGGTTAGGTTTAGCGTTAGGGTTAGGCTTTGGTTTGGGTCAGGGTTAGGGTTAGTGTTAAGCTTAGTTTTGGGGTTAGGGTTAGAGTTAGGGTTTGTTTTACGATTAGGGTTAGGGTTAGGGGTTAGGGGTTAGGGGTTAGGGTTAGGGTTAGGGTTAGGCTTCGGGTTAGGGTTAGGTTTAGTGTTTGGGTTTGGGTTAGGGTTAGGGTTAGGGTTTGGTGTATGGTTATGGTTAAGGTTTGTGTTAGAGTTAGGGTTAGGGTTAGGGTTAGGGTTAGGGTTAAGGTTAGGCTTTGGGTTTGGGTTAGGGTTAGGGTTTGTGTTAGGGTTAGGTTTAGGGTTAGGTTTAGGCTTTGGGTTTGGGTTAGTTTTAGGGTTAGGGTTAGGGTTAGGCTTTGGGTTTGGGTTAGGTTTAGA
Organism: Eospalax fontanierii; assembly: GCA_035773235.1. Classification (NCBI taxonomy): domain Eukaryota; kingdom Metazoa; phylum Chordata; class Mammalia; order Rodentia; family Spalacidae; genus Eospalax; species Eospalax fontanierii. The sequence goes on along the minus strand of JAJHUQ010000044.1, from coordinate 2,854,326 downwards.
GTTAGGGTTAGGTTTTGGGTTTGGGTTTGGATTAGGTTTAGGGTTAGTGTTAGGGTTAGGGTTAGGGTTAATGTTAGGATTAGGTTTAGGGTTTGGTTTAGGGTTAAGGATGGGTTAGGGTTAGGGTTAGGATTAGGGTTAGGGTTACGTTTAGGGTTAGGTTTAGGATTTGGTTTAGGGTTAGCTTTACAGGTCGGATTAGGGTTAGGGTTTGGGTTAGGATTACGCTTAGGTTTAGGGTTAATGTTAGGATGAGAGTCAGGGTTAGGGTTAGGGTTAGGGTTTGGGTTACGTTTAGCGTTGGGGTTAGGGTTTGGGTTAGGAATAGGTTTAGGGTTAGTGTTAAGGTTAGGGTTAGGGTTATGGTTTGGGTTTGGGTTAGGGTTAGGGTTAGGGTTAGGGTAAGGGTTAGGGTTTGCGTTAGGGTTAGGGTTTGTGTTTGGGTTAGGTTAAGGTTTAGGGTTAGGGTTAGTGTTAGTGTTAGAGTTTGGGTTTGGGTTAGGGTTAGGTGTAGGGTTAGGATTAGTGTTAGGGTTTGTTTTAGCATTAGGGTTGGGTTTTGGGTTAGGGTTAGGTTTAGGTTTAGATTTAGGGTTAGGTTTCATTTGGGTTAGGGTTAGGTTTAGGGTTAGGGTTTGGGTTAGGTTTAGGGTTCGGGTTAGGGTTAGGGTTTGGGTTTGGTTAGGGTTAGGTTTAGGGTTTGGGTTTGGGTTATGGTTAGGGTTAGGGTTAGGGTTAGGGTTAGGGTTAAGGTTAGGGTTAGTGTTAGTGTTTGGGTTTGGATTTCGGTTAGGGGTATGGTTAGGGTTAGTGTTATCTTTTGGTTTAGGGTTAGTGTTATGTTTTCAGTTAAGTTTAGGTTTAGGGTTTGCGTTTTGGTTAGGTTTAGCGTTAGGGTTAGGCTTTGGTTTGGGTTAGGGTTAGGGTTAGTGTTAAGCTTAGGATTGGGGTTAGGGTTACGGTTAGGGTTTGTTTTACGATTAGGGTTAGGGTTAGGGGTTAGGGGTTAGGGGTTAGGGTTAGGCTTCGGGTTAGGGTTAGGTTTAGTGTTTGGGTTTGGGTTAGGGTTAGGGTTATGGTTTGGTGTATGGTTATGGTTAAGGTTTGTGTTAGAGTTAGGGTTAGGGTTAGGGTTAGGCTTTGGCTTTGGGTTAGGATCAGGGTTTCGTTTAGTGTTAGGGTTAGGGTTATTGTTTGTGTTAGATTTAGGTTTAGGGTTAGGGTTTGGGTAATGGTTAGGGTTAGAATTAGGGTTTCGGTTAGGTTTAGAGTTAGGGTTAGAGTTAGGGTTTGGTTTTGGGTTAGGGTTAGAGTTAAAGTTAGGATTAGGGTTAGGGTTTGGGTTAGGCTTAGGGTTAGGATTAGGGTGAGGGTTAGGGTTAGGGTTTGAGTTTGGGTTAGGGTTAGGTTTAGAGTTAGGGTTAGGGTTAGGGTTAGTGTTCGGGTTAGAGTTTGGGTTAGAGTTAAGGTTAGGGTTAGGGTTTGAATTAAGTTTATGGTTAGGGTTAGGGTTAGTGTTAGGGTTTGGGTTAGGTTTAGGCTTAGGGTTTGGGTTAGGGTTAGGGTTTGGGTTAGGGTAAGGGTTAGGGTTAGTGTTCGGGTTCGAGTTTGTGTAAGGGTTAGTGTTAGTGTTAGGGTTTGGGTTAGGTTTAGGCTTAGGGTTTGTTTAGGGTTTGGATCAAGGTTAGGGTTATGGTTAGGGTTAGGGTTTGGGTTAGGTTAGGTTTAGGGTTTGGGTTAGGGTTAGGGTTTGGGTTAGGGTTAGGGTTACGGTTAGGGTTAGTCTTAGTGTTCGGGTTAGGGTTAGGCTTAGTGTTTGGTTTAGGGTTAGGGTTAGGGTTAGGTTTTTTGTTAGGTTTAGGGTTAGGGTTAGGGTTTATTTAGGGTTAGGGTTAGGGTGAGAGTTTGGTTTGGGTTAGGGTTAGGGTTAGGGTTAGGGTTTGTGTTAGGATTAAGTTTAAGGTTTGGGTTATGTTTATGGTTTGGGTTTGGATTAGGGTTAGGTTTAGGGTTACGGTTAGGGTTAGGGTTAGGGTTTAGGTTAGGGTTAGGGTTAGGGTTATGGTTAGGGTTTGGGTTAAGATTAGGGTTAGGGTTAGGTTTAGGGTAAGGGTTTGGGATAGCGTTAGGTTTAGGATTTGGGTTAGGGTTAGGGTTATAGTTAGGGTTATGGTTAGGGTTTGATTTATGGTTAGGATTAGGGATAGTGTTAGGGTTTTGGTTAGGGTTAGGGTTAGGGTTAGGGTTAGGGTTTGGGTTTGGGTTAGAGTTAGCGTTTGCTTTAGTGTTAGGGTTAGGGTTAGTGTTTGTGTTAGGCTTATGGTTAGGGTTAGGTTTTGGGAAAGGTTAGGTTTAGAATTAGGGTTTAGGTTAGGTTTAGGGTTAGGGTTAGAGTTAGTGTTTGGTTTTCGGTTAGGGTTAGGGTTAGGGTTAGGTTTAGGGTTAGGGTTATAGTTAGGATTAGGGTTAAGTTTTGGGTTAGGGTTAGGGTTAGGATTAGGATTAATGTTAGGATTAGGGTTAGGGTTAAAGTTTGGGTTAGGGTTAGGGTGAGGGTTAGGTTTAGGGATAGGGTTAGGCTTAGGGTAAGGGTTAGGGTTTGGGTTAGGGTTAGTGTTAGGGTAAGGGTTAGGGTTAGGGTTTGGGTTACGTTTAGCGTTGGGGTTAGGGTTTGGGTTAGGAATAGGTTTAGGGTTAGTGTTAAGGTTAGGGTTAGGGTTATGGTTTGGGTTTGGGTTAGGGTTAGGTTTAGGGTTAGGGTAAAGTTTAGGTTTAGGGTTAGGGTTAGGGTTTGTGTTTGGGTTAGGTTAAGGTTTAGGGTTAGGGTTAGTGTTAGTGTTAGATTTTGGGTTTGGGTTAGGGTTAGGGCTAGGGTTAAGATTAGTGTTAGGGTTTGTTTTAGCGTTAGGGTTAGGTTTTGGGTTAGGGTTAAGTTTAGGTTTAGGTTTAGGGTTAGGTTTCATTTGGGTTAGGGTTAGGGTTAGGGTTAGGGTTTGGGTTAGGTTTAGGGTTAGGGTTAGGGTTAGGGTTTGGGTTTGGTTAGGGTTAGGTTTAGGGTTAGGTTTACCATTTGGGTTTGGTTTATAGTAAGGGTTAGGGTTAGGGTTAGGGTTTGGGTTAGGTTTGGGATAGGGTTAGTGTTAGGGTTAGGGTTAGGGTTAGGGTTAGGGTTAGGGTTAAGGTTAGGGTTAGTGTTAGTGTTTGGGTTTGGGTTTCGGTTAGGGGTATCGTTAGGGTTAGTGTTATGGTTTGGTTTAGGGTTAGTGTTATGTTTTCGGTTAGGTTGAGTTTTAGGGTTTGGATTTTGGTTAGGTTTAGCGTTAGGGTTAGGCTTTGGTTTGGGTTAGGGTTAGGGTTAGTGTTAAGCTTGGGGTGGGGGTTAGGGTTAGGGTTGGGTTTTGTTTTACGATTAGGGTTAGGGTTTGGGGTTAGGGTTAGGGTTAGGGTTAGGGTTAGGGTTAGGCTTCGGGTTAGTTTTAGGTTTAGTGTTTGGGTTTGGGTTAGGGTTAGGGTTAGGGTTTGGTGTATGGTTATGGTTAAGTTTTGTTTTAGAGTTAGGGTTAGGCTTAGGGTTAGTCTTTGGGTTTGTGTTAGGGTGAGGGTTTCGTTTAGTGTTAGGGTTAGGGTTATTGTTTGTGTTAGTTTTAGGTTTAGGGTTAGGGTTTGGGTAAGGGTTAGGGTTAGAATTAGGGTTTGGATTAGGTTTAGAGTTAGGGTTAGAGTTAGGATTTGGTTTTGGGTTAGGGTTAGGGTTAAGGTTAGGGTTAGGGTTAGGGTTATAGTTAGGATTAGGGTTAGGGTTTGGGTTAGGCTTAGGGTTAGGATTAGGGTGAGGGTTAGGGTTAGGGTTTGAGTTTGGGTTAGGGTTAGGTTTAGAGTTAGGGTTAGGGTTAGGGTTAGTGTTCGGGTTAGAGTTTGGGTTAGGGTTAAGGTTAGGGTTAGGGTGTGGGGTAGGGATTGAATTAAGGTTAGGGTTAGGGTTAGGGTTTGGGTTATGTTAGAGTTATGGTTTGGGTTAGGGTTAGGGTTTGTGTTAGGGTTAGGTTTAGGGTTAGGGTTAGGGTAAGGGTTACGTTTAGTGTTGGGGTTCGAGTTTGGGTTAGGGTTAGTGTTAGTGTTAGCGTTTGGGTTAGGTTTAGGCTTAGGGTTTGTTTAGGGTTTGGATCAAGGTTAGGGTTATGGTTAGGATTAGGCTTTGGGTTAGGTTAGGGTTAGGGTTTGGGTTAGGGTTAGGGTTTGGGTTAGGGTTAGGGTTACGGTTAGGGTTACGGTTAGTGTTCGGGTTAGGGTTAGGCTTAGTGTTTGGTTTAGGGTTAGGGTTAGGGTTATAGTTAGGATTAGGGTTAAGTTTTGGGTTAGGGTTAGGGTTAGGATTAGGATTAATGTTAGGATTAGGGTTAGGGCTAGGGTTAAGTTTGGGTTAGGGTTAGGGTGAGGGTTAGGTTTAGGGTTAGGGTTAGGCTTAGGGTAAGGGTTAGGGTTTGGGTTAGTGTTAGGGTTAGGGTAAGGGTTAGGGCTCGGGTTTGGTTTTGGGTTAGGGTTAGGTTTAGGGTTAGTGTTAGGGTTTCGGTTTGGGTTAGGGTTAGGGTTAGGTTTAGGTTTAGCGTTAGGTTTAGGTTTAGGGTTTGGGTTAGGGTTAGGGTTAGGCTTTAGGTTTGGGTTAGCTTTAGGTTTAGGGTTAGTGTTAGGTTTAGGATCTGGGTTAGGGTTAGGGTTAGGGTTAGGTTTAGAGTTAGGGTTAGGGTTAGGGTTTGGGTTTGGGCTAGGGTAAGGTTAGGGTTAGGGTAACGGTTAGGGTTAGAATTGGGGTTTGGGTTAGGTTTAGGGTTAGGGTTAGGTTTAGGGTTTGGGTTAGGTTTGGGATAGGGTTAGGGTTAGGGTTAGGGTTAAGGTTATGGTTAGGGTTTGGGTTACGGTTAGGGTTAGGGGTAGGGTTAGGGTAAGGGTTTGGGTTAGGGTTAGGTTTAGGATTTGGATTAGATTTAGGGTTATAGTTAGGATTAGGGTTAGGATTTGATTGAGGGTTAGGATTAGTGATAGTGTTAGGGTTTGTGTTAGGGTTAGGGTTAGAGTTAGGGTTAGGATTTGGGTTTGGGTGAGAGTTAGCGTATGGTTTAGTGTTAGGGTTAGGGTTAGTGTTTGTGTTAGGTTTATGGTGAGGGTTAGGGTTTGGGTAAGGGTTAGGTTTAGAATTAGGGTTTGGGTTATGTTTAGGGTTAGGGTTAGAGTTAGGGTTTGGTTTTCGTTTAGGGTTAGGGTTAGGGTTAGGGTTAGGGTTATAGTTAGGGTGAGTGTTAGGGTTAGGGTTAGGGTTAGGGTTAGGGTTAGGCTTAGGGTAAGGGTTAGGGTTTGCGTTAGGTTTAGGGTTAGGGTAAGGGTTAGGGTTAGGGTTTGGTTTTGGGTTAGGGTTAGGTTTAAGGTTAGTGTTAGGGTTTGGGTTTGGGTTAGGGATAGGGTTAGGTTTAGGTTTAGCATTAGTTTTAGGGTTAGGGTTTGGGTTAGGTTTAGGGTTAGACTTTAGGTTTGGGTTAGCGTTAGGTTTAGGGTTAGTGTTAGGTTTAGGACCTGGGTTAGGGTTAGGGTTAGGGTTAGGTTTAGAGTTAGGGTTAGGGTTAGGGTTTGGGTTTGGGTTAGGGTAAGGGATAGGGTTAGGGTAAGAGTTAGGGTTAGAATTGGGGTTTGGGTTAGGTTTAAGTTTGGGGTTAGGGTTAGGGTTTGGGTTAGGTTTGGGATAGTGTTAGGGTTAGGGTTAGGGTTAGGGTTAGGCTTAGGGTTAAGGTTAGGGTTAGTGTTAGTGTTTGGGTTTGGGTTTCGGTTAGGGGTATGGTTAGGGTTAGGGTTAGGGTTAGTTTTAGGGTTTGGTTTAGGGTTAGTGTTATGTTTTCGGTTAGGTTTAGGTTTAGGGTTTGGGTTTTGGTTAGGTTTAGCGTTAGGGTTAGGCTTTGGTTTGGGTCAGGGTTAGGGTTAGTGTTAAGCTTAGTTTTGGGGTTAGGGTTAGAGTTAGGGTTTGTTTTACGATTAGGGTTAGGGTTAGGGGTTAGGGGTTAGGGGTTAGGGTTAGGGTTAGGGTTAGGCTTCGGGTTAGGGTTAGGTTTAGTGTTTGGGTTTGGGTTAGGGTTAGGGTTAGGGTTTGGTGTATGGTTATGGTTAAGGTTTGTGTTAGAGTTAGGGTTAGGGTTAGGGTTAGGGTTAGGGTTAAGGTTAGGCTTTGGGTTTGGGTTAGGGTTAGGGTTTGTGTTAGGGTTAGGTTTAGGGTTAGGTTTAGGCTTTGGGTTTGGGTTAGTTTTAGGGTTAGGGTTAGGGTTAGGCTTTGGGTTTGGGTTAGGTTTAGAGTTAGGGTTAGGTTTTGGGTTTGGGTTTGGATTAGGTTTAGGGTTAGTGTTAGGGTTAGGGTTAGGGTTAATGTTAGGATTAGGTTTAGGGTTTGGTTTAGGGTTAAGGATGGGTTAGGGTTAGGGTTAGGATTAGGGTTAGGGTTACGTTTAGGGTTAGGTTTAGGATTTGGTTTAGGGTTAGCTTTACAGGTCGGATTAGGGTTAGGGTTTGGGTTAGGATTACGCTTAGGTTTAGGGTTAATGTTAGGATGAGAGTCAGGGTTAGGGTTAGGGTTAGGGTTTGGGTTACGTTTAGCGTTGGGGTTAGGGTTTGGGTTAGGAATAGGTTTAGGGTTAGTGTTAAGGTTAGGGTTAGGGTTATGGTTTGGGTTTGGGTTAGGGTTAGGTTTAGGGTTAGGGTAAAGTTTAGGTTTAGGGTTAGGGTTAGGGTTTGTGTTTGGGTTAGGTTAAGGTTTAGGGTTAGGGTTAGTGTTAGTGTTAGAGTTTGGGTTTGGGTTAGGGTTAGGTGTAGGGTTAGGATTAGTGTTAGGGTTTGTTTTAGCATTAGGGTTGGGTTTTGGGTTAGGGTTAGGTTTAGGTTTAGATTTAGGGTTAGGTTTCATTTGGGTTAGGGTTAGGTTTAGGGTTAGGGTTTGGGTTAGGTTTAGGGTTCGGGTTAGGGTTAGGGTTTGGGTTTGGTTAGGGTTAGGTTTAGGGTTTGGGTTTGGGTTATGGTTAGGGTTAGGGTTAGGGTTAGGGTTAGGGTTAAGGTTAGGGTTAGTGTTAGTGTTTGGGTTTGGATTTCGGTTAGGGGTATGGTTAGGGTTAGTGTTATCTTTTGGTTTAGGGTTAGTGTTATGTTTTCAGTTATGTTTAGGTTTAGGGTTTGGGTTTTGGTTAGGTTTAGCGTTAGGGTTAGGCTTTGGTTTGGGTTAGGGTTAGGGTTAGTGTTAAGCTTAGGATTGGGGTTAGGGTTCCGGTTAGGGATTGTTTTACGATTAGGGTTAGGTTTAGGGGTTAGGGGTTAGGGGTTAGGGTTAGGCTTCGGGTTAGGGTTAGGTTTAGTGTTTGGGTTTGGGTTAGGGTTAGGGTTAGGGTTTGGTGTATGGTTATGGTTAAGGTTTGTGTTAGAGTTAGGGTTAGGGTTAGGGTTAGGCTTTGGCTTTGGGTTAGGATCAGGGTTTCGTTTAGTGTTAGGGTTAGGGTTATTGTTTGTGTTAGATTTAGGTTTAGGGTTAGGGTTTGGGTAATGGTTAGGGTTAGAATTAGGGTTTCGGTTAGGTTTAGAGTTAGGGTTAGAGTTAGGGTTTGGTTTTGGGTAAGGGTTAGAGTTAAAGTTAGGATTAGGGTTAGGGTTTGGGTTAGGCTTAGGGTTAGGATTAGGGTGAGGGTTAGGGTTAGGGTTTGAGTTTGGGTTAGGGTTAGGTTTAGAGTTAGGGTTAGGGTTAGGGTTAGTGTTCGGGTTAGAGTTTGGGTTAGAGTTAAGGTTAGGGTTAGGGTTTGAATTAAGTTTATGGTTAGGGTTAGGGTTAGTGTTAGGGTTTGGGTTAGGTTTAGGCTTAGGGTTTGGGTTAGGGTTAGGGTTTGGGTTAGGGTAAGGGTTAGGGTTAGTGTTCGGGTTCGAGTTTGTGTAAGGGTTAGTGTTAGTGTTAGGGTTTGGGTTAGGTTTAGGCTTAGGGTTTGTTTAGGGTTTGGATCAAGGTTAGGGTTATGGTTAGGGTTAGGGTTTGGGTTAGGTTAGGTTTAGGGTTTGGGTTAGGATTAGGGTTTGGGTTAGGGTTAGGGTTACGGTTAGGGTTAGTCTTAGTGTTCGGGTTAGGGTTAGGCTTAGTGTTTGGTTTAGGGTTAGGGTTAGGGTTAGGTTTTTTGTTAGGTTTAGGGTTAGGGTTAGGGTTTATTTAGGGTTAGGGTTAGGGTGAGAGTTTGGTTTGGGTTAGGGTTAGGGTTAGGGCTAGGGTAAGGGTTTGTGTTAGGATTAAGTTTAAGGTTTGGGTTATGTTTATGGTTTGGGTTTGGATTAGGGTTAGGTTTAGGGTTACGGTTAGGGTTAGGGTTAGGGTTTAGGTTAGGGTTAGGGTTAGGGTTATGGTTAGGGTTTGGGTTAAGATTAGGGTTAGGGTTAGGTTTAGGGTAAGGGTTTGGGATAGCGTTAGGTTTAGGATTTGGGTTAGGGTTAGGGTTATAGTTAGGGTTATGGTTAGGGTTTGATTTATGGTTAGGATTAGGGATAGTGTTAGGGTTTTGGTTAGGGTTAGGGTTAGGGTTAGGGTTAGGGTTTGGGTTTGGGTTAGAGTTAGCGTTTGCTTTAGTGTTAGGGTTAGGGTTAGTGTTTGTGTTAGGCTTATGGTTAGGGTTAGGTTTTGGGAAAGGTTAGGTTTAGAATTAGGGTTTAGGTTAGGTTTAGGGTTAGGGTTAGAGTTAGTGTTTGGTTTTCGGTTAGGGTTAGGGTTAGGGTTAGGTTTAGGGTTAGGGTTATAGTTAGGATTAGGGTTAAGTTTTGGGTTAGGGTTAGGGTTAGGATTAGGATTAATGTTAGGATTAGGGTTAGGGTTAAAGTTTGGGTTAGGGTTAGGGTGAGGGTTAGGTTTAGCGATAGCGTTAGCCTTAGGGTAAGGGTTAGGGTTTGGGTTAGTGTTAGTGTTAGGGTAAGGGTTAGGGTTAGGGTTTGGGTTACGTTTAGCGTTGGGGTTAGGGTTTGGGTTAGGAATAGGTTTAGGGTTAGTGTTAAGGTTAGGGTTAGGGTTATGGTTTGGGTTTGGGTTAGGGTTAGGTTTAGGGTTAGGGTAAAGTTTAGGTTTAGGGTTAGGGTTAGGGTTTGTGTTTGGGTTAGGTTAAGGTTTAGGGTTAGGGTTAGTGTTAGTGTTAGATTTTGGGTTTGGGTTAGGGTTAGGGCTAGGGTTAAGATTAGTGTTAGGGTTTGTTTTAGCGTTAGGGTAAAGTTTAGGTTTAGGGTTAGGGTTAAGTTTAGGTTTAGGTTTAGGGTTAGGTTTCATTTGGGTTAGGGTTAGGGTTAGGGTTAGGGTTTGGGTTAGGTTTAGGGTTAGGGTTAGGGTTAGGGTTTGGGTTTGGTTAGGGTTAGGTTTAGGGTTAGGTTTACCATTTGGGTTTGGGTTATAGTAAGGGTTAGGGTTAGGGTTAGGGTTTGGGTTAGGTTTGGGATACGGTTAGTGTTAGGGTTAGGGTTAGGGTTAGGGTTAGGGTTAGGGTTAAGGTTAGGGTTAGTGTTAGTGTTTGGGTTTGGGTTTCGGTTAGGGGTATCGTTAGGGTTAGTGTTATGGTTTGGTTTAGGGTTAGTGTTATGTTTTCGGTTAGTTTGAGGTTTAGGGTTTGGATTTTGGTTAGGTTTAGCGTTAGGGTTAGGCTTTGGTTTGGGTTAGGGTTAGGGTTAGTGTTAAGCTTAGGGTTGGGGTTAGGGTTAGGGTTAGGTTTTGTTTTACGATTAGGGTTAGGGTTTGGGGTTAGGGTTAGGCGTAGGGTTAGGGTTAGGGTTAGGCTTCGGGTTAGTTTTAGGTTTAGTGTTTGGGTTTGGGTTAGGGTTAGGGTTAGGGTTTGGTGTATGGTTATGGTTAAGTTTTGTTTTAGAGTTAGGGTTAGGCTTAGGGTTAGTCTTTGGGTTTGGGTTAGGGTGAGGGTTTCGTTTAGTGTTAGGGTTAGGGTTATTGTTTGTGTTAGTTTTAGGTTTAGGGTTAGGGTTTGGGTAAGGGTTAGGGTTAGAATTAGGGTTTGGATTAGGTTTAGAGTTAGGGTTAGAGTTAGGATTTGGTTTTGGGTTAGGGTTAGGGTTAAGGTTAGGGTTAGGGTTAGGGTTATAGTTAGGATTAGGGTTAGGGTTTGGGTTAGGCTTAGGGTTAGGATTAGGGTGAGGGTTAGGGTTAGGGTTTGAGTTTGGGTTAGGGTTAGGTTTAGAGTTAGGGTTAGGGTTAGGGTTAGTGTTCGGGTTAGAGTTTGGGTTAGGGTTAAGGTTAGGGTTAGGGTTTGGGTTAGGGTTTGAATTAAGGTTAGGGTTAGGGTTAGGGTTTGGGTTATGTTAGCGTTATGGTTTGGGTTAGGGTTAGGGTTTGTGTTAGGGTTAGGGTTAGGGTTAGGGTTAGGGTAAGGGTTAAGTTTAGTGTTCGGGTTCGAGTTTGGGTTAGGGTTAGTGTTAGTGTTAGCGTTTGGGTTAGGTTTAGGCTTAGGGTTTGTTTAGGGTTTGGATCAAGGTTAGGGTTATGGTTAGGATTAGGCTTTGGGTTAGGTTAGGGTTAGGGTTTGGGTTAGGGTTAGGGTTCCGGTTAGGGTTACGGTTAGTGTTCGGGTTAGGGTTAGGCTTAGTGTTTGGTTTAGGGTTAGGGTTAGGGTTAGGTTTTTTGTTAGGATTAGGATTAGGGTTAGGGTTAGGGTTTGGTTACGGTTAGGGTTAGGGTGAGAGTTTGGTTTGGGTTAGGGTTAGGGTTAGGGTTAGGGTAAGGGTTTGTGTTAGGATTAGGTTTAAGGTTTGGGTTATGGTTATGGCTTGGGTTTGGTTTAAGGTTAGGGTTAGGGTTACGGTTAGGGTTAGGGTTAGGGTTTAGGTTAGGGTTAGGGTTAGGGTTATGGTTAGGGTTTGGGTTAAGTTTAGGGTTAGGGTTAGGGTTAGGGTAAGGGTTTGGGATAGTGTTAGGTTTAGGATTTGGGTTAGGGTTACGGTTATAGTTAGGATTATGTTTAGGGTTTGATTTAGGGTTAGGATTAGGGATAGTGTTAGGGTTTTGGTTTGGGTTAGGGTTAGAGTTTGGGTTAGGAGTAGTGTTAATGTTAGGGTTTGGGTTAGGGTTAGGTTTAGGGTTAGGGTTTGGGTTTGGGTTAGAGTTAGCGTTTGCTTTAGTGTTAGGGTTAGGGTTAGTGTTTGTGTTAGGCTTATGGTTAGGGTTAGGGTTTGGGAAAGGTTAGGTTTAGAATTAGCGTTTAATTTAGGTTTAGGGTTAGGGTTAGAGTGAGGGTTTGGTTTTCGGTTAGGGTTAGGGTTAGGGTTAGGGTTAGGGTTAGGGTTATAGTTAGGATTAGGGTTAAGTTTTGGGTTAGGGTTAGGGTTAGGATTAGGATTAATGTTAGGATTAGGGTTAGGGCTAGGGTTAAAGTTTGGGTTAGGGTTAGGGTGAGGGTTAGGTTTAGGGTTAGGTTTAGGCTTAGGGTAAGGGTTAGGGTTTGGGTTAGTGTTAGGGTTAGGGTAAGGGTTAGGGCTCGGGTTTGGTTTTGGGTTAGGGTTAGGTTTAGGGTTAGTGTTAGGGTTTCGGATTGGGTTAGGGTTAGGGTTAGGTTTAGGTTTAGCGTTAGGTTTAGGGTTAGGGTTTGGGTTAGGGTTAGGGTTAGGCTTTAGGTTTGGGTTAGCTTTAGGTTTAGGGTTAGTGTTAGGTTTAGGATCTGGGTTAGGGTTAGGGTTAGGGTTAGGTTTAGAGTTAGGGTTAGGGTTAGGGTTAGGGTTAGGTTTATAGTTAGGGTTAGTGTTAGGTTTTGGGTTAGGGTGAGTGTTAGGGTTAGGGTTAGGGTTAGGGTTAGGCTTAGGGTTAGGCTTAGGGTAAGGGTTAGGGTTTGGGTTAGGGTTAGGGTTAGGGTAAGTGTTAGGGTTAGGGTTTGGTTTTGGGTTAGGGTTAGGTTTAAGGTTAGTGTTAGGGTTTGGGTTTGGGTTAGGGATAGGGTTAGGTTTAGGTTTAGCATTAGTTTTAGGGTTAGGGTTTGGGTTAGGTTTAGGGTTAGACTTTAGGTTTGGGTTAGCGTTAGGTTTAGGGTTAGTGTTAGGTTTAGGACCTGGGTTAGGGTTAGGGTTAGGGTTAGGTTTAGAGTTAGGGTTAGGTTTAGGGTTTGGGTTTGGGTTAGGGTAAGGGTTAGGGTTAGGGTAAGAGTTAGGGTTAGAATTGGGGTTTGGGTTAGGTTTAAGTTTGGGGTTAGGGTTAGGGTTTGGGTTAGGTTTGGGATAGTGTTAGGGTTAGGGTTAGGGTTAGGGTTAGGCTTAGGGTTAAGGTTAGGGTTAGTGTTAGTGTTTGGGTTTGGGTTTCGGTTAGGGGTATGGTTAGGGTTAGGGTTAGGGTTAGTTTTAGGGTTTGGTTTAGGGTTAGTGTTATGTTTTCGGTTAGGTTTAGGTTTAGGGTTTGGGTTTTGGTTAGGTTTAGCGTTAGGGTTAGGCTTTGGTTTGGGTCAGGGTTAGGGTTAGTGTTAAGCTTAGTTTTGGGGTTAGGGTTAGAGTTAGGGTTTGTTTTACGATTAGGGTTAGTGTTAGGGGTTAGGGGTTAGGGGTTAGGGTTAGGGTTAGGGTTAGGCTTCGGGTTAGGGTTAGGTTTAGTGTTTGGGTTTGGGTTAGGGTTAGGGTTAGGGTTAGGGTAAGGGTTTGTGTTAGGATTAGGTTTAAGGTTTGGGTTATGGTTATGGCTTGGGTTTGGTTTAAGGTTAGGGTTAGGGTTACGGTTAGGGTTAGGGTTAGGGTTTAGGTTAGGGTTAGGGTTAGGGTTATGGTTAGGGTTTGGGTTAAGTTTAGGGTTAGGGTTAGGGTTAGGGTAAGGGTTTGGGATAGTGTTAGGTTTAGGATTTGGGTTAGGGTTACGGTTATAGTTAGGATTATGTTTAGGATTTGATTTAGGGTTAGGATTAGGGATAGTGTTAGGGTTTTGGTTTGGGTTAGGGTTAGAGTTAGGGTTAGGATTAGTGTTAATGTTAGGGTTTGGGTTAGGGTTAGGTTTAGGGTTAGGGTTTGGGTTTGGGTTAGAGTTAGCGTTTGCTTTAGTGTTAGGGTTAGGGTTAGTGTTTGTGTTAGGCTTATGGTTAGGGTTAGGGTTTGGGAAAGGTTAGGTTTAGAATTAGGGTTTAATTTAGGTTTAGGGTTAGGGTTAGAGTTAGGGTTTGGTTTTCGGTTAGGGTTAGGGTTAGGGTTAGGGTTAGGGTTAGGGTTATAGTTAGGATTAGGGTTAAGTTTTGGGTTAGGGTTAGGGTTAGGATTAGGATTAATGTTAGGATTAGGGTTAGGGTTAGGGTGAGGGTTAGGTTTAGGGTTAGGGTTAGGCTTAGGGTAAGGGTTAGGGTTTGGGTTAGTGTTAGGGTTAGGGTAAGGGTTAGGGCTCGGGTTTGGTTTTGGGTTAGGGTTAGGTTTAGGGTTAGTGTTAGGGTTTCGGATTGTGTTAGGGTTAGGGTTAGGTTTAGGTTTAGCGTTAGGTTTAGGGTTAGGGTTTGGGTTAGGGTTAGGGTTAGGGTTAGGCTTAGGGTAAGGGTTAGGGTTTGCGTTAGGTTTAGGGTTAGGGTAAGGGTTAGGGTTAGGGTTTGGTTTTGGGTTAGGGTTAGGTTTAAGGTTAGTGTTAGGGTTTGGATTTGGGTTAGGGATAGGGTTAGGTTTAGGTTTAGCATTAGTTTTAGGGTTAGGGTTTGGGTTAGGTTTAGGGTTAGACTTTAGGTTTGGGTTAGCGTTAGGTTTAGGGTTAGTGTTAGGTTTAGGACCTGGGTTAGGGTTAGGGTTAGGGTTAGGTTTAGAGTTAGGGTTATGGTTAGGGTTTGGGGTTGGGGTAGGGTAAGGGTTAGGGTTAGGGTAAGAGTTAGGGTTAGAGTTGGGGTTTGGGTGAGGTTTAAGTTTGGGGTTAGGGTTAGGGTTTGGGTTAGGTTTGGGATAGTGTTAGGGTTAGGGTTAGGGTTAGGGTTAGGCTTAGGGTTAAGGTTAGGGTTAGTGTTAGTGTTTGGGTTTGGGTTTCGGTTAGGGGTATGGTTAGGGTTAGGGTTAGGGTTAGTTTTAGGGTTTGGTTTAGGGTTAGTGTTATGTTTTCGGTTAGGTTTAGGTTTAGGGTTTGGGTTTTGGTTAGGTTTAGCGTTAGGGTTAGGCTTTGGTTTGGGTCAGGGTTAGGGTTAGTGTTAAGCTTACTTTTGGGGTTAGGGTTAGAGTTAGGGTTTGTTTTACGATTAGGGTTAGGGTTAGGGGTTAGGGGTTAGGGGTTAGGGTTAGGGTTAGGGTTAGGCTTCGGGTTAGGGTTAGGTTTATTGTTTGGGTTTGGGTTAGGGTTAGGTTTAGGGTTTGGTGTATGGTTATGGTTAAGGTTTGTGTTAGAGTTAGGGTTAGGGTTAGGGTTAGGGTTAGGGATAAGGTTAGGCTTTGGGTTTGGGTTAGGGTTAGGGTTTGTGTTAGGGTTAGGTTTAGGGTTAGGTTTAGGCTTTGGGTTTGGGTTAGTTTTAGGGTTAGGGTTAGGGTTAGGCTTTGGGTTTGGGTTAGGTTTAGAGTTAGGGTTAGGTTTTGGGTTTGGGTTTGGATTAGGTTTAGGGTTAGTGTTAGGGTTAGGGTTAGGGTTAATGTTAGGATTAGGTTTAGGGTTTGGTTTAGGGTTAAGGATGGGTTAGGGTTAGGGTTAGGATTAGGGTTAGGGTTAGGTTTAGGGTTAGGTTTAGGATTTGGTTTAGGTTTAGCTTTACAGGTCGGAGTAGTGTTAGGGTTTGGGTTAGGGTTAAGCTTAGGTTTAGGGTTAATGTTAGGATGAGAGTCAGGGTTAGGGTTAGGGTTAGGGTTTGGGTTACGTTTAGCGTTGGGGTTAGGGTTTGGGTTAGGAATAGGTTTAGGGTTAGTGTTAAGGTTAGGGTTAGGGTTATGGTTTGGGTTTGGGTTAGGGTTAGGTTTAGGGTTAGGGTAAAGTTTAGGTTTAGGGTTAGGGTTAGAGTTTGTGTTTGGGTTAGGTTAAGGTTTAGGGTTAGGGTTAGTGTTAGTGTTAGAGTTTGGGTTTGGGTTAGGGTTAGGGGTAGGGTTAGGATTAGTGTTAGGGTTTGTTTTAGCATTAGGGTTGGGTTTTGGGTTAGGGTTAGGTTTAGGTTTAGGTTTAGGGTTAGGTTTCATTTGGGTTAGGGTTAGGTTTAGGGTTAGGGTTTGGGTTAGGTTTAGGGTTAGGTTTAGGATTTGGTTTAGGGTTAGCTTTACAGGTCGGATTAGGTTTAGGGTTTGGGTTAGGGTTACGCTTAGGTTTAGGGTTAATGTTAGGATGAGAGTCAGGGTTAGGGTTAGGGTTAGGGTTTGGGTTACGTTTAGCGTTGGGGTTAGGGTTTGGGTTAGGAATAGGTTTAGGGTTAGTGTTAAGGTTAGGGTTAGGGTTATGGTTTGGGTTTGGGTTAGGGTTAGGTTTAGGGTTAGGGTAAAGTTTAGGTTTAGGGTTAGCGTTAGAGTTTGTGTTTGGGTTAGGGTAAGGTTTAGGGTTAGGGTTAGTGTTAGTGTTAGGGTTAGGGTTTGGGTTTGGTTAGGGTTAGGTTTAGGGTTTGGGTTTGGGTTATGGTTAGGGTTAGGGTTAGGGTTAGGGTTAGGGTTAAGGTTAGGGTTAGTGTTAGTGTTTGGGTTTGGGTTTCGGTTAGGGGTATGGTTAGGGTTAGTGTTATCTTTTGGTTTAGGGTTAGTGTTATGTTTTCAGTTATGTTTAGGTTTAGGGTTTGGGTTTTGGTTAGGTTTGGCGTTAGGTTTAGGCTTTGGTTTGGGTTAGGGTTAGGGTTAGTGTTAAGCTTAGGATTGGGGTTAGGGTTACGGTTAGGGTTTGTTTTACGATTAGGGTTAGGGTTAGGGGTTAGGGGTTAGGGGTTAGGGTTAGGCTTCGGGTTAGGGTTAGGTTTAGTGTTTGGGTTTGGGTTAGGGTTAGGGTTAGGGTTTGGTGTATGGTTACGGTTAAGGTTTGTGTTAGAGTTAGGGTTAGGGTTAGGGTTAGGCTTTGGCTTTGGGTTAGGTCAGGGTTTCGTTTAGTGTTAGGGTTAGGGTTATTGTTTGTGTTAGTTTTAGGTTTAGGGTTAGGGTTTGGGTAATGGTTAGGGTTAGAATTAGGGTTTCGGTTAGGTTTAGAGTTAGGGTTAGAGTTAGGGTTTGGTTTTGGGTTAGGGTTAGAGTTAAAGTTAGGATTAGGGTTAGGGTTTGGGTTAGGCTGAGGGTTAGGATTAGGGTGAGGGTTAGGGTTAGGGTTTGAGTTTGGGTTAGGGTTAGGTTTAGAGTTAGGGTTAGGGTTAGGGTTAGTGTTCGGGTTAGAGTTTGGGTTAGAGTTAAGGTTAGGTTTAGGGTTTGAATTAAGTTTGAGTTTAGTGTTAGGGTTAGTGTTAGGGTTTGGGTTAGGTTTAGGCTTAGGGTTTGGGTTAGGGTTAGGGTTTGGGTTAGGGTAATGGTTAGGGTTAGTGTTCGGGTTCGAGTTTGTGTAAGGGTTAGTGTTAGTGTTAGGGTTTGGGTTAGGTTTAGGCTTAGGGTTTGTTTAGGGTTTGGATCAAGGTTAGGGTTATGGTTAGGGTTAGGGTTTGGGTTAGGTTAGGTTTAGGGTTTGGGTTAGGGTTAGGGTTTGGGTTAGGGTTAGGGTTACGGTTAGGGTTAGTCTTAGTGTTCGGGTTAGGGTTAGGCTTAGTGTTTGGTTTAGGGTTAGGGTTAGGGTTAGGTTTTTTGTTAGGTTTAGGGTTAGGTTTAGGGTTTATTTAGGGTTAGGGTTAGGCTGAGAGTTTGGTTTGGGTTAGGGTTAGGGTTAGGGTTAGGGTAAGGGTTTGTGTTAGGATTAGGTTTAAGGTTTGGGTTATGTTTATGGTTTGGGTTTGGATTAGGGTTAGGGTTAGGGTTACGGTTAGGGTTAGGGTTAGGGTTAGGGTTTAGGTTAGGGTTAGGGTTAGGGTTATGGTTAGGGTTTGGGTTAAGATTAGGGTTAGGGTTAGGGTTAGGGTAAGGGTTTGGGATAGCGTTAGGTTTAGGATTTGGGTTAGGGTTAGGTTATAGTTAGGGTTATGGTTAGGATTTGATTTATGGTTAGGATTAGTGATAGTGTTAGGGTTTGGGTTAGGGTTAGGGTTAGGGTTAGGGTTAGGGTTAGGGTTTGGGTTTGGGTTAGATTTAGCGTTTGCTTTAGTGTTAGGGTTAGGGTTAGTGTTTGTGTTAGGCTTATGGTTAGGGTTAGGGTTTGGGAAAGGTTAGGTTTAGAATTAGGGTTTAGGTTAGGTTTAGGGTTAGGGTTAGAGTTAGTGTTTGGTTTTCGGTTAGGGTTAGGGTTAGGGTTAGGTTTAGGGTTAGGGTTATAGTTAGGATTAGGGTTAAGTTTTGGGTTAGGGATAGGGTTAGGATTAGGATTAATGTTAGGATTAGGGTTAGGGTTACGGTTAAGGTTTGGGTTAGGGTTAGGGTGAGGGTTAGGTTTAGGGTTAGGGTTAGGCTTAGGGTAAGGGTTAGGGTTTGTGTTAGGGTTAGGGTTAGGGTAAGGGTTAGGGTTAGGGTTTGGTTTTGGGTTAGGGTTAGGTTTAGGGTTAGTTTTAGGGTTTGGGTTTGGGTTAGGGTTAGGGTTAGGTTTAGGTTTAGCGTTAGGTTTAGGGTTAGGTTTTGGGTTAGGGTTAGGGTTAGGCTTTAGGTTTGGGTTAGCTTTAAGTTTAGGGTTAGTGTTAGGTTTAGGATCTGGGTTAGGGTTAGGGTTAGGGTTAGGTTTAGGGTTAGGGTTAAGTTTTGGGTTAGGGTTAGGGTGAGGGTGAGGGTTAGGGTTTGAGTTTGGGGTAGGGTTAGGTTTAGAGTTAGGGTTAGGGTTAGGGTTAGTGTTCAGGTTAGAGTTTGGATTAGGGTGAGAGTTAGGGTTAGGGTTTGGGTTAGGGTTTGAATTAAGGTTAGGGTTAGGGTTAGGGTTAGGGTTAGCGTTAGGGTATGGGTTAGGTTAGGGTTAGGGTTTGTGTTATGGTTAGGGTTTGGGTGAGGGTTTGGTTTAGAGTTAGGGTTAGGATTTGGGTTAGGGTTAGGGTTAAAGTTAGGATTAGGGTTAGGGTTTGTTTTAGGGATAGGGATAGGAATAGGGTTAGGGTTACGGTTAGGGTTAGGGTCAGGTTTAGGGTTTGGGTTAGCGTTGTGGTTAGGGTTAATGTTAGGATTAGGGTTAGGGTTAGTGTTAGGGTTAATGTTAGGATTAGGGTTAGGGATAGGGGTAGGGTTAGGGTTCGGGTTTGGGTTAGGGTTAGGTTTAGGGTTAGGGTTAGCATTAGGTTTAGGGTTAGGATTTGGGTTAGGTTTAAGGTTAGGGTTAGGGTTAAGGTTAGGGTTAGGGTTAATGTTAGGATAAGGGTCAGGGTTTGGGTTAGGGTTAGGGTTAGGGTTTGGGTTAGGGTTAGCTTTAGGGTTAGGGTTTCGTTTAGGGATAGGTTTAGTATTAGGGTTAGGGTTTGGGTTTCGGTTAGGGTTTGGTTTAGGGTTAGGGTTAGGGTTTAATTTGGGTTAGGGTTAGGTTTAGGGTTAGGGTTTGGGTTAGATTTAGGGTTAGGGTTACGGTTAGGGTTTGGTTTTGGGTTAGGTTTAGGGTAAGGGTTTCATTTGGGTTAGGGTTAGGGTTAGGGTTAGGCTTTGTGTTAGGTTTAGGGTTAGGGTTAGGGTTAGTGTTTGGGTTTCGGTTAGGGTTAGGTTTAGGTTTAGGTTTAGGATTTGGGTTTGTGTTAGGTTTAGTGTTAGTGTTAGGGTTAGGGTTAGGGTTAATGTTAGGATTAGGGTTAGGTTTAGGTTTAGGGTTAAGGATGGGTTAGGGTTAGGGTTAGGATTAGGTTTAGGGTTAGGTTTAGGGTTAGGTTTAGGATTTGGTTTAGGGTTAGCTTTACAGGTAGGATTAGTTTTAGGGTTTGGGTTAGGGTTACGCTTAGGTTTAGGGTTAATGTTAGGATGAGAGTCAGGGTTAGGATTAGGGTTAGGGTTTGGGTTAGGTTTAGCGTTGGGGTTAGGGTTCGGGTTAGGAATAGGTTTAGGGTTAGTGTTAGGGTTAGGGTTAGGGTTATGCTTTGGGTTTGGGTTAGGGTTAGGTTTAGGGTTAGGGTAAATTTTAGGCTTAGGGTTAGGGTTAGGATTTGTGTTTGGGTTAGGTTAAGGTTTAGGGTTAGGTTTAGTGTTAGTGTTAGAGTTTGGGTTTGGGTTAGGGTTAGGGGTAGGGTTAGGATTAGTGTTAGGGTTTGATTTAGCGTTAAGGTTAGGTTTTGGGTTAGGGTTAGGGTTAGGGTTAGGATTTGGGTTTGGGTTAGGTTTAGGTTTAGAGTTTGGGTTAGTGTTTCATTTGGATTAGGGTTAGGGTTAGGGTTAGGGTTTGGGTTAGGTTTAGGGTTAGGGTTAGGGTTAGGGTTTGGGTTTGGTTAGGGTTAGGTTTAGGGTTAGGTTCAGGGTTTGGGTTTGGTTTAGGTTTACCTTTAGGTTTAGGGTTAGGGTTAGGGTTAGCGTTAGAGTTTGGGTTAGGGTTAGTGTTAGGGTTAGGTTTAGCTTTAGGGTTAGGTTTAGGGTTAGGTTTTGGGTTTGGTTTAGTGTGAGGGTTAGGGTTGGAGTTAGTGTTCGTGTTAGGGTTTGGTTATGGGTTAAGTTTAGAGTTAGGGTTAGGGTTAGGGTTATGGTTAGGGTTTGTGTTAGTGTTAGGGTTAGGTTTAGGGTTAGGGTTGGGGTTAGGTTTTGTGTAAGGTTTAGGGGTACGATTTGATTTATGGTTATGGTTTGGGTTTGGTTTAGTGTTAGGGTTAGGGTTGGGTTTAGGATTAGTGTTAGGGTTTGGGCTAGGGTTAGGTTTAGGGTTAGGGTTAGGGTTAGGGTTTGGTTTAGGGTTATGGTAAGGGTTAGGGTTAGGGTGGGTGTTAGGGTTTGGGTTTGGGTTAGGTTTAGGCTTAGGGTTAGGGTTAGGGTTAGGGTTACGGTTAGTGTTAGGGAATGGTTTAGGGTTACTGTTATGTTTTTGGTTAGGGTTAGTGCTAGCGGTTAGGGTTAAGGTTAGGGTTGGGTTTGGGTTAGGGATAGGTTTAGTGTTAGATTTAGTATTAGTTTTAGGGTTAGGGTTAGGGTTAGGGTTAGGGTTAGGGTTTGGGTTAGGTTTAGGGTTAGGCTTAGTATTTGGTTTAGGGTTAGAGTTATAGTTAGGATTAGGGTTAGGGTTTCGGTTAGGGTTAGGGTTAGGGTTAATATTAGGATTACGGTTAGGGTTTGGGTTCGGCTTCGGGTTAGGATTAGGATTAATGTTAGGATTAGGGTTAGGGTTAGGGTTAAGGTTTTTGTTAGGATTAGGGTGAGGGTTAGGGTTAGGGTTTGAGTTTGGGTTAGGGTTAGGGTTAGGTTTAGAGTTAGGGTTAGGGTTAGGGTTAGTGTTCGGGTTAGAGTTTGGGTTAGGGTTAAAGTTAGGGTTAGGGTTTGGATTAGGGTTTGAATTAAGGTTAGGGTTAGGGTTAGGTTTAGCGTTAGGGTATGGGTTAGGTTAGGGTTAGCGTTTGGGTTATGGTTAGGGTTTGGGTTAGAGTTAGGTTTAGAGTTAGGGTTAGCATATGGGTTAGGGTAAGGGTTAAAGTTAGGATTAGGGTTAGGGTTTGTTTTAGGGATAGGGATAGCCATAGGGTTAGGGTTTGGGTTAGGGTTAGGGTTAGGGTTAGGATCAGGGTTAGGGTTTGGGTTAGGCTTAGGGTAAGTGTAAGGGTTAGGGTTAGGGTTTGTTTTAGGGTTAGGGTTAGGGTTATTGTTTGTGTTAGGTTTAGGGTTAGGGTTAGGGTTTGGGTTAGGTTTAGGGTTAGGATTATGGTTTGGCTTAGGTTTAGGGTAAGGGTTAGGTTTAGGGTTTGGTTTGGATTCGGCTTAGGGTTAGGGTTAGGGTTAGGGTTAGGTTTAGGGTTTGGGTTAGGCTTAGGGTAAGGGTTAGGGTTTGGGTTAGGGTTAGGGTTAGGGTAAGGGTTAGGGTTAGGGTTAGGGTTTGGTTTGGGTTCGGCTTAGGTTTAGGGTTAGTGTTAAGGTTTGGTTTTGGGTTAGGGTTTGGGTTAGGTTTAGGTTTAGCGTTAGGTTTAGGGTTAGGGTTTGGGTTAGGGTTAGGGTGAGGGTTAGGTTATAGTTACGGTTAGGGTTAGGGTTTGGGTTTGGGTTAGGGTAAGGGTTAGGGTTAGTGTAAGGGTTAGGGTTAAAATTGAGGTTTTTGTTAGGTTTAGGGTTAGGGTTAGGGTTAGGGTTAGGGTTATTGTTAGGATTAGTGTTATTGTTAGAGTTTGGGTTAGGGTTAGAATTAGTGTTAGTGTTACGGTTTGGGTTAGGGTTGGGGTTAGGGTTATGTTTAGTGTTTGGGTGAGGGGTTGGGTTGGGGTGGGTGTTAGGGTTAGGTTTAGGTTGTGGGATAGGGGTAGGTTTAGGATTTGGAATAGAATTAGCGTTATATTTAGGATTAGGGTTAGGGTTTGATTTAAGGTTAGGATTAGGGATAGTGTTAGGGTTTGGGTTAGGGTTAAGGTTAGAGTCAGGGTTAGGATTAGTGTTAGTGTTAGGGTTTGGTTTAGGGTTAGGTTTAGGGTTATGATTAGGGTTTGGGTTAGGGTTAGGCTTAGGTGTAGGGTTAGTGTTTGTTTTACGGTTAGGGTTAGTGTTAGGGGTTAGGGGTTAGGGGTTAGGGATAGGGTTAGGGTTAGTCTTAGGATTAGGGTTAGGTTTAGGTTTTGGATATGGGTTAGGGTTAGGGTTAGGGTTTGGTGTATGGTTAGGGTTAAGGTTTGTGTTAGGGTTAGGGTAAGGGTTAGGTTTAGGCTTTGGTTTTGGGTGAGAGTTAGCGTTTGGTTTAGTGTTAGGGTTAGGGTTAGTGTTTGTGTTAGGTTTATCGTGAGGGTTAGGTTTTGGGTAAGGGTTAGGTTTAGAATTAGGGTTTGGGTTAGGTTTAGTGTTAGGGTTAGAGTTAGGATTTGGTTTTCGGTTAGGGTTAGGGTTAGGGTTAGGGTTAGGGTTATAGTTAGGGTTAGGGTTAGGATTAGGATTAATGTTCGGATTAGGGTTAGGGTTAGGGTTAGGGTGAGCGTTAGGTTTAGGGTTAGGCTTAGGGTTAGGCTTAGGGTAAGGGTTAGGGTTTGGGTTAGGGTTAGGGTTAGGCTTTAGGTTTGGGTTAGCGTTAGGTTTAGAGTTAGTGTTAGGTTTAGGATCTGGGTTAGGGTTAGATTACGGTTAGGGTTAGGGTTTGGGTTTGCGTTCGGGTAAGGGTTAGGGTTAGTGTAAGGGTTAGGGTTATTGTTTGTCTTAGTTTTAGGGTTAGTGTTAGGGTTTGGGTAAGGGTTAAGGTTAGAATTAGGGTTTGGGTTAGGTTTAGGGTTAGGGTTAGAGTTAGGGTTTGGTTTTGGGTTAGGGTTAGGGTTAAGGTTAGGGTTAGGTTTAGGGTTATAGTTAGGATTAGAGTTAGGGTTTGGGTTAGGCTTAGGGTTAGGATTAGGATTAATATTAGGATTAGGGTTAGGGTTAGGGTTAAGGTTTGGGTTAGGGTTAGGGTGAGGGTTAGGGTTAGGGTTTGAGTTTGGGTTAGGGTTAGATTTAGAGTTAGGTTTAGGGTTAGGGTTAGTGTTCGGATTAGAGTTTGGGTTAGGGTTAAGTTAGGGTTAGGGTTTGGCTTAGGGTTTGAATTAAGGTTAGGGTTAGGGTTAGGGTTAGGGTGAGAGTTTGGTTTTGGGTTATGGTTAGGGTTAGGGTTAGGGTTAGGGTAAGGGTTAGGGTTAGTGTTCGGGTTCAAGTTTGGTTTAGGGTTAGTGTTAGTGTTAGGGTTTTGGTTAGGTTTAGGCTTAGGGTTTGTTTAGGGTTTGGATCAAGGTTAGGGTTATGGTAGGGTTAGGTTTAGGGTTAGGGTTTGGGTTAGGTTACGGTTAGGGTTTGGCTTAGGGTTAGGGTTTGGGTTAGGGTTAGGGTTATAGTTAGGGTTAGGGTTAGTGTTTGGGTTAGGGTTAGGCTTAGTGTTTGGTTTAGGGTTAGGGTTAGGGTTAGGTTTTTTGTTAGGTTTAGGGTTAGCGTTAGGGTTTGGGTTAGGGTTAGGGTTAGGATTAGGGTTTGGGTTAGGGTTAGGGTTAGGGTGAGAGTTTGGTTTTGGGTTAGGGTTAGGGTTAGGGTTAGGGTAAGTGTTTGTGTTAGGAATTAGGTTTCGGGTTTGGGTTATGGTTATGACTTGGGTTTGGTTTAGGGTTAGGTTTAGGGTTACGGTTAGGGTTATTGTTATGGTTAGGATTAGTGTTATTGTTAGGGTTTGGGTTAGGGTTAGGGTTAGGGTTAGGATTAGTGTTAGTGTTAGTGTTAGGGTTAGGGTTAGGTGTAGGGTTACGGTTTGGGATACGGTTAGGTTTAGGATTTGGGTTAGGGTTAGGGTTAAAGTTAGGATTAGGGTTAGGGTTTGATTGAGGGTTAGGATTAGGGATAGTTTTAGGGTTTGGGTTAGGTTTAGGGTTAGAGTTAGGGTTAGGATTAGGGTTAGCGTTAGGTTTAGGGTTAGGATTTGGTTTAGGGTTAGGGTTATAGTTAGGGTT
Organism: Eospalax fontanierii; assembly: GCA_035773235.1. Classification (NCBI taxonomy): domain Eukaryota; kingdom Metazoa; phylum Chordata; class Mammalia; order Rodentia; family Spalacidae; genus Eospalax; species Eospalax fontanierii. The sequence goes on along the minus strand of JAJHUQ010000044.1, from coordinate 2,830,813 downwards.
AGGGTTAGTGTTTGGGTTATGGTTAGGCTTAGTGTTTGGTTTAGGGTTATGGTTAGGGTTAGGTTTTTTGTTAGGTTTAGGGTTAGCGTTAGGGTTTGGGTTAGGGTTAGGTTTAGGATTAGGGTTTGGGTTAGGGTTAGGGTTAGGGTGAGAGTTTGGTTTTGGGTTAGTGTTAGGGTTAGGGTTACGGTAAGGGTTTGTGTTAGGAATTAGGTTTAGGGTTTGGGTTATGGTTATGACTTGGGTTTGGTTTAGGATTAGGTTTAGGGTTACGGTTAGGGTTATTGTTATGGTTAGGAATAGTGTTTTTGTTAGGGTTTGGGTTAGGTTTAGGGTTAGGGTTAGGATTAGTGTTAGTGTTAGGGTTAGGGTTAGGGTTAGGATTAGGCTTAGGCTAAGCGTTAGGGTTTGCGTTAGGGTTAGGGTTAGGGTAAGGGTTAGGGTTAGGGTTTGGTTTTGGGTTAGGGTTAGGTTTAGGGTTAGTGTTAGGGTTTGGGTTTGGGTTAGGGTTAGGGTTAGGTTTAGGTTTAGCATTAGTTTTAGGGTTAGGGATTGGGTTAGGGTTAGGGTTAGACTTTAGGTTTGGGTTAGCGTTAGGTTTAGGGTTAGTGTTAGGTTAGGTTTAGGGTTAGGGTTAGGGTTAGGGTTTGGGTTAGGTTGAGGGTTAGGGTTAGGGTTAGGATTTGGGTTAGGTTTGGGATAGGGTTAGGGTTAGGGTTAAGGTTAGGGTTAGGGTTAAGGTTAGGGTTAGTGTTTGTGTTTGGGTTTGGGTTAGGGTTAGTTGTAGGGTTACGGTTTGGGATAGGGTTAGGTTTAGGATTTGGGTTAGGGTTAGGGTTAAAGTTAGGATTAGGGTTAGGGTTTGATTGAGGGTTAGGATTAGGGATAGTGTTAGGGTTTGGGTTAGGGTTAGGGTTAGGGTTAGGGTTAGAGTTAGGGTTAGGATTAGGGTTTGCGGTAGGGTTAGGGTTAGGATTTGGTTTAGGGTTAGGGTTATAGTTAGGATTAGGGTTAGGGTTTGTTTTAGGGATCGGGATAGGAATAGGGTTAGGGTTTCGGTTAGGGTTAGGGTCAGGTTTAGGGTTTGGGTTAGCGTTGTGGTTAGGGTTAATGTTAGGATTAGGGTTAGGGTTAGTGTTAGGGTTAATGTTAGGATTCGGGTTAGGGATAGGGGTAGGGTTAGGGTTCGGGTTTGGGTTAGGGTTAGGTTTAGGGTTAGGGTTAGCATTAGGTTTAGGGTTAGGGTTTGGGTTAGGTTTAAGGTTAGGGTTAGGGTTAGGGTTAATGTTAGGATAAGGGTCAGGGTTTGGGTTAGGGTTAGGGTTAGGGTTTGTGTTAGGGTTAGCTTTAGGGTTGGGGTTTCTGTTAGGGATAGGTTTAGGATTAGGGTTAGGGTTTGGGTTTCTGTTAGGGTTTGGTTTAGGGTTAGGGTTAGGGTTTAATTTGGGTTAGGGTTAGGTTTAGGGTTAGGGTTTGGGTTAGATTTAGGGTTAGGGTTACGGTTAGGGTTTGGTTTTGGGTTAGGTTTAGGGTAAGGGTTTCATTTGGGTTAGGGTTAGGGTTAGGGTTAGGCTTTGTGTTAGGTTTAGGGTTAGGGTTAGGGTTAGTGTTTGGGTTTCGGTTAGGGTTAGGTTTAGGTTTAGGTTTAGGATTTGGGTTTGTGTTAGGTTTAGTGTTAGTGTTAGGGTTAGGGTTAGGGTTAATGTTAGGATTAGGGTTAGGTTTAGGTTTAGGGTTAAGGATGGGTTAGGGTTAGGGTTAGGATTAGGGTTAGGGTTAGGTTTAGGGTTAGGTTTAGGATTTGGTTTAGGGTTAGCTTTACAGGTAGGATTAGTTTTAGGGTTTGGGTTAGGGTTACGCTTAGGTTTAGGGTTAATGTTAGGATGAGAGTCAGGGTTAGGATTAGGGTTAGGGTTTGGGTTAGGTTTAGCGTTGGGGTTAGGGTTCGGGTTAGGAATAGGTTTAGGGTTAGTGTTAGGGTTAGGGTTAGGGTTATGGTTTGGGTTTGGGTTAGGGTTAGGTTTAGGGTTAGGGTAAATTTTAGGCTTAGGGTTAGGGTTAGGATTTGTGTTTGGGTTAGGTTAAGGTTTAGGGTTAGGGTTAGTGTTAGTGTTAGAGTTTGGGTTTGGGTTAGGGTTAGGGGTAGGGTTAGGATTAGTGTTAGGGTTTGATTTAGCGTTAGGGTTAGGTTTTGGGTTAGGGTTAGGGTTAGGGTTAGGATTTGGGTTTGGGTTAGGTTTAGGTTTAGAGTTTGGGTTAGTGTTTCATTTGGATTAGGGTTAGGGTTAGGGTTAGGGTTTGGGTTAGGTTTAGGGTTAGGGTTAGGGTTAGGGTTTGGGTTTGGTTAGGGTTAGGTTTAGGGTTAGGTTCAGGGTTTGGGTTTGGTTTAGGTTTACCTTTAGGTTTAGGGTTAGGGTTAGGGTTAGGTTCAGGGTTTGGGTTTGGTTTAGGTTTACCTTTAGGTTTAGGGTTAGGGTTAGGGTTAGGGTTAGGGTTAGGGTTAGGGTTAGTGTTTGGGTTTGGGTTAGGGTTAGTTGTAGGGTTACGGTTTGGGATAGGGTTAGGTTTAGGATTTGGGTTAGGGTTAGGGTTAAAGTTAGGATTAGGGTTAGGGTTTGATTGAGGGTTAGGATTAGGGATAGTGTTAGGGTTTGGGTTAGGGTTAGGGTTAGGGTTAGGGTTAGAGTTAGGGTTAGGATTAGGGTTTGCGGTAGGGTTAGGGTTAGGATTTGGTTTAGGGTTAGGGTTATAGTTAGGATTAGGGTTAGGGTTTGTTTTAGGGATCGGGATAGGAATAGGGTTAGGGTTTCGGTTAGGGTTAGGGTCAGGTTTAGGGTTTGGGTTAGCGTTGTGGTTAGGGTTAATGTTAGGATTAGGGTTAGGGTTAGTGTTAGGGTTAATGTGAGGATTCGGGTTAGGGATAGGGGTAGGGTTAGGGTTCGGGTTTGGGTTAGGGTTAGGTTTAGGGTTAGGGTTAGCATTAGGTTTAGGGTTAGGGTTTGGGTTAGGTTTAAGGTTAGGGTTAGGGTTAGGGTTAATGTTAGGATAAGGGTCAGGGTTTGGGTTAGGGTTAGGGTTAGGGTTTGGATTAGGGTTAGCTTTAGGGTTAGGGTTTCTGTTAGGGATAGGTTTAGGATTAGGGTTAGGGTTTGGGTTTCTGTTAGGGTTTGGTTTAGGGTTAGGGTTAGGGTTTAATTTGGGTTAGGGTTAGGTTTAGGGTTAGGGTTTGGGTTACATTTAGGGTTAGGGTTACGGTTAGGGTTTGGTTTTGGGTTAGGTTTAGGGTAAGGGTTTCATTTGGGTTAGGGTTAGGGTTAGGGTTAGGCTTTGTGTTAGGTTTAGGGTTAGGGTTAGGGTTAGTGTTTGGGTTTCGGTTAGGGTTAGGTTTAGGTTTGGGTTTAGGATTTGGGTTTGTGTTAGGTTTAGTGTTAGTGTTAGGGTTAGGGTTAGGGTTAATGTTAGGATTAGGGTTAGGTTTAGGTTTAGGGTTAAGGATGGGTTAGGGTTAGGGTTAGGATTAGGGTTAGGGTTAGGTTTAGGGTTAGGTTTAGGATTTGGTTTAGGTTTAGCTTTACAGGTAGGATTAGTTTTAGGGTTTGGGTTAGGGTTACGCTTAGGTTTAGGGTTAATGTTAGGATGAGAGTCAGGGTTAGGATTAGGGTTAGGGTTTGGGTTAGGCTTAGGGTTAGGGTTAGGGTTAGGGTTTGGGTTTGGTTAGGGTTAGGTTTAGGGTTACGTTCAGGTTTTGGGTTTGGTTTAGGTTTACCTTTAGGTTTAGGGTTAGGGTTAGGGTTAGCGTTAGAGTTTGGGTTAGGGTTAGTGTTAGGGTTAGGTTTAGGGTTAGGTTTAGGTTTAGGGTTAATTTTGGGTTTGGTTTAGTGTAAGGGTTAGGGTTGGAGTTAGTGTTAGTGTTAGGGTTTGGTTATGGGTTAAGTTTAGAGTTAGGGTTAGGGTTAGGGTTATGGTTATGGTTTGTGTTAGTGTTAGGGTTAGGTTTAGGGTTAGGGTTGGGGTTAGGTTTTGTGTTAGGTTTAGGGTTAGGATTTGATTTATGGTTATGGTTTGTGTTTGGTTTAGTGTTAGGGTTAGGGTTGGGTTTAGGATTAGTGTTAGGGTTTGGGCTAGGGTTAGGTTTAGGGTTAGGGTTAGGGTTAGGGTTTGGTTTAGGGTTATGGTAAGGGTTAGGGTTAGGGTGGGTGTTAGGGTTTGGGTTTGGGTTAGGGTTAGGCTTAGGGTTAGGGTTAGGGTTAGGGTTACGGTTAGTGTTAGGGAATGGTTTAGGGTTACTGTTAGGTTTTTGGTTAGGGTTAGTGCTAGCGGTTAGGGTTAGGGTTAGGGTTGGGTTTGGGTTAGGGATAGGTTTAGTGTTAGATTTAGTATTAGTTTTAGGGTTAGGGTTAGGTTTAGGGTTAGGGTTAGGGTTTGGGTTAGGTTTAGGGTTAGGCTTAGTATTTGGTTTAGCGTTAGGGTTATAGTTAGGATTAGGGTTAGGGTTTCGGTTAGGGTTAGGGTTAGGGTTAATATTAGGATTAGGGTTAGAGTTTGGGTTAGGCTTAGGGTTAGGATTAGAATTAATGTTAGGATTAGGGTTAGGGTTAGGGTTAAGGTTTGGGTTAGGATTAGGGTGAGGGTTAGGGTTAGGGTTTGAGTTTGGGATAGGGTTAGGGTTAGGTTTAGAGTTAGGGTTAGGGTTAGGGTTAGTGTTCGGTTTAGAGTTTGGGTTAGGGTTAAAGTTAGGGTTAGGGTTTGGATTAGGGTTTGAATTAAGGTTAGGGTTAGGGTTAGGGTTAGCGTTAGGGTATAGGTTAGGTTAGGGTTAGCGTTTGGGTTATGGTTAGGGTTTGGGTTAGGGTTAGGTTTAGAGTTAGGGTTAGGATTTGGGTTAGGGTAAGGGTTAAAGTTAGGATTAGGGTTAGGGTTTGTTTTAGGGATAGGGATAGCCATAAGGTTAGGGTTTGGGTTAGGGTTAGGGTTAAGGTTAGGATCAGGGTTAGGGTTTGGGTTAGGCTTAGGGTAAGTGTAAGGGTTAGGGTTAGGGTTTGTTTTAGGGTTACGGTTAGGGTTATTGTTTGTGTTAGGTTTAGGGTTAGGGTTAGGGTTTGGGTTAGGTTTAGGGTTAGGATTATGGTTTGGCTTAGGTTTAGGGTAAGGGTTAGGTTTAGGGTTTGGTTTTGGTTCGGCTTAGGGTTAGGGTTAGGGTTAGGGTTAGGTTTAGGGTTTGGGTTAGGCTTAGGGTAAGGGTTAGGGTTTGGGTTAGGGTTAGGGTTAGGGTAAGGGTTAGGGTTAGGGTTAGGGTTTGCTTTGGGTTCGGCTTAGGTTTAGGGTTAGTGTTAAGTTTTGGTTTTGGGTTAGGGTTTGGGTTAGGTTTAGGTTTAGCGTTAGGTTTAGGGTTATTGTTTGGCTTTGGGTTAGGGTCAGGGTTAGGGTTAGTGTAAGGGTTAGGGTTAAAATTGAGGTTTTTGTTAGGTTTAGGGTTAGGGTTAGGGTTAGGGTTAGGGTTATGGTTAGGATTAGTGTTATTGTTAGTGTTTGGGTTAGGGTTAGAATTAGTGTTAGTGTTAGGGTTTGGGTTAGGGTTGGGGTTAGGGTTATGTTTAGTGTTTGGGTTAGGGTTAGGGTTAGGGTTAGTGTTAGGGTTAGGTTTAGGTTTTGGGATAGGGTTAGGTTTAGGATTTGGGTTAGAATTAGCGTTATAGTTAGGATTAGGGTTAGGGTTTGATTTAAGGTTAGGATTAGGGATAGTGTTAGGGTTTGGGTTAGGGTTAAGGTTACAGTCAGGGTTAGGATTAGTGTTAGTGTTAGGGTTTGGTTTAGGGTTAGGGTTAGGGTTATGATTAGGGTTTGGGTTAGGGTTAGGCTTAGGTATAGGGTTAGGGTTTGTTTTTCGGTTAGGGTTAGTGTTAGGGGTTAGGGGTTAGGGGTTAGGGTTAGGGTTAGGGTTAGTCTTAGGGTTAGGGTTAGGTTTAGGTTTTGGATATGGGTTAGGGTTAGGGTTAGGGTTTGGTGTATGGTTAGGGTTAAGGTTTGTGTTAGGGCTAGGGTAAGGGTTAGGTTTAGGCTTTGGGTTTGGGTGAGAGTTAGCGTTTGGTTTAGTGTTAGGGTTAGGGTTAGTGTTTGTGTTAGGTTTATCGTGAGGGTTAGGTTTTGGGTAAGGGTTAGGTTTAGAATTAGGATTTGGGTTAGGTTTAGTGTTAGGGTTAGAGTTAGGATTTGGTTTTCGGTTAGGGTTAGGGTTAGGGTTAGGGCTAGGGTTATAGTTAGGGTTAGGGTTAGGATTAGGATTAATGTTCGGATTAGGGTTAGGGTTAGGGTTAGGGTGAGCGTTAGGGTTAGGGTTAGGCTTAGGGTTAGGCTTAGGGTAAGGGTTAGGGTTTGGGTTAGGGTTAGGGTTAGGGTAAGTGTTAGGATTAGGGTTTGGTTTTGGGTTAGGGTTAGGTTTAGGGTTAGTGTTAGGGTTTGGGTTTGGCTTAGGGTTAGGGTTAGTGTTAGGTTTAGGTTTAGCATTAGTTTTAGGGTTAGGGATTGGGTTAGGGTTAGGGTTAGACTTAGGGTTAGGGTTAGGGTTAGGGTTATAGTTAGGGTTAGGGTTAGGATTAGGATTAATGTTCGGATTAGGGTTAGGGTTAGGGTTAGGGTGAGAGTTAAGGTTAGGTTAGGCTTAGGGTTAGGCTTAGGGTAAGGGTTAGGGGTTGGGTTAGGGTTAGGGTTAGGGGAAGGGTTAGGATTAGGGTTTGGCTTTAGGTTTGGGTTAGCGTTAGGTTTAGGGTTAGTGTTTGGTTTAGGATCTGGTTTAGGGTTAGGGTTAGGGTTAGGTTTAGAGTTAGGGTTAGGGTTAGGGTTTGGGTTTGGGTTAGGGTAAGGGTTAGGGTTAGGGTAATTGTTAGGGTTAGAATTGGGATTTGGGTTAGGTTTAGGGTTAGGGTTAGGGTTAGGGTTTATGTTAGGTTTGGGATAGGGTTAGGGTTAGGGTTAGGGTTAAGGTTAGGGTTAGTGTTAGTGTTTGGGTTTGGGTTTCGGTCAGGGGTATGGTTAGGGTTAAGGTTAGGGTTAGTGTTAGTGTTTGGTTTAGGGTTAGGGTTAGGTTTAGGGTTAGGTTTTGGGTTTGAGTTAGTGTAAGGGTTAGGTTTGGAGTTAGTGTGAGTGTTAGGGTTTGGTTATGGGTTAAGGTTAGAGTTAGGGTTAGGGTTAGGGTTATGGTTAGGGTTTGTGTTAGTGTTAGGTTTCGGTTTAGGGTTAGGGTTGGGGTTAGGTTTTGTGTTAGGTTTAGGGTTAGGATTTGATTTATGGTTATGCTTTGGGTTTGGTTTAGGGTTAGGGTTAGGGTTGGGTTTAGGATTAGTGTTAGGGTTTGGGCTAGGGTTAGGTTTAGGGTTAGGGTTAGGGTTAGGGTTTGATTTTGGGTTATGGTAAGGGTTAGGGTTAGGGTTAGTGTTAGGGTTTGGGTTTGGTTTAGGGTTAGGCTTAGGGTTAGGGTTAGGGTTAGGGTTACGGTTAGTGTTAGGGAATGGTTTAGGGTTACTGTTATGTTTTTGGTTAGGGTTAGGTTTAGGATTTGGGTTTTGGTTAGGTTTAGCGTTAGGGTTAGGCTTTGGTTTGGGTGAGGGTTAGGGTTAGTGTTAAGCTTAGGGTTGGGGTTAGGGTTAGGGTTAGGGTTTGTTTTACGATTAGGATTAGGGTTAGGGGTTAGGGTTAGGGTTAGAGTTACGCTTCGGGTTAGGGTTAGGTTGAGTGTTTGGGTTTGGGTTAGGGTTAGGGTTATGATTTGGTGTATGGTTATGGTAAAGGTTTGTGTTAGAGTTAGGGTTAGGGTGAGGGTTAGGCTTTGGGTTTGGGTTAGGGTGAGGGTGTGGTTTAGTGTTAGGGTTAGGGTTATTGTTTGTGTTAGTTTTAAGGTTAGGGTTAGGATTAGGGTTAGGGTTAGGCTTTAGGTTTGGGTTAGCGTTAGGTTTAGAGTTAGTGTTAGGTTTAGGATCTGGGTTAGGGTTAGATTACGGTTAGGGTTAGGGTTTGGGTTTGTGTTAGGGTAAGGGTTAGGGTTAGTGTAAGGGTTAGGGTTATTGTTTGTCTTAGTTTTAGGGTTAGTGTTAGGGTTTGGGTAAGGGTTAAGGTTAGAATTAGGGTTTGGGTTAGGTTTAGGGTTAGGGTTAGAGTTAGGGTTTGGTTTTGGGTTAGGGTTTGGGTTAAGGTTAGGGTTAGGTTTAGGGTTATAGTTAGGATTAGAGTTAGGGTTTGGGTTAGGCTTAGGGTTAGGATTAGGATTAATATTAGGATTAGGGTTAGGGTTAGGGTTAAGGTTTGGGTTAGGGTTAGGGTGAGGGTTAGGGTTAGGGTTTGAGTTTGGGTTAGGGTTAGATTTAGAGTTAGGTTTAGGGTTAGGGTTAGTGTTCGGATTAGAGTTTGGGTTAGGGTTAAGGTTAGGGTTAGGGTTTGGGTTAGGGTTTGAATTAAGGTTAGGGTTAGGGTTAGGATTAGGATGAGAGTTTGGTTTTGGGTTATGGTTAGGGTTAGGGTTAGGGTTAGGGTAAGGGTTAGGGTTAGTGTTCGGGTTCAAGTTTGGTTTAGGGTTAGTGTTAGTGTTAGGGTTTTGGTTAGGTTTAGGCTTAGGGTTTGTTTAGGGTTTGGATCAAGGTTAGGGTTATGGTTAGGGTTAGGTTTAGGGTTAGGGTTTGGGTTAGGTTACGGTTAGGGTTTGGCTTAGGGTTAGGGTTTGGGTTAGGGTTAGGGTTATAGTTAGGGTTAGGGTTAGTGTTTGGGTTAGGGTTAGGCTTAGTGTTTGGTTTAGGGTTAGGGTTAGGGTTAGGTTTTTTGTTAGGTTTAGGGTTAGCGTTAGGGTTTGGGTTAGGGTTAGGGTTAGGATTAGGGTTTGGGTTAGGGTTAGGGTTAGGGTGAGAGTTTGGTTTTGGGTTAGGGTTAGGGTAAGGGTTTGTGTTAGGAATTAGGTTTCGGGTTTGGGTTATGGTTATGACTTGGGTTTGGCTTAGGGTTAGGTTTAGGGTTACGGTTAGGGATATTGTTATGGTTAGGATTAGTGTTATTGTTAGGGTTTGGGTTAGGGTTAGGGTTAGGGTTAGGATAAGTGTTAGTGTTAGTGTTAGAGTTAGGGTTAGGTGTAGGGTTACGGTTTGGGATAGGGTTAGGTTTAGGATTTGGGTTAGGGTTAGGGTTAAAGTTAGGATTAGGGTTAGGGTTTGATTGAGGGTTAGGATTAGGGATAGTGTTAGGGTTTGGGTTAGGTTTAGGGTTAGAGTTAAGGTTAGGATTAGGGTTAGCGTTAGGGTTAGGGTTAGGATTTGGTTTAGGGTTAGGGTTATAGTTAGGGTTAGGGTTAGTGTTTGGGTTAGGGTTAGGCTTAGTGTTTGGTTTAGGGTTAGGGTTAGGGTTAGGTTTTTTGTTAGGTTTAGGGTTAGCGTTAGGGTTTGGGTTAGGGTTAGGTTTAGGATTAGGGTTTGGGTTAGGGTTAGGGTTAGGGTGAGAGTTTGGTTTTGGGTTAGGGTTAGGGTTAGGGTTAGGGTAAGGGTTTGTGTTAGGAATTAGGTTTAGGGTTTGGGTTATGGTTATGACTTGGGTTAGGTTTAGGATTAGGTTTAGGGTTACGGTTAGGGTTATTGTTATGGTTAGGATTAGTGTTATTGTTAGGGTTTGGGTTAGGTTTAGGGTTAGGGTTAGGATTAGTGGTAGTGTTAGGGTTATGATTAGGGTTAGGTGGAGGGTTACGGTTTGGGATAGGGTTAGGTTTAGGATTTGGGTTAGGGTTAGGGTTAAAGTTAGGATTAGGGTTAGGGTTTGATAGAGGGTTAGGATTAGGGATAGTGTTAGGGTTTGGGTTAGGGTTAGGGTTAGAGTTAGGGTTAGTGTTTGGTTTTCGTTTAGGGTTAGGGTTAGGGTTAGGGTTAGGGTTATAGTTAGGGTTATGGTTAGGTTTTGGGTTAGGGTGAGGGTTAGGGTTAGGGTTAGGGTTAGGATTAGGCTTAGGCTAAGCGTTAGGGTTTGCGTTAGGGTTAGGGTTAGGGTAAGGGTTAGGGTTAGGGTTTGGTTTTGGGTTAGGGTTAGGTTTAGGGTTAGTGTTAGGGTTTGGGTTTGGGTTAGGGTTAGGGTTAGGTTTAGGTTTAGCATTAGTTTTAGGGTTAGGGATTGGGTTAGGGTTAGGGTTAGACTTTAGGTTTGGGTTAGCGTTAGGTTTAGGGTTAGTGTTAGGTTAGGGTTAGGGTTAGGGTTAGGGTTAGGGTTTGGGTTAGGTTGAGGGTTAGGGTTAGGGTTAGGGTTTGGGTTAGGTTTGGGAAAGGGTTAGGGTTTGGGTTAGGGTTAGGGTTAGGGTTAGGGTTAGGGTTAAGGTTAGGGTTAGTGTTTGTGTTTGGGTTTGGGTTAGGGTTAGTTGTAGGGTTACGGTTTGGGATAGGGTTAGGTTTAGGATTTGGGTTAGGGTTAGGTTTAAAGTTAGGATTAGGGTTAGGGTTTGATTGAGGGTTAGGATTAGGGATAGTGTTAGGGTTTGGGTTAGGGTTAGGGTTAGACTTTAGGTTTGGGTTAGCGTTAGGTTTAGGGTTAGTGTTAGGTTAGGGTTAGGGTTAGGGTTAGGGTTAGGGTTTGGGTTAGGTTTAGTGTTAGGGTTAGGGTTAGGGTTTGGGTTAGGTTTGGGATAGGGTTAGGGTTAGGGTTAGGGTTAGGGTTAGGGTTAAGGTTAGGGTTAGTAGTAGTGTTTGGGTTTGGGTTTCGGTTACGGGTATGGTTAGGGTTAGGGTTAGGGTTAGTGTTAGGGCTTGGTTTAGGGTTAGTGTTATGTTTTAGGTTTGGTTTATGTTTAGGGTTTGGGTTTTGGTCAGGTTTAGCGTTAGGGTTAGGCTTTGGTTTGGGTTAGGGTTAGGGTTAGTGTTAAGTTTAGGGTTGGGGTTAGGGTTAGGGGTTAGGGGTTAGGGGTTAGGGTTAGGGTTAGGGTTAGTCTTCGGGTTAGGGTTAGGTTTAGTGTTTGGGTTTGGGTTAGGGTTAGGGTTAGGGTTTGGTGTATGGTTATGGTTAAGGTTTGTGTTAGAGTTAGGGTTAGGGTTAGGGTTAGGGGTAGGGTTAAGTTTAGGCTTTGGGTTTAGGTTAGTGTTAGGGTATGTGTTAGGGTTAGGTTTAGGGTTAGGTTTAGGCTTTGGGTTTGGGTTAGGTTTAGGGTTAGGGTTAGGGTTAGTGTTTGGGTTTGGGTTAGGTTTAGAGTTAGGGTTAGGGTTTGGTTTTGGGTTTGGATTAGGTTTAGGGTTAGTGTTAGAGTTAGGGTTAGGGTTAATGTTAGGTTTAGGATTAGGGTTAGGGTTAGGTTTAGGGTTAAGAATGGGTTAGGGTTAGGGTAAGGATTAGGGTTAGGGTTAGGTTTAGGGTTAGGTTTAGGATTTGTTTTAGGGTTAGCTTTACAGGTAGGATTAGGGTTAGGGTTTGGGTTAGGGTTACGCTTAGGTTTAGGGTTAATGTTAGGATGAGACTCAGGGTTAGGGTTAGGGTTAGGGTTTGGGTTACGTTTAGCCTTGGGGTTAGGGTTTGGGTTAGGAATAGGTTTAGGGTTAGTGTTAGGGTTAGAGTTAGGGTTATGGTTTGGGTTTGGGTTAGGGTTAGGTTTAGGGTTAGGTTAAAGTTTAGGTTTAGGGTTAGGGTTAGGGTTTGTGTTTGAGTTAGGTTAAGGTTTAGGGTTAGGGTTAGTGTTAGTGTTAGAGTTTGGGTTTGGGTTAGGGTTAGGGGTAAGGTTAGGATTAGTGTTAGGGTTTGTTTTAGAGTTAGGGTTAGGTTTAGGTTTAGGGTTAGGGTTAGGGTTAGGGTTTGGGTTTCATTTGGGTTAGGGTTAGGGTTAGGGTTTGGGTTAGGTTTAGGGTAAGGGTTAGGGTTAGGGTTTCGGTTTGGTTAGGGTTAGGTTTAGGGTTAGGTTTAGGGTTTGGGTTTGGGTTAGGTTTAGGTTTAGGTTTAGGGTTTCATTTCGTTTAGGGTTAGGGTTATGGTTAGGGTTTGTGTTAGGTTTAGGTTTAGGTTTAGGGTTAGGGTTAGGGTTAGGGTTAGAGTTTGGGTTAGGGTTAGTGTTAGTGTTAGGTTTAGAGTTAGGGTTAGGTTCAGGGTTAGGTTTTGGGTTTGGGTTAGTGTAAGGGTTAGGGTTGGAATTAGTGTTAGTATTAGGGTTTGGTTATGGGTTAAGGTTAGAGTTAGGGTTAGGGTTAGGGTTATGGTTAGGGTTTGTGTTAGTCTTAGGGTTAGGTTTAGGGTTAGGGTTGGGGTTATGGTTTGTGTTAGGTTTAGGGTTAGGATTTGATTTATGGTTATGCTTTGGGTTTGGTTTAGGGTTAGGGTTAGGGTTAGGTTTAGGATTAGTGTTAGGGTTTGGGCTAGGGTTAGGTTTAGGGTTAGGGTTAGTGTTAGGGTTTGGTTTTGGGTTATGGTAAGGGTAAGGGTTAGGGTTAGTGTTAGGGTTTGGGTTTGGTTTAGGGTTATGCTTAGGGTTAGCGTTAAGGTTAGGGTTACGGTTAGAGTTAGGGAATGGTTTAGGGTTACTGTTATGTTTTTGGTTAGGGTTAGTGTTAGGGGTTAGGGTTGGGGTTAGGGTTGGTTTTGGGTTAGGGTTAGGTTTAGTGTTAGATTTAGTATTAGTTTTAGGGTTAGTGTTAGTGTTAGGGTTAGGATTAGTGTTTGGGTTAGGTTTAGGTTTAGGCTTAGTATTTGGTTTAGGGATAGGGTTATAGATAGGATTAGGGTTAGGGTTTCGGTTAGGGTTAGGGTTAGGGTTAATGTTAGGATTAGGGTTAGGGTTTGGGTTAGGCTTAGGGTTAGGATTAGGATTAATGTTAGGATTAGGGTTAGGGTTAGGGTTAAGGTTTGGGTTAGGGTTAGGGTGAGGGTTAGGGTTAGGGTTTGAGTTTGGGTTAGGGTTAGGTTTAGAGTTAGGGTTAGGTGTATGGTTAGTGTTCGGGTTAGAGTGTGGCTTAGGTATAAAGTTAGGGTAAGGGATGAGATTAGGGTTTGAATTAAGGTTAGGGGTAGGGTTAGGGTTAGCGATAGGGTATGGGTTAGTTTAGGGTGAGGGTTTGGGTTATGGTTATGGTTAGGGTTTGGGTTAGGGTTAGGTTTAGAGTTAGGGTTAGGATTTGGGTTAGGGTTAGGGTTATAGTTAGGATTAGGGTTAGGGTTTGTTTTAGGGATAGGGATAGGCATAGGGTTAGGGTTTGGGTTAGCGTTAGGGTTAGGGTTAGGGTTAGGATCAGGGTTAGGGTTTGGGTTAGGGTTAGGGTTAGGGTTAGGGTAAGGGTTAGGGTTAGAATTGGGGTTTGGGTTAGGTTTGGGATAGGGTTAGGGTTAGGGTTAGGGTTAGGGTTAGGTTAGGGTTAAGATTAGGGTTAGTGTTAGTGTTTGGGTTTGGGTTTCGGTTAGGGGTATGGTTAGGGTTAGGGTTAGGGTTAGTGTTAGGGCTTGGTTTAGGGTTAGGGTTATATTTTCATTTAGGTTTAGGTTTAGGGTTTGGGTTTTGGTTAGGTTTAGGGTTAGGGTTAGGCTTTGGTTTGGGTTAGGGTTAGAGTTAGTGTTAAGCTTAGGGTTAGGGTTAAAATTCGGGTTAGGGTTCGGTTTCGGGTTTGGGTTTGGGTTAGGGTTAGGGTTAGGGTTTGATGTATGCTTATGTTTAAGGTTTGTGTTAGAGTTAGGGTTAGGGTTAGTGTTAGGCTTTGGGTTTGGGTTAGGGTTAGGTTTAGAGTTAGGGTTAGGGTTAGGGTTAGTGTTCAGGTTAGAGTTTGGGTTAGGGTTAAAGTTAGGGTTAGGGTTTGGGTTAGGGTTTGAATTAATGTTAGGGTTAGGGTTATGGTTAGGGTTAGCGTTAGGTTATGGGTTAGGTTAGGGTTAGGTTTTTGGTTATTGTTAGGGTTTGGGTTAGGGTTAGGGTTAGAGTGAGGGTTAGGATTTGGGTTAGGGTTAGGGTTATAGTTAGGATTAGGGTTAGGGTTTGTTTTAGGGATAGGGATAGGAATAGGGTTAGGGTTTGGGTTAGGGTTAGGGTCAGGTTTAGGGTTTGGTTTAGGGTTAGGGTTACGGTTAATGTTAGGATTAGGGTTAGGGTTAGTGTTAGGGTTAATGTTAGGATTAGGTTTAGGGATAGGGTTAGGGTTAGGGTTCTGGTTTGGGTTAGGGTTAGGATTAGGGTTAGGGATAGCATTAGGTTTAGGGTTAGGGTTTGGGTTAGGTTTAAGGTTAGTGTTAAGGTTAATGTTAGGATAAGGGTCAGGGTTTGGGTTAGGGTTAGGGTTAGCATTTGGGTTAGGGTTAGGGTTATAGTTAGGATTAGGGTTAGGGTTTGTTTTAGGGATAGCATAGGAATAGGGTTAGGGTTTGGGTTAGGGTTAGGGTTAGGGTTAGGGTTAGGGTCAGGTTTAGGGTTTGGGTTAGGGTTAGGGTTAGAGTTAATGTTAGGATTAGGGTTAGGGTTAGTGTTAGGGTTAATGTTAGGATTAGGGTTAGGGATAGGGTTAGGGTTAGGGTTCGGGTTTGGGTTATTTTTAGGATTAGGGTTAGGGTTAGCATTAGGTTTAGGGTTAGGGTTTGGGTTAGGTTTAAGGTTACTGTTAGGGTTAATGTTAGGTTAAGGGTCAGGGTTTGCGTTAGGGTTAGGGTTAGGGTTAGGGTTTGCGTTAGGGTTAGCTTTAGGGTTAGGGTTTGGGTTAGGGATAGGATTAGGATTACGGTTAGGGTTTGGGTTTCGGTTAGGGTTTGGTTTAGGGTTAGGGTTAGGGTTTCATTTGGGTTAGGGTTAGCTTTAGGGTTAGGGTTTGGCTTAGGGACAGGATTAGGATTACGGTTAGGGTTTGGTTTAGGGTTAGGGTTAGGGTTTCATTTGGGTTAGGGTTAGGGTTAGGGTTAGGGTTTGGGTTAGGTTTAGGGTAAGGGTTAGGGTTAGGGTTTGGGTTTGGTTAGGGTTAGGTTTAGGGTTAGGTTTAGGGTTTGGGTTTGGGTTAGGTTTAGGTTTAGGTTTAGGGTTTCATTTCGTTTAGGGTTAGGGTTATGGTTAGGGTTTGTGTTAGGTTTAGGTTTAGGTTTAGGGTTAGGGTTAGGTTTAGAGTTAGAGTTTGGGTTAGGGTTAGTGTTAGTGTTAGGTTTAGAGTTAGGGTTAGTTTTAGGGTTAGGTTTTGGGTTTGGATTAGTGTAAGGGTTAGGGTTGGAATTAGTGTTAGTATTAGGGTTTGGTTATGGGTTAAGGTTAGAGTTAGGGTTAGGGTTAGGGTTATGGTTAGGGTTTGTGTTAGTGTTAGGGTTAGGTTTAGGGTTAGGGTTGGGGTTATGGTTTGTGTTAGGTTTAGGGTTAGGATTTGATTTATGGTTATGCTTTGGGTTTGGTTTAGGGTTAGGGTTAGGGTTAGGTTTAGGATTAGTGTTAGGGTTTGGGCTAGGGTTAGGTTTAGGGTTAGGGGTAGTGTTAGGGTTTGGTTTTGGGTTATGGTAAGGGTAAGGGTTAGGGTTAGTGTTAGGGTTTGGGTTTGGTTTAGGGTTATGCTTAGGGTTAGCGTTAAGGTTAGGGTTACGGTTAGAGTTAGGGAATGGTTTAGGGTTACTGTTATGTTTTTGGTTAGGGTTAGTGTTAGGGGTTAGGGTTGGGGTTAGGGTTGGGTTTGGGTTAGTGTTAGGTTTAGTGTTAGATTTAGTATTAGTTTTAGGGTTAGTGTTAGGGTTAGGGTTAGGATTAGTGTTTGGGTTAGGTTTAGGTTTAGGCTTAGTATTTGGTTTAGGGATAGGGTTATAGATAGGATTAGGGTTAGGGTTTCGGATAGGGTTACGGTTAGGGTTAATGTTAGGATTAGGGATAGGGTTTGGGTTAGG
>JAJHUQ010000044.1:2775000-2810000 GCA_035773235.1 Eospalax fontanierii | reverse complement strand
TAGGGTTAGTGTTTGGGTTAGGGTTAGGCTTAGTGTTTGGTTTAGGGTTAGGGTTAGGGTTAGGTTTTTTGTTAGGTTTAGGGTTAGCGTTAGGGTTTGGGTTAGGGTTAGGGTTAGGATTAGGGTTTGGGTTAGGGTTAGGGTTAGGGTGAGAGTTTGGTTTTGGGTTAGGGTTAGGGTAAGGGTTTGTGTTAGGAATTAGGTTTCGGGTTTGGGTTATGGTTATGACTTGGGTTTGGCTTAGGGTTAGGTTTAGGGTTACGGTTAGGGATATTGTTATGGTTAGGATTAGTGTTATTGTTAGGGTTTGGGTTAGGGTTAGGGTTAGGGTTAGGATTAGTGTTAGTGTTAGGGTTAGGGTTAGGGTTAGGTGTAGGGTTACGGTTTGGGATAGGGTTAGGTTTAGGATTTGGGTTAGGGTTAGGGTTAAAGTTAGGATTAGGGTTAGGGTTTGATTGAGGGTTAGGATTAGGGATAGTGTTAGGGTTTGGGTTAGGTTTAGGGTTAGAGTTAAGGTTAGGATTAGGGTTAGCGGTAGGGTTAGGGTTAGGATTTGGTTTAGGGTTAGGGTTATAGTTAGGGGTAGGGTTAGTGTTGGGGTTAGGGTTAGGCTTAGTGCTTGGTGTAGGGTTAGGGTTAGGGTTAGGTTTTTTGTTAGGTTTAGGGTTAGCGTTAGGGTTTGGGTTAGGGTTAGGTTTAGGATTAGGGTTTGGGTTAGGGTTAGGGTTAGGGTGAGAGTTTGGTTTTGGGTTAGGGTTAGGGTTAGGGTTAGGGTAAGGGTTTGTGTTAGGAATTAGGTTTAGGGTTTGGGTTATGGTTATGACTTGGGTTAGGTTTAGGATTAGGTTTAGGGTTCCGGTTAGGGTTATTGTTATGGTTAGGATTAGTGTTATTGTTAGGGTTTGGGTTAGGTTTAGGGTTAGGGTTAGGATTAGTGTTAGTGTTAGGGTTATGGTTAGGGTTAGGGGTAGGGTTACGGTTTGGGATAGGGTTAGGTTTAGGATTTGGGTTAGGGTTAGGGTTAAAGTTAGGATTAGGGTTAGGGTTTGATAGAGGGTTAGGATTAGGGATAGTGTTAGGGTTTGGGTTAGGGTTAGGGTTAGAGTTAGGGTTAGTGTTTGGTTTTCGTTTAGGGTTAGGGTTAGGGTTAGGGTTAGGGTTATAGTTAGGGTTAGGGTTAGGTTTTGGGTTAGGGTGAGGGTTAGGGTTAGGGTTAGGGTTAGGATTAGGCTTAGGCTAAGCGTTAGGGTTTGCGTTAGGGTTAGGGTTAGGGTAAGGGTTAGGGTTAGGGTTTGGTTTTGGGTTAGGGTTAGGTTTAGGGTTAGTGTTAGGTTAGGGTAAGGGTTAGGGTTAGGGTTAGGTTTAGGTTTAGCATTAGTTTTAGGGTTAGGGATTGGGTTAGGGTTAGGGTTAGACTTTAGGTTTGGGTTAGCGTTAGGTTTAGGGTTAGTGTTAGGTTAGGGTTAGGGTTAGGGTTAGGGTTAGGGTTTGGGTTAGGTTGAGGGTTAGGGTTAGGGTTAGGGTTTGGGTTAGGTTTGGGATAGGGTTAGGGTTAGGGTTAGGGTTAGGGTTAGGGTTAGGGTTAGGGTTAAGGTTAGGGTTAGTGTTTGTGTTTGGGTTTGGGTTAGGGTTAGTTGTAGGGTTACGGTTTGGGATAGGGTTAGGTTTAGGATTTGGGTTAGGGTTAGGTTTAAAGTTAGGATTAGGGTTAGGGTTTGATTGAGGGTTAGGATTAGGGATAGTGTTAGGGTTTGGGTTAGGGTTAGGGTTAGACTTTAGGTTTGGGTTAGCGTTAGGTTTAGGGTTAGTGTTAGGTTAGGGTTAGGGTTAGGGTTAGGGTTAGGGTTTGGGTTAGGTTTAGTGTTAGGGTTAGGGTTAGGGTTTGGGTTAGGTTTGGGATAGGGTTAGGGTTAGGGTTAGGGTTAGGGTTCGGGTTAAGGTTAGGGTTAGTAGTAGTGTTTGGGTTTGGGTTTCGGTTACGGGTATGGTTAGGGTTAGGGTTAGGGTTAGTGTTAGGGTTTGGTTTAGGGTTAGTGTTATGTTTTAGGTTTGGTTTATGTTTAGGGTTTGGGTTTTGGTCAGGTTTAGCGTTAGGGTTAGGCTTTGGTTTGGGTTAGGGTTAGGGTTAGTGTTAAGTTTAGGGTTGGGGTTAGGGTTAGGGGTTAGGGGTTAGGGGTTAGGGTTAGGGTTAGGGTTAGTCTTCGGGTTAGGGTTAGGTTTAGTGTTTGGGTTTGGGTTAGGGTTAGGGTTAGGGTTTGGTGTATGGTTATGGTTAAGGTTTGTGTTAGAGTTAGGGTTAGGGTTAGGGTTAGGGGTAGGGTTAAGTTTAGGCTTTGGGTTTAGGTTAGTGTTAGGGTTAGGGTTAGGGTTAGGTTTAGGGTTAGGTTTAGGCTTTGGGTTTGGGTTAGGTTTAGGGTTAGGGTTAGGGTTAGTGTTTGGGTTTGGGTTAGGTTTAGAGTTAGGGTTAGGGTTTGGTTTTGGGTTTGGATTAGGTTTAGGGTTAGTGTTAGAGTTAGGGTTAGGGTTAATGTTAGGTTTAGGATTAGGGTTAGGGTTAGGTTTAGGGTTAAGAATGGGTTAGGGTTAGGGTAAGGATTAGGGTTAGGGTTAGGTTTAGGGTTAGGTTTAGGATTTGTTTTAGGGTTAGCTTTACAGGTAGGATTAGGGTTAGGGTTTGGGTTAGGGTTACGCTTAGGTTTAGGGTTAATGTTAGGATGAGACTCAGGCTCAGGGTTAGGGTTAGGGTTTGGGTTACGTTTAGCCTTGGGGTTAGGGTTTGGGTTAGGAATAGGTTTAGGGTTAGTGTTAGGGTTAGAGTTAGGGTTATGGTTTGGGTTTGGGTTAGGGTTAGGTTTAGGGTTAGGTTAAAGTTTAGGTTTAGGGTTAGGGTTAGGGTTTGTGTTTGAGTTAGGTTAAGGTTTAGGGTTAGGGTTAGTGTTAGTGTTAGAGTTTGGGTTTGGGTTAGGGTTAGGGGTAAGGTTAGGATTAGTGTTAGGGTTTGTTTTAGAGTTAGGGTTAGGTTTAGGTTTAGGGTTAGGGTTAGGGTTAGGGTTTGGGTTTCATTTGGGTTAGGGTTAGGGTTAGGGTTTGGGTTAGGTTTAGGGTAAGGGTTAGGGTTAGGGTTTCGGTTTGGTTAGGGTTAGGTTTAGGGTTAGGTTTAGGGTTTGGGTTTGGGTTAGGTTTAGGTTTAGGTTTAGGGTTTCATTTCGTTTAGGGTTAGGGTTATGGTTAGGGTTTGTGTTAGGTTTAGGTTTAGGTTTAGGGTTAGGGTTAGGGTTAGGGTTAGAGTTTGGGTTAGGGTTAGTGTTAGTGTTAGGTTTAGAGTTAGGGTTAGGTTTAGGGTTAGGTTTTGGGTTTGGGTTAGTGTAAGGGTTAGGGTTGGAATTAGTGTTAGTATTAGGGTTTGGTTATGGGTTAAGGTTAGAGTTAGGGTTAGGGTTAGGGTTATGGTTAGGGTTTGTGTTAGTGTTAGGGTTAGTTTTAGGGTTAGGGTTGGGGTTATGGTTTGTGTTAGGTTTAGGGTTAGGATTTGATTTATGGTTATGCTTTGGGTTTGGTTTAGGGTTAGGGTTAGGGTTAGGTTTAGGATTAGTGTTAGGGTTTGGGCTAGGGTTAGGTTTAGGGTTAGGGTTAGTGTTAGGGTTTGGTTTTGGGTTATGGTAAGGGTAAGGGTTAGGGTTAGTGTTAGGGTTTGGGTTTGGTTTAGGGTTATGCTTAGGGTTAGCGTTAAGGTTAGGGTTACGGTTAGAGTTAGGGAATGGTTTAGGGTTACTGTTATGTTTTTGGTTAGGGTTAGTGTTAGGGGTTAGGGTTGGGGTTAGGGTTGGTTTTGGGTTAGGGTTAGGTTTAGTGTTAGATTTAGTATTAGTTTTAGGGTTAGTGTTAGTGTTAGGGTTAGGATTAGTGTTTGGGTTAGGTTTAGGTTTAGGCTTAGTATTTGGTTTAGGGATAGGGTTATAGATAGGATTAGGGTTAGGGTTTCGGTTAGGGTTAGGGTTAGGGTTAATGTTAGGATTAGGGTTAGGGTTTGGGTTAGGCTTAGGGTTAGGATTAGGATTAATGTTAGGATTAGGGTTAGGGTTAGGGTTAAGGTTTGGGTTAGGGTTAGGGTGAGGGTTAGGGTTAGGGTTTGAGTTTGGGTTAGGGTTAGGTTTAGAGTTAGGGTTAGGTGTATGGTTAGTGTTCGGGTTAGAGTTTGGGTTAGGTTTAAAGTTAGGGTTAGGGTTTAGATTAGGGTTTGAATTAAGGTTAGGGTTAGGGTTAGGGTTAGCGTTAGGGTATGGGTTAGTTTAGGGTGAGGGTTTGGGTTATGGTTATGGTTAGGGTTTGGGTTAGGGTTAGGTTTAGAGTTAGGGTTAGGACTTGGGTTAGGGTTAGGGTTATAGTTAGGATTAGGGTTAGGGTTTGTTTTAGGGATAGGGATAGGCATAGGGTTAGGGTTTGGGTTAGCGTTAGGGTTAGGGTTAGGGTTAGGATCAGGGTTAGGGTTTGGGTAAGGGTTAGGGTTAGGGTTAGGGTGAGTGTTACGGTTAGAATTGGGGTTTGGGTTAGGTTTGGGATAGGGTTAGGGTTAGGGTTAGGGTTAGGGTTAGGTTAGGGTTAAGATTAGGGTTAGTGTTAGTGTTTGGGTTTGGGTTTCGGTTAGGGGTATGGTTAGGGTTAGGGTTAGGGTTAGTGTTAGGGCTTGGTTTAGGGTTAGGGTTATATTTTCATTTAGGTTTAGGTTTAGGGTTTGGGTTTTGGTTAGGTTTAGGGTTAGGGTTAGGCTTTGGTTTGGGTTAGGGTTAGAGTTAGTGTTAAGCTTAGGGTTAGGGTTAAAATTCGGGTTAGGGTTCGGTTTCGGGTTTGGGTTTGGGTTAGGGTTAGGGTTAGGGTTTGATGTATGGTTATGTTTAAGGTTTGTGTTAGAGTTAGGGTTAGGGTTAGTGTTAGGCTTTGGGTTTGGGTTAGGGTTAGGTTTAGAGTTAGGGTTAGGGTTAGGGTTAGTGTTCAGGTTAGAGTTTGGGTTAGGGTTAAAGTTAGGGTTAGGGTTTGGGTTAGGGTTTGAATTAATGTTAGGGTTAGGGTTATGGTTAGGGTTAGCGTTAGGTTATGGGTTAGGTTAGGGTTAGGTTTTTGGTTATTGTTAGGGTTTGGGTTAGGGTTAGGGTTAGAGTGAGGGTTAGGATTTGGGTAAGAGTTAGGGTCTTAGTTGGGTTTAGGGTTAGGGTTTGTTTTAGGGAAAGGGATAGGAATAGGGTTAGGGTTTGGGTAAGGGTTAGGGTCAGGTTTAGGGTTTGGTTTAGGGTTAGGGTTACGGTTAATGTTAGGATTAGGGTTAGGGTTAGTGTTAGGGTTAATGTTAGGATTAGGTTTAGGGATAGGGTTAGGGTTAGGGTTCTGGTTTGGGTTAGGGTTAGGATTAGGGTTAGGGATAGCATTAGGTTTAGGGTTAGGGTTTGGGTTAGGTTTAAGGGTAGTGTTAGGGTTAATGTTAGGATAAGGGTCAGGGTTTGGGTTAGGGTTAGGGTTAGCATTTGGGTTAGGGTTAGGGTTATAGTTAGGATTAGGGTTAGGGTTTGTTTTAGGGATAGCATAGGAATAGGGTTAGGGTTTGGGTTAGGGTTAGGGTTAGGGTTAGGGTTAGGGTCAGGTTTAGGGTTTGGGTTAGGGTTAGGGTTAGAGTTAATGTTAGGATTAGGGTTAGGGTTAGTGTTAGGGTTAATGTTAGGATTAGGGTTAGGGATAGGGTTAGGGTTAGGGTTCGGGTTTGGGTTATTTTTAGGATTAGGGTTAGGGTTAGCATTAGGTTTAGGGTTAGGGTTTGGGTTAGGTTTAAGGTTACTGTTAGGGTTAATGTTAGGTTAAGGGTCAGGGTTTGCGTTAGGGTTAGGGTTAGGGTTAGGGTTTGCGTTAGGGTTAGCTTTAGGGTTAGGGTTTGGGTTAGGGATAGGATTAGGATTACGGTTAGGGTTTGGGTTTCGGTTAGGGTTTGGTTTAGGGTTAGGGTTAGGGTTTCATTTGGGTTAGGGTTAGCTTTAGGGTTAGGGTTTGGGTTAGGGACAGGATTAGGATTACGGTTAGGGTTTGGTTTAGGGTTAGGGTTAGGGTTTCATTTGGGTTAGGGTTAGGGTTAGGGTTAGGGTTTGGGTTAGGTTTAGGGTAAGGGTTAGGGTTAGGGTTTGGGTTTGGTTAGGGTTAGGTTTAGGGTTAGGTTTAGGGTTTGGGTTTGGGTTAGGTTTAGGTTTAGGTTTAGGGTTTCATTTCGTTTAGGGTTAGGGTTATGGTTAGGGTTTGTGTTAGGTTTAGGTTTAGGTTTAGGGTTAGGGTTAGGGTTAGGGTTAGAGTTTGGGTTAGGGTTAGTGTTAGTGTTAGGTTTAGAGTTAGGGTTAGTTTTAGGGTTAGGTTTTGGGTTTGTGTTAGTGTAAGGGTTAGGGTTGGAATTAGTGTTAGTATTAGGGTTTGGTGATGGGTTAAGGTAAGAGTTAGGGTTAGGGTTAGGGTTATGGTTAGGGTTTGTGTTACTGTTAGGGTTAGGTTTAGGGTTAGGGTTGGGGTTATGGTTTGTGTTTGGTTTAGGGTTAGGATTTGATTTATGGTTATGCTTTGGGTTTGGTTTAGGGTTAGGGTTAGGGTTAGGTTTAGGATTAGTGTTAGGGTTTGGGCTAGGGTTAGGTTTAGGGTTAGGGTTAGTGTTAGGGTTTGGTTTTGGGTTATGGTAAGGGTAAGGGTTAGGGTTAGTGTTAGGGTTTGGGTTTGGTTTAGGGTTATGCTTAGCGTTAAGGTTAGGGTTACGGTTAGAGTTAGGGAATGGGTTAGGGTTACTGTTATGTTTTGGGTTAGGGTTAGTGTTAGGGGTTAGGGTTGGGGTTAGGGTTGGGTTTGGGTTAGTGTTAGGTTTAGTGTTAGATTTAGTATTAGTTTTAGGGTTAGTGTTAGGGTTAGGGTTAGGATTAGTGTTTGGGTTAGGTTTAGGTTTAGGCTTAGTATTTGGTTTAGGGATAGGGTTATAGATAGGATTAGGGTTAGGGTTTCGGTTAGGGTTAGGGTTAGGGTTAATGTTACGATTAGCGTTAGGGTTTGGGTTAGGCTTAGGGTTAGGATTAGGATTAATGTTAGGATTAGGGTTAGGGTTAGGGTTAAGGTTTGGGTTAGGGTTAGGGTGAGGGTTAGGGTTAGGGTTTGAGTTTGGGTTAGGGTTAGGTTTAGAGTTAGGGTTAGGTGTATGGTTAGTGTTCGGGTTAGAGTTTGGGTTAGGTTTAAAGTTAGGGTTAGGGTTTGGATTAGGGTTTGAATTAAGGTTAGGGTTAGGGTTAGGGTTAGCGTTAGGGTATGGGTTAGTTTAGGGTGAGAGTTTGGGTTATGGTTATGGTTAGGGTTTGGGTTAGGGTTAGGTTTAGAGTTAGGGTTAGGATTTGGGTTAGGGTTAGGGTTATAGTTAGGATTAGGGTTAGGGTTTGTTTTAGGGATAGGGATAGGCATAGGGTCAGGGTTTGGGTTAGCGTTAGGGTTAGGGTTAGGGTTAGGGTTAGGATCAGGGTTAGGGTTTGGGTTAGGGTTAGGGTTAGGGTTAGGGTAAGGGTTAGGGTTAGAATTGGGGTTTGGGTTAGGTTTGGGATAGGGTTAGGGTTAGGGTTAGGGTTAGGGTTAGGGTTAAGATTAGGGTTAGTGTTAGTGTTTGGGTTTGGGTTTCGGTTAGGGGTATGGTTAGGGTTAGGGTTAGGGTTAGTGTTAGGGTTTGGTTTAGAGTTAGGGTTATATTTTCATTTGGGTTTAGGTTTCGGGTTGGGGTTTTGGTTAGGTTTGGGGTTAGGGTTAGGCTTTGGTTTGGGTTAGGGTTAGAGTTAGTGTTAAGCTTAGGGTTAGGGTTAAAATTCGGGTTAGGGTTCGGTTTCGGGTTTGGGTTTGGATTAGGGTTAGGGTTAGGGTTAGGGTTTGATGTATGGTTATGTTTAAGGTTTGTGTTAGAGTTAGGGTTAGGGTTAGTGTTAGGCTTTGGGTTTGGGTTAGGGTTAGGTTTAGAGTTAGGGTTAGGGTTAGGGTTAGTGTTCAGGTTAGAGTTTGGGTTAGGGTTAAAGTTAGGGTTAGGGTTTGGGTTAGGGTTTGAATTAATGTTAGGGTTAGGGTTATGGTTAGGGTTAGCGTTAGGTTATGGGTTAGGTTAGGGTTAGGTTTTTGGTTATTGTTAGGGTTTGGGTTAGGGTTAGGGTTAGAGTGAGGGCTAGGATTTGGGCTAAGATTAAGGATATAGTTAGGATTAGGGTTAGGGTATGATCTAGGGAAAGGGAAAGGAAAAGGGTAACGGTTTGGGTTAGGGTTAGGGTCAGGTTTAGGGTTTGGGTTAGGGTTAGGGTTAGGGTTAATGTTAGGATTAGGGTTAGGGTTAGTGTTAGGGTTAATGTTAGGATTAGGTTTAGGGATAGGGTTAGGGTTAGGGTTCTGGTTTGGGTTAGGGTTAGGATTAGGTTTAGGGATAGCATTAGGTTTAGGGTTAGGGTTTGGGTTAGGTTTAAGGTTAGTGTTAGAGTTAATGTTAGGATAAGGGTCAGGGTTTGGGTTAGGGTTAGGGTTAGCATTTGGGTTAGGGTTAGGGTTATAGTTAGGATTAGGGTTAGGGTTTGTTTTAGGGATAGCATAGGAATAGGGTTAGGGTTTGTGTTAGGGTTAGGGTTAGGGTCAGGTTTAGGGTTTGAGTTAGGGTTAGGGTTAGAGTTAATGTTAGGATTAGGGTTAGGGTTAGTGTTAGGGTTAATGTTAGGATTAGGGTTAGGGATATGGTTAGGGTTAGGGTTCGGGTTTGGGTTATTTTTAGGATTAGGGTTAGGGTTAGCATTAGGTTTAGGGTTAGGGTTTGGGTTAGGTTTAAGGTTACTGTTAGGGTTAATGTTAGGTTAAGGTTCAGGGTTTGGGTTAGGGTTAGGGTTAGGGTTTGCGTTAGGGTTAGCTTTAGGGTTAGGGTTTGGGTAAGGGATGGGATTAGGATTACGGTTAGGGTTTGGGTTTCGGTTAGGGTTTGGTTTAGGGTTAGGGTTAGGGTTTCATTTGGGTTAGGGTTAGGTTTAGGTTTAGGGTTTGGGTTAGATTTAGGGTTAGGGTTATGGTTAGGGTTTGGTTTTGGGTAAGGTTTAGAGTTAGGGTTTCATTTGGGTTAGGGTTAGGGTTAGGGTTAGGGTTAGGGTTAGGGTTTGGGTTAGGTTTAGGGTTAGGGTTAGGGTTAGGGTTTGGTTTTTGGTTAGTTTTAGGTTTAGGGTTATTTTTTCTTTTGGGTAAGGGTTAGGGTTAGGGTTGGGTTTGGGTTAGCTTTAAGGTTAGGGTTAGGGTTAGGGTTAGGGTTAGGGTTAAGTTTAGGGTTATGGCTAGGGTTATGGTTAAGTTTAGGGTTAAGGTTACGGTTAGGGTTAGGGTTAATGTTAGTATTAGGGTTAAGGTTAGGGTTAGGGTTAGGGTTTGGTTTAGAGTTAGGGTAAGGTGTAGGATTAGGGTTAAGGTTAGGATTAGGGTTAGGATTAGGGTGAGGGTTTGGGTTAGGGTTAGCGTTAGGGTTAGACTTAGGGTTTGGATTAGGCTTAGGGTTAGGTTTAGCGTTTGAGTTTGGATTAGGGTTAGGGTTTGGTTTAGGGTTAGGGTTTGGATTTAGGTTTGGGTTAGGGTTAGGGTTAGGGTTAGGGGTAGTGTTAAGGTTAGGGTTAGTGTTAGTTTTAGGGTTTGGGTTTCGGTTAGGGGTATAGTTAGGGTTAGGGTTAGGCTTAGTGTTAGGGATTGGTTTAGGGTTAGGTTTATGTTTTTGGTTAGGGTTAGGTTAGGGTTTGGCTTTTGGTTAGGTTTAGGGTTAGGGTTAGGCTTAGGTTTGGGTTAGGGTTAGGGTTAGTGTTAAGCTTAGGTTTGGGGTTAGGGTTAGGATTAGGGTTTGTTTTACGGTTAGGTTTATGGTTAGGGTTTAGGGGTTACGGGTTAGGGTTAGGTTTAGGGTTTGTGTTTGGGTTAGGGTTAGGGTTAGGGTTTGGTGTATGGTTATGGTTAAGGTTTGTGTTAGAGTTAGGCTTAGGGTTAGGGTTAGGCTTTGGGTTTGGGTTAGGGTTAGGGTTTGGTTTAGTGTTAGGGTTAGGGTTATTGTTTGTGTTAGGTTCATGTTTAGGGTTAGAGTTTGCGTAAGGTTTAGGTTAGAATTACGGTTTTGGTTAGGTTTAGGTTTAGGGTTAGAGTTAGGGTTTGGCTTTGGGTTAGGGTTAGGGTTAAGGTTAGAGTTAGGGTTAGGGTTAGGGTTAGGATTAGGATTAATATTATGATTAGGGTTAGCGTTAGGGTTAAGGTTTGGGTTAGGGTTAGGTTGAGAGTTAGGGTTAGGGTTTGAGTTTGGGTTAGCGTTAGGTTTAGTGTTCGGGTTCGAGTTTGGGTTAGGGTTAAGGTTAGCGTTAGGGTTTGAGTTAGGGTTTGGTTAAGGTTAGGGTAAGGGATAGGGTTAGGTTTAGGATTTGGGTTAGGGTTAGGGTTATAGTTAGGATTATGGTTAGGGTTTGATTTAGGGTTAGGATTAGGGATAGTGTTAGGGTTTGGGTTAGGGTTAGGTTAGAGTTAGGGTTTGGTTTTCGTTTAGGGTTAGGGTTAGGGTTAGGGTTAGGGTTAGGGTTATAGTTAGGATTAGGGTTAAGTTTTGGGTTAGGGTTAGGGTTAGGATTAGGATTAATGTTAGGATTAGGGTTAGGGTTAGAGTTAGGGTTTGGTTTTCGTTTAGGGTTATAGTTAGGATTAGGGTTAGCGTTAGGGTTAAGGTTTGGGTTAGGGTTAGTGTGAGGGTTAGGTTTAGGGTTAGGGTTAGGCTTAGGGTAAGGGTTAGGGTTTGGGTTAGGGTTATGGTTAGGGTAAGGATTAGGGTTAGGGTTTGGTTTTGGGTTAGGATTAGGTTTAGGGTTTGTGTTAGGGTTTAGGTTTCGGTTAGGGTTAGGGTTCGGTTTAGGTTTAGCGTTAGGTTTAGGGTTAGGGTTTGGGTTAGGGTTAGGGTTAGGATTTAGCTTTGGGTTAGCTTTAGGTTTAGGGTTGGTGTTAGGTATAGGATCTGGGTTAGGGTTAGGGTTAGGGTTAGGTTTAGAGTTAGGGTTAGGGTTAGGGTTAGGGTTAGGATTAATATTATGATTAGGGTTAGGGTTAGGGTTAGGGTTAAGGTTTGGGTTAGGGTTAGGGTGAGAGTTAGGGTTAGGTTTTGAGTTTGGGTTAGGGTTAGGTTTAGTGTTCGGGTTCGAGTTTAGGTTAGGGTTAAGGTTAGCGTTAGGGTTTGAGTTAGGGTTTGGTTAAGGTTAGGGTTAGGGATAGGGTTAGGTTTAGGATTTGGGTTAGGGTTAGGGTTATAGTTAGGATTATGGTTAGGGTTTGATTTAGGGTTAGGATTAGGGATAGTGTTAGGGTTTGGGTTAGGGTTAGGGTTAGGGTTAGAGTTAGGGTTAGGGTTAGGGTTTGGGTTTGGTTTAGAGTTAGCGTTTGCTTTAGTGTTAGGGTTAGGGTTAGTGTTTGTGTTAGGCTTATGGTTAGGGTTAGGGTTTGGGAAAGGTTAGGTTTAGAATTAGGGTTTAGGTTAGGTTTAGGGTTAGGGTTAGAGTTAGGGTTTGGTTTTCGTTTAGGGTTAGGGTTAGGGTTAGGGTTAGGGTTAGGGTTATAGTTAGGATTAGGGTTAAGTTTTGGGTTAGGGTTAGGGTTAGGATTAGGATTAATGTTAGGATTAGGGTTAGGGTTAGAGTTAGGGTTTGGTTTTCGTTTAGAGTTATAGTTAGGACTAGGGTTAGTGTTAGGGTTAAGGTTTGGGTTAGGGTTAGGGTGAGGGTTAGGTTTAGGGTTAGGGTTAGGCTTAGGGTAAGGGTTAGGGTTTGGGTTAGTGTTAGGGTTAGGGTAAGGGTTAGGGTTAGGGTTTGGTTTTGGGTTAGGATTAGGTTTAGGGTTAGTGTTAGGGTTAAGTTTTGGGTTAGGGTTAGGGTTCGGTTTAGGTTTAGCGTTAGGTTTAGGGTTAGGGTTTGGGTTAGGGTTAGGGTTAGGATTTAGGATTGGGTTAGCTTTAGGTTTAGGGTTGGTGTTAGGTATAGGATATGGGTTAGAGTTATGGTTAGGGTTAGGTTTAGAGTTAGGTTTAGGGTTAGGGTTAGGGTTAGGGTTTGGGTTAGGTTTGGGATAGGGTTAGGGTTAGGGTTAGGGTTAGGGTTAGGGTTAGGGTTAGTGTTAGTGTTTGGGTTTGGGTTTCGGTTAGGGGTATGGTTAGGGTTAGGGTTAGGGTTAGTGTTAGGGTTTGGTTTAGGGTTAGGGTTATATTTTCATTTAGGTTTAGGTTTAGGGTTTGGGTTTTGTTTAGGTTTAGGGTTAGGGTTAGGCTTTGGTTTGGGTTAGGGTTAGGGTTAGTGTTAAGCTTAGGGTTGGGGTTAGGGTTAGGGTTAGTGTTTGTTTTACGGTTAGGGTTAGGGTTAGGGATTAGGGGTTAGTGGTTAGGGTTAGGGTTAGGCTTTGGGTTAGGGTTCGGTTTAGGGTTTGGTTTTGGGTTAGGGTTAGGAATAGGGTTTGGTGTATGGTTATGTTTAAGGTTTGTGTTAGAGTTAGGGTTAGGGTTAGGATTAGGCTTTGGGTTTGGTTTAGGGTTAAGGTTTTGTTTAGTGTTAGGGTTAGGGTTATTGTTTGTGTTAGATTTAGGGTTAGGGGTAGGGGTTGGGTAAGGGTTAGGGTTAGAATTAGGGTTTGGGTTAGGTTTAGGGTTAGGGTTAGAGTTAGGGTTTGGTTTTGGGTTAGGGTTAGGGTTAAGGATAGGGTTAGGGTTAGGGTTAGAGTTAGGATTAGGGTTAGGGTTTGGGTTAGGCTTAGGGTTAGAATTAGGATTAATGTTAGGATTAGGGTTAGGGTTAGGGTTAAGTTTTGGGTTTGGGTTAGGGTTAGGGTAATGGTTAGGGTGAGGGTTAAGTTTAGGTTTTGGGTTTGGGTTAGGTTTATGGTTAGGGTTAGGGTTAGGATTAGGTTTTTTTTTAGGGTTAGGGTTAGCGTTAGGGTTTGGGTTAGGGTTAGGGTTAGGATTAGGGTTTGGGTTAGGGTTAGGGTTAGGATTAGGGTTAGGGTTAGGTTTAGGGTTAGGGTTAGGGTTAGTGTAAAGTTTAGGGTTTGGTTTAGGGTTAGGGTTACGATTAGGGTTAACTTTAGGTTTTGGATTTCGGTTAGGTTTAGGGTTAGTTTAAGGGTTAGGGTTAGGGTTAGTGTTTAGAGTGATGGTTAACGCTAGGGTTTGGGTTAGGGTTATGGTTATGGTTAGGGTTAGGGTTAGGGTTAGGGTTAGGATTAATTTTAGGATTAGGGTTAGGGTTAGGGTTAAGGTTTGTGTTAGGGTTAGGGTGAGGGTTAGGGTTAGGGTTTGAGTTTGGGTTGGGGTTAGGTTTAGAGTTAGGGTTAGGGTTAGGGTTAGTGTTGGGGTAAGAATTTGGGTTAGGGTTAAAGTTAGGGTTAGGGTTTGGGTTAGGGTTTGAATTAAGGTTAGGGTTAGGGTTAGGGTTAGGGTAAGCGTTAGGGTATGGGTTAGGTTAGGGTTAGGGTTTGGGTTATGGTTAGAGTTTGGGTTAGGGTTAGGGTAAGCGTTAGGGTTAGGATTTGTGTTAGGGTTAGGGTTACAGTTAGGTTTAGGGTTAGGGTTTGTTTTAGGGATAGGGATAGGAATAGGGTTAGGGTTTGGGTTAGGGTTAGGGTCAGGTTTAGGGTTTGGGTTAGGGTTAGGGTTAGGATTAATGTTAGGATTAGGGTTAGGGTTAGTGTTAGGGTTAATGTTAGGATTAGGGTTAGGTATAGGGTTAGGGTTAGGGTTCGGGTTTGGGTTAGGGTTAGGATTAGGGTTAGGGTTAGCATTAGGTTTAGGGTTAGGGTTTGGGTTAGGTTTAAGGTTAGGGTTAGGGTTAAGGTTAGGGTTAGGGTTAATGTTAGGATAAGGGTCAGTTTTAGGGTTAGGGTTAGGGTTAGGGTTTGGGGTAGGGTTAGCTTTAGGGTTAGGGTTTGGGTTAGGGATAGGTTTAGGATTAGGGTTAGGGTTTGGGTTTCGGTTAGGGTTTGGTTTAGGTTTAGGGTTAGGGTTTCATTTGGGTTAGTGTTAGGTTTAGGGTTAGGGTTTGGGCTAGATTTAGGGTTAGGGTTACGGTTAGGGGTTGGTTTTGGGTTAGGTTTAGGGGAAGGGTTTCATTTGGGTTAGGGTTTGGATTAGGTTTAGGGTGTGTGTTAGATGTAGGGTTAGGGTTAGGGTTAGTGTTTGGGTTTCGGTTAGGGTTAGGTTTAGGTTTAGGTTTAGGGTTTGGGTTTGTGTTTGGATTAGGTTTAGTGTTAGTGTTAGGGTTAGGGTTAGGGTTAATGTTAGGATTAGGGTTAGGTTTAGGTTTAGGGTTAAGGATGGGTTAGGGTTAGGGTTAGGATTAGGGTTAGGGTTAGGGTTAGGGTTAGGTTTAGGATTTGGTTTAGGGTTAGCTTTACAGGTAGGATTAGTTTTAGGGTTTGGGTTATGGTTACACTTTGGTTTAGGGTTAATGTTAGGATGAGAGTCAGGGTTAGGGTTAGGGTTAGGGTTTGGGTTAGGTTTAGCGTTGGGGTTAGGGTTCGGGTTAGGATTAGGTTTAGGGTTAGTGTTAGGCTTAGGGTTAGGGTAATGGTTTGGGTTTGGGTTAGGGTTAGGTTTAGGGTTAGGGTAAGTTTAGGTTTAGGGTTAGGGTTAGGGTTTGTGTTTGGGTTAGGTTAAGGTTTAGGGTTAGGGTTAGTGTTAGTGTTAGAGTTTGGGTTTGGGTTAGGCTTAGGGCTAGGGTTAGGATTAGTGTTAGGGTTTGTTTTAGCGTTAGGGTTAGGTTTTGGGTTAGGATTAGGGTTAGGGTTAGGGTTTGGGTTTGGGTTAGGTTTAGGTTTAGGGTTAGGGTTTCATTTGGGTTAGGGTTAGGGTTAGGGTTAGGGTTAGGGTTAGGGTTTGGGTTAGGTTTAGGGTTAGGGTTAGGGTTAGGGTTTGGGTTTGGTTAGGGTTAGGTTTAGGGTTAGGTTTAGGGTTTGGATTTGGGTTAGGTTTAGGTTTAGGGTTAGGGTTAGGGTTAGGATTAGCGTTAGAGTTTGGGTTAGGGTTAGTGTTAGGGTTTGGTTTAGGGTTAGGGTTAGGTTTAGAGTTAGGTTTTGGGTTTGGGTAAGTGTAAGGGTTAGGGTTGGAGTTAGTGTTAGTGTTAGGGTTTGGTTATGGGTTAAGGTTAGAGTTAGGGTTAGGGTTAGGGTTATGGTTAGGGTTTGTGTTAGTGTTAGGGTTAGGTTTAGGGTTAGGGTTTGGGTTCGGGTTTGTGTTAGGTTTAGGGTTAGGATTTGATTTATGGTTATGCTTTGGGTTTCGTTTAGGCTTAGGTTTAGTGTTAGGTTTAGGATTAGTGTTAGGGTTTGGGCTAGGGTTAAATTTAGGGTTAGGGTTAGGTTTAGGGTTTGGTTTTTGGTTATGGTAAGGGTTAGGGTTAGGGTTAGTGTTAGGGTTTGGGTTTGGGTTAGGATTAGGCTTAGGGTTAGGGTTAGGGTTAGGGTTACGGTTAGTGTTAGGGAATGGTTTAGGGTTACTGTTATGTTTTTGGTTAGGGTTAGTGTTAGGGGTTAGGGTTAGGGTTAGGGTTGGGTTTGGGTTAGGGTTAGGTTTAGTGTTAGATTTAGTATTAGTTTTAATGTTAGGGTTAGGTTTAGGGTTAGGATTAGTGTTTGGGTTAGGTTTAGGGTTAGGCTTAGTATTTGGTTTAGGGTTAGGGTTATAGTTAGGATTAGGGTTAGGGTTTCGGTTAGGGTTAGGGTTAGGGTTAATATTAGGATTACGGTAAGGGTTTGGGTTAGGCTTAGGGTTAGGATTAGGATTAATGTTAGGATTAGGGTTAGGGTTAGGGTTAAGGTTTGGGTTAAGGTTAGGGTGAGGGTTAGGGTTAGGGTTTGAGTTTGGGTTAGGGTTAGGTTTAGAGTTAGGGTTAGGGTTAGGGTTAGTGTTCGGGTTAGAGTTTGGGTTAGGGTTAAAGTTAGGGTTAGGGTTTGGATTAGGGTTTGAATTAAGGTTAGGGTTAGGGTTAGGGTTAGCGTTAGGGTATGGGTTAGGTTAGTGTTAAGGTTTGGGTTATGGTTAGGGTTTGGGTTAGGGTTAGGTTTAGAGTTAGGGTTAGGATTTGGGTTAGGGTTAGGGTTATAGGTAGGATTAGGGTTAGGGTTTGTTTTAGGGGTAGGGATAGGCATAGGTTTAGGGTTTGGGTTAGGGTTAGGGTTAGGCTCAGGGTTAGGGTTTGGGTTAGGCTTAGAGTAAGGGTTAGGGTTTGGGTTAGGTTTAGGGTTAGGATTATGTTTTGGATTAGGTTTAGGTTAAGGGTTAGGTTTAGGGTTTGGTTTGGGTTCGGCTTAGGGTTAGGGTTAGGGTTAGGGTTTGGTTTTGGGTTAGGGCTAGGTTTAGGGTTAGTGTTAAGGTTTGGGTTTGGGTTAGGGTTTGGGTTAGGTTTAGAGTTAGGCTTTAGGTTTGGGTTAGGATTGGGTTTAGGGATAGTGTTAGGTTTAGGATTTGGGTTAGGGTTAGGGTGAGGGTTAGGTTATAGTTAGGGTTAGGGTTAGGGTTTCGGTTTGGGTTAGGGTAAGGGTTAGTGTTAGTGTAAGGGTTAGGTTTAAAATTGGGGTTTTGTTAGGTTTAGGGTGAGGGTTAGGGTTCGGGTAAGGGTTAGGTTTAGAATTAGGGTTTGGGTTAGGTTTAGGGTTAGGGTTAGAGTTAGGGTTTGGTTTTCGGTTAGTGTTACTGTTAGGGTTAGGGTTAGGGTTAGGGTTAGGGTTAGGTTTTGGGTTTGGGTTAGGGTTAGGGTTAGGGTTAGGGTTAGGATTAGGTTTAGGGTTAGGGTTAGGGTGAGGGTTAGGGTTAGGGTTAGGCTTAGGGTTAGGCTTAGGGTAAGGGTGAGGGTTTGGGTTAGGGTTAGTGTTAGGGTTAGGGTAAGGTTTAGGGTTAGGGTTTGGTTTTGGGTTAGGGTTAGGTTTAGGGTTAGTGTTAGGGTTTGGGTTTGGGTTAGGATTAGGGTTAGGGTTAGGGTTTGGGTTAGGTTACGGTTAGGGTTTGGGTTAGTGTTAGGGTTTTGGTTAGGGTTAGGGTTATAGTTAGGGTTAGGGTTAGTGTTTGGGTTATGGTTAGGCTTAGTGTTTGGTTTAGGGTTATGGTTAGGTTTTTTTTTAGGTTTAGGGTTAGCGTTAGGGTTTGGGTTAGGGTTAGGGTTAGGATTAGGGTTTGGGTTAGGGTTAGGGTTAGGGTGAGAGTTTGGTTTTGGGTTAGGGTTAGGGTTAGGGTTAGGTAAGGGTTTGTGTTAGGAATTAGGTTTAGGGTTTGGGTTATGGTTATGACTTGGGTTTGGTTTAGGGTTAGGTTTAGGTTTACGGTTAGGGTTAGGGTTATGGTAAGGATTAGTGTTAGGGTTAGGGTTAGGGTTAGGATTAGTGTTAGTGTTAGGGTTAGGGTTAGGGTTAGGGGTACGATTACGGTTTGGGATAGGGTTAGGTTTAGGATTTGGGTTAGGTTTAGGGTTAAAGTTAGGATTAGGGTTAGGTTTTGATTGAGGGTTAGGATTAGGCATAGTGTTAGGGTTTGGGATAGGGTTAGGGTTAGATTTAGGGTTAGGGTTTGGTTTTCGTTTAGGGTTAGGGTTAGGGTTAGGGTTAGGGTTATAGTTAGGGTTAGGGTTACGTTTTTGGTTAGAGTGAGGGTTAGGGTTAGGGTTAGGGTTAGGGTTAGGCTTAGGGTAAGGGTTAGGGTTTGCGTTAGGGTTAGGGTTAGGGTAAGGGTTAGGGTTAGGGTTTGGTTTTGGGTTAGGGTTAGGTTTAGGGTTAGTGTTAGGGTTTGGGTTTGGGTTAGGGTTAGGGTTAGGGTTAGGTTTAGGTTTAGCATTAGTTTTAGGGTTAGGGATTGGGTTAGGGTTAGGGTTAGACTTTAGGTTTGGGTTAGCGTTAGGTTTAGGGTTAGTGTTAGGTTAGGGTTAGGGTTAGGGTTAGGGTTAGGGTTAGGGTTTAGGTTAGGTTTAGGGTTAGGGTTAGGGTTAGGGTTTGGGTTAGGTTTGGGATAGGGTTAGGGTTAGTGTTAGGGTTAGGGTTAGGGTTAAGGTTAGGGTTAGTGTTAGTGTTTGGGTTTGGGTTTCGTTTACGGGTATGGTTAGGGTTAGGGTTAGGGTTAGTGTTAGGGTTTGGTTTAGGGTTAGTGTTATGTTTTAGGTTAGGTTTAGGTTTAGGTTTTGCGTTTTGGTTAGGTTTAGCGTTAGGGTTAGGCTTTGGTTTGGGTTAGGGTTAGTGTTAGTGTTAAGCTTAGGGTTGGGGTTAGGGTTAGGGTTAGGGTTTGTTTTACGTTTAGGGTTAGGGTTAGGGGTTAGGGGTTAGGGGTTAGGATTAGGGTTAGGGTTAGGCTTCGGTTTAGGGTTAGGTTTAGTGTTTGGGTTTGGGTTAGGGTTAGGGTTAGGGTTTGGTGTATGGTTATGGTTAAGGTTTGTGTTAGAGTTAGGGTTAGGGTTAGGGTTAGGGGTAGGGTTAAGATTAGCCTTTGGGTTTGGGTTAGGGTTAGGGTTTGTGTTAGGGTTAGGTTTAGGCTTTGGGTTTGGGTTAGGTTTAGGGTTAGGGTTAGGGTTAGGCTTTGGGTTTGGGTTAGGTTTAGAGTTAGGGTTAGGGTTTGGTTTTGGGTTTGTATTAGGTTTAGGGTTAGTTTTAGGGTTAGGGTTAGCGTTAATGGTAGGGTTAGGAGTAGGGTTAGGTTTAGGTTTAGGGTTAAGGATTGGTTAGGGCTAGGGTTAGGATTAGGGTTAGGGTTAGGTTTAGGGTTAGGTTTAGGATTTGGTTTAGGGTTAGCTTTACAGGTAGGATTAGGGTTAGGGTTTGGGTTAGGGTTACGCTTAGGTTTAGCGTTAATGTTAGGATGGAGTCAGGGTTAGGTTTAGGGTTAGGGTTTGGGTTACGTTTAGCGTTGGGGTTAGGGTTTGGGTTAGGAATAGGTTTAGGTTTAGTGTTAGGGTTAGGGTTAGGGTTATGGTTTGGGTTTGGGTTAGGGTTAGGTTTAGGGTTAGGTTAAAGTTTAGGTTTAGGGTTAGGGTTAGGGTTTGTGTTTGGGTTAGGTTAAGGTTTAGGGTTACGGTTAGTGTAGTGTTAGAGTTTGGGTTTGGGTTAGGGTTAGGGGTAGGGTTAGGATTAGTGTTAGGGTTTCTTTTAGCGTTAGGGTTAAGTTTTGGGTTAGGGTTAGGTTTAGCGTTAGGGTTAGGGTTAGAGTTAGGGTTTGGGTTTCATTTGGGTTAGGGTTAGGGTTAGGGTTAGGGTTTGCGTTAGGTTTAGGGTAAGGGTTAGGGTTAGGGTTTGGGTTTGGTTAAGGTTAGGTTTAGGGTTAGGTTTAGGGTTTGGGTTTGGGTTAGGTTTAGGTTTAGGTTTAGGGTTTCATTTTGTTTAGGGTTAGGGTTATGGTTAGTGTTTGGGTTAGGTTTAGGTTTAGGTTTAGGGTTAGGGTTAGGGTTAGGGTTAGGGTTAGAGTTTGGGTTAGGGTAGTGTTAGGGTTAGGTTTAGGGTTAGGGTTAGGTTTATGGTTAGGTTTTTGGTTTGGGTTAGTGTAAGGGTTAGGGTTGGAGTTAGTGTTAGTGTTAGGGTTTGGTTATGGGTTAAGGTTAGAGTTAGGGTTAGGGTTAGGGTTATGGTTAGGGTTTGTGTTAGTGTTAGGGTTAGGTTTAGGGTTAGGGTTGGGGTTAGGGTTTGTGTTAGGTTTAGGGTTAGGATTTGATTTATGTTTATGCTTTGGGTTTGGTTTAGGGTTAGGGTTAGGGTTAGGTTTAGGATTAGTGTTAGGGTTTGGGCTAGGGTTAGGTTTAGGGTTAGGGTTAGTGTTAGGGTTTGGTTTTGGGTTATGGTAAGGGTTAGGGTTAGGGTTAGTGTTAGGGTTTGGGTTTGGGTTAGGGTTATGCTTAGGGTTAGGTTTAGGGTTTGGGTTACGGTTAGAGTTAGGGAATGGTTTAGGGTTACTGTTATGTTTTTGGTTAGGGTTTGTGTTAGGGGTTAGGGTTGGGGTTAGGGTTGGGTTTGGGTTAGCGTTAGGTTTAGTGTTAGATTTAGTATTAGTTTTAGGGTTAGTGTTAGGGTTAGGGTTAGGGTTAGGTTTAGGTTTAGGCTTAGTGTTTGGTTTAGGGTTAGGGTTATAGTTAGGATTAGGGTTAGGGTTTGGGTTAGGGTTAGGGTTAGGGTTAATGTTAGGATTAGGGTTAGAGTTTGGGTTAGGCTTAGGGTTAGGATTAGGATTAATGTTAGGATTAGGGTTAGGGTTAGGGTTTGAGTTTGGGGTAGGGTTAGGTTTAGAATTAGGGTTAGGGTTTGGGTTAGTGTTCGGGTTAGAGTTTGGGTTTGGTTTAAAGGTAGGGTTTGGGGTTGGATTAGGGTTTGAATTAAGGTTAGGGTTAGGGTTAGGGTTAGCGTTACGGTATGGGTTAGGTTAGGGTGAGGGTTTGGGTTATGGTTAGGGTTTGGGTTAGGGTTAGGTTAAGAGTTAGGGTTAGGATTTGGGTTAGGGTTAGGGTTATAGTTAGGATTAGGGTTAGGGTTTGTTTTAGGGATAGGGATAGGCATAGGGTTAGGGTTTGGGTTAGCGTTAGGGTTAGGGTTAGGGTTAGGATCAGGGTTAGGGTTTGGGTTAGGGTTAGGGTTAGGGTTAGGGTAAGGGTTAGGGTTAGAGTTTGGGTTAGGTTTAAAGTTAGGGTTAGGGTTTGGATTAGGGTTTGAATTAAGGTTAGGGTTAGGGTTAGGGTTAGCGTTACGGTATGGGTTAGGTTAGGGTGAGGGTTTGGGTTATGGTTAGGGTTTGGGTTAGGGTTAGGTTTAGAGTTAGGGTTAGGATTTGGGTTAGGGTTAGGGTTATAGTTAGGATTAGGGTTAGGGTTTGTTTTAGGGATAGGGATAGGCATAGGGTTAGGGTTTGGGTTAGCGTTAGGGTTAGGGTTAGGGTTAGGATCAGGGTTAGGGTTTGGGTTAGGGTTAGGGTTAGGGTTAGGGTAAGGGTTAGGGTTAGAATTGGGGTTTGGGTTAGGTTTAGGGTTAGGGTTAGGTTTAGGCTTTGGGTTAGGTTTGGGATAGGGTTACGGTTAGGGTTAGGGTTAGGGTTAAGGTTAGGGTTAGTGTTAGTCTTTGGTTTTGGGTTTCGGTTAGGGGTATGGTTAGGTTTAGGGTTAGGGTTAGTGTTAGGGTTTGCTTTAGGGTTAGGGTTACATTTTCATTTAGGTTTAGGTTTAGGGTTTGGGTTTTGGTTAGGTTTAGGCTTAGGGTTAGGCTTTGGTTTGGGTTAGGGTTAGGGTTAGTGTTAAGCTTAGGGTTGGGTTTAGGGTTCGGGTTAGGGTTTGTTTTACGGTTAGGGTTAGAGTTAGGGGTTAGGGGTTAGGGGTTAGGGTTAGGGTTAAAATTCGGGTTAGGGTTCAGTTTAGGGTTTGGGTTTGGGTTAGGGTTAGGGTTAGGGTTTGGTGTATGGTTATGTTTAAGGTTTGTGTTACAGTTAGGGTTAGGGTTAGTGTTAGGCTTTGGGTTTGGGTTAGGGTTAGGTTTAGAATTAGGGTTAGGGTTAGCGTTAGTGTTCAGGTTAGAGTTTGGGTTAGGGTTAAAGTTAGGGTTAGGGTTTGGGTTAGGGTTTGAATTAATGTTAGGGTTAGGGTTAGGGTTAGGGTTAGCGTTAGGTTAGGGGTTAGGTTAGGGTTAGGTTTTGGGTTATGGTTAGGGTTTGGGTTAGGGTTAGGGTTAGATTTAGGGTTAGGATTTGGGTTAGGGTTAGGGTTATAGTTAGGATTAGGGTTAGGGTTTGTTTTAGGGATCGGGATAGGAATAGGTTTAGGGTTTGTGTTAGGGTTAGGGTTAGGGTCAGGTTTAGGGTTTGGGTTAGGGTTAGGGTTAGGGTTAATGTTAGGATTAGGGTTAGGGTTAGTGTTAGGGTTAATGTTAGGATTAGGTTTAGGGATAGGGTTAGGGTAAGGGTCGGGTTTGGGTTAGGGTTAGGATTAGGGTTAGGGATAGCATTAGGTTTAGGGTTAGGGTTTGGGTTAGGTTTAAGGTTAGTGTTAGGGTTAATGTTAGGATAAGGGTCAGGGTTTGGATTAGGGTTAGGGTTAGCATTTGGGTTAGGGTTAGGGTTATAGTTAGGATTAGGGTTAGGGTTTGTTTTAGGGATAGGGATAGGAATAGGGTTAGGGTTTGGGTTAGGGTTAGGGTTAGGGTTAGGGTCAGGTTTAGGGTTTGGGTTAGGGTTAGGGTTAGGGTAAATGTTAGGATTAGGGTTAGGGTTAGTGTTAGGGTTAATGTTAGGATTAGGGTTAGGGATAGGGTTAGGGTTAGGGTTTGGGTTTGGGTTAGGGTTAGGAATAGGGTTAGGGTTAGCATTAGGTTTAGGGTTAGGGTTTGGGTTAGGTTTAAGGTTACTGTTAGGGTTAATGTTATGGTAAGGGTCAGGGTTTGCGTTAGGGTTAGGGTTAGGGTTTGGGTTAGGGTTAGCTTTAGGGTTAGGGTTTAGGTTTCGGTTAGGGTTTGGTTTAGGGTTAGGGTTAGGATTTCATTTGGGTTAGGGTTAGGTTAAGGGTTAGGGTTTGGGTTAGATTTAGGGTTAGGGTTACGGTTAGGGTTTGGTTTTGGGTTAGGTTTAGGGTTAGGGTTTCATTTGGGTTAGGTTTAGGGTTAGGGTTAGTTTTTGGGTTAGGGTTTGGGTTAGGTTTATGGTTAGGGTTAGGGTTAGGGTTTGGTTTTGGGTTAGGGTTAGGGTTAGGCTTAGGGTTTGGGTTAGGTTTATGGTTAGGGTTAGGGTTAGGGTTTGGTTTTGGGTTAGGTTTAGGTTTAGAGTTAGGGTTTCATTTGGGTAAGGTTTAGGGTTAGGGTTGGGTTTGGGTTAGGTTTAGGGTTAGGGTTAGGGTTAGTGTTTGGGTTTCGGTTAGGGTTAGCGTAAGGGATAGGGTTAGGGTTAGTGTTAATGTTAGGGTTTGGTTATGGGTTAAGGTTAGAGTTAGAGTTAGGGTTAGGGTTATGGTTAGGGTTTGTGTTAGGGTTAGGGTTAGGGTTAGGGTTAGGGTTAGGGTTTGGGTTCGGATTTGGTTTAGGGTTAGCGTTATACTTAGTGTTAGGGTTTGGGTTAAGGTTAATGTTAGGGTTTGGGTTAATGTAAGATTAGCGTTAGGGTTAGGGTTAGGGTTAGGGTTAAGGTTAGGCTTTGGGTTTGAGTTAGGGTTAGGGTTAGGTTAGGGTTAGGGTTAGGGTTTGTGTTAGGTTTAGGGTTAGGGTTAGGGTTAGGTTTGGGTTAGGGTTAGGGTTAGTGTTAAGCTTAGGTTTGGGGTTAGGGTGAGGGTTTGGGTTAGGGTTAGCGTTAGGGTTAGACTTAGGGTTTGGATTAGCATTAGGGTTAGTGTTAGCGTTTGGGATAGGGTTAGGGTTAGGGTTAGGGTTACGATTAGGGTTATGTTTAGCATTACGGTGAGGGTTTGAGTTAGGGTTAGCGTTAGAGTTAGACTTAGGGTTTGGATTAGACTTAGGGTTAGGTTTAGGGTTTGAGTTTGGATTAGGGTTAGGGTTTGGTTTAGTGTTAGGGTTATTGTTTGTGTTAGGTTCAGGTTTAGGGTTAGAGTTTGCGTAAGGGTTAGGGTTAGAATTAGGGTTTTGGTTAATGTTAGGGTTTGGGTTAATGTAAGATTAGCGTTAGGGTTAGGGTTAGGGTTAGGGTTAAGGTTAGGCTTTGGGTTTGAGTTAGGGTTAGGGTTAGGTTAGGGTTAGGGTTAGGGTTTGTGTTAGGTTTAGGGTTAGGGTTAGGGTTAGGTTTGGGTTAGGGTTAGGGTTAGTGTTAAGCTTAGGTTTGGGGTTAGGGTGAGGGTTTGGGTTAGGGTTAGCGTTAGGGTTAGACTTAGGGTTTGGATTAGCATTAGGGTTAGTGTTAGCGTTTGGGATAGGGTTAGGGTTAGGGTTAGGGTTACGATTAGGGTTATGTTTAGCATTACGGTGAGGGTTTGAGTTAGGGTTAGCGTTAGAGTTAGACTTAGGGTTTGGATTAGGGTTAGGGTTAGGTTTAGGGTTTGAGTTTGGATTAGGGTTAGGGTTTGGTTTAGTGTTAGGGTTGTTGTTTGTGTTAGGTTCAGGTTTAGGGTTAGAGTTTGCGTAAGGGTTAGGGTTAGAATTAGGGTTTTGGTTAGGTTTAGGGTTAGGGTTAGAGTTAGGGTTTGGCTTTGGGTTAGGGTTAGGGTTAAGGTTAGAGTTAGGGTTAGGGTTATAGTTAGGATTAGGGATAGGGTTTGGGTTAGGCTTAGGGTTAGGATTATGATTAATATTATGATTAGGGTTAGGGTTAGGGTTAAGGTTTGGGTTAGGGTTAGGGTGAGAGTTAGGGTTAGGGTTTGAGTTTGGGTTAGGGTTAGGTTTAGAGTTAGGGATAGGTTTAGTGATCGGGTTCGAGTTTGGGTTAGGGTTAAGG
This sequence comes from Eospalax fontanierii, assembly GCA_035773235.1. NCBI lineage: Eukaryota > Metazoa > Chordata > Mammalia > Rodentia > Spalacidae > Eospalax > Eospalax fontanierii. The sequence goes on along the minus strand of JAJHUQ010000044.1, from coordinate 2,785,579 downwards.
TTAGCGTTAGGGTTTGAGTTAGGGTTTGGTTAAGGTTAGGGTTAGGGTTATAATTAGGGTTAGGGTTAGGGTTATGGTTAGGGTTTGGGTTAGGTTAGGGATAGGGTTTGGGTTAGGTTTAGTGTTTTGGTTACGGTTAGGGTTAGGGTTAAAGGTAGAATTAGGGTTAGGTTTAGCGTTAGGTTTAGGGTTTGGGTTAGGGTTAGGGTTAGTGTTAGGGTTAGGGTAAGGTTTAGGGTTAGGTTTAGGGTTAGGTTAGGGTTAGGGTTAGGGTTTGTGTTAGGTTTAGGTTTAGGGTTTGGGTTAGCATTAGGGTTAGGGTTACCGTTTGGGATAGGGTTAGGGTTAGGGTTAGAGTTAGGGTTTGGTTTTGGGTTAGGGTTAGGGTTAAGGATAGGGTTAGGGTTAGGGTTAGAGTTAGGATTAGGGTTAGGGTTTGGGTTAGGCTTAGGGTTAGAATTAGGATTAATGTTAGGATTAGGGTTAGGGTTAGGGTTAAGTTTTGGGTTTGGGTTAGGGTTAGGGTTATGGTTAGGGTGAGGGTTAAGTTTAGGTTTTGGGTTTGGGTTAGGTTTATGGTTAGGGTTAGGGTTTTGATTAGGTTTTTTTTTAGGGTTAGGGTTAGCGTTAGGGTTTCGGTTAGGGTTAGGGTTAGGGTTAGGGTTAAGGTTAGGCTTTGGGTTTGAGTTAGGGTTAGGGTTAGGTTAGGGTTAGGGTTAGGGTTTGTGTTAGGTTTAGGGTTAGGGTTAGGGTTAGGTTTGGGTTAGTGTTAGGGTTAGTGTTAAGCTTAGGTTTGGGGTTAGGGTGAGGGTTTGGGTTAGGGTTAGCGTTAGGGTTAGACTTAGGGTTTGGATTAGCATTAGGGTTAGTGTTAGCGTTTGGGATAGGGTTAGGGTTAGGGTTAGGGTTACGATTAGGGTTATGTTTAGCATTACGGTGAGGGTTTGAGTTAGGGTTAGCGTTAGAGTTAGACTTAGGGTTTGGATTAGGCTTAGGGTTAGGTTTAGGGTTTGAGTTTGGATTAGGGTTAGGGTTTGGTTTAGTGTTAGGGTTATTGTTTGTGTTAGGTTCAGGTTTAGGGTTAGAGTTTGCGTATGGGTTAGGGTTAGAATTAGGGTTTTGGTTAATGTTAGGGTTTGGGTTAATGTAAGATTAGCGTTAGGGTTAGGGTTAGGGTTAGGGTTAAGGTTAGGCTTTGGGTTGGAGTTAGGGTTAGGGTTAGGTTAGGGTTAGGGTTTGGGTTTGTGTTAGGTTTAGGGTTAGGGTTAGGGTTAGGTTTGGGTTAGGGTTAGGGTTAGTGTTAAGCTTAGGTTTGGGGTTAGGGTGAGGGTTTGGGTTAGGGTTAGCGTTAGGGTTAGACTTAGGGTTTGGATTAGCATTAGGGTTAGTGTTAGCGTTTGGGATAGGGTTAGGGTTAGGGTTAGGGTTACGATTAGGGTTATGTTTAGCATTACGGTGAGGGTTTGAGTTAGGGTTAGCGTTAGAGTTAGACTTAGGGTTTGGATTAGGCTTAGGGTTAGGTTTAGGGTTTGAGTTTGGATTAGGGTTAGGGTTTGGTTTAGTGTTAGGGTTATTGTTTGTGTTAGGTTCAGGTTTAGGGTTAGAGTTTGCGTAAGGGTTAGGGTTAGAATTAGGGTTTTGGTTAGGTTTAGGGTTAGGGTTAGAGTTAGGGTTTGGCTTTGGGTTAGGGTTAGGGTTAAGGTTAGAGTTAGGGTTAGGGTTATAGTTAGGATTAGGGATAGTGGTTTGGGTTAGGCTTAGGGTTAGGATTAGGATTAATATTATGATTAGGGTTAGGGTTAGGGTTAAGGTTTGGGTTAGGGTTAGGGTGAGAGTTAGGGTTAGGGTTTGAGTTTGGGTTAGGGTTAGGTTTAGTGTTAGGGTTAGGTTTAGTGTTCGGGTTCGAGTTTGGGTTAGGGTTAAGGTTAGCGTTAGGGTTTGAGTTAGGGTTTGGTTAAGGTTAGGGTTAGGGTTATAATTAGGGTTAGGGTTAGGGTTATGGTTAGGGTTTGGGTTAGGTTAGGGATAGGGTTTGGGTTAGGTTTAGTGTTTTGGTTACGGTTAGGGTTAGGGTTAAAGGTAGAATTAGGGTTAGGTTTATCGTTAGGTTTAGGGTTTGGGTTAGGGTTAGGGTTAGTGTTAGGGTTAGGGTAAGGTTTAGGGTTAGGTTTAGGGTTAGGTTAGGGTTAGGGTTAGGGTTTGTGTTAGGTTTAGGTTTAGGGTTTGGGTTAGCATTAGGGTTAGGGTTACCGTTTGGGATAGGGTTAGGGTTAGGGTTAGAGTTAGGGTTTGGTTTTGGGTTAGGGTTAGGGTTAAGGATAGGGTTAGGGTTAGGGTTAGAGTTAGGATTAGGGTTAGGGTTTGGGTTAGGCTTAGGGTTAGAATTAGGATTAATGTTAGGATTAGGGTTAGGGTTAGGGTTAAGTTTTGGGTTTGGGTTAGGGTTAGGGTTATGGTTAGGGTGAGGGTTAAGTTTAGGTTTTGGGTTTGGGTTAGGTTTATGGTTAGGGTTAGGGTTAGGATTAGGTTTTTTTTTAGGGTTAGGGTTAGCGTTAGGGTTTGGGTTAGGGTTAGGGTTAGGATTAGGGTTTGGGTTAGGGTTAGGGTTAGGATTAGGGTTAGGGTTAGGTTTAGGGTTAGGGTTAGGGTTAGTGTAAAGTTTAGGATTTGGTTTAGGGTTAGGGTTACGATTAGGGTTAAGTTTAGGTTTTGGATTTCGGTTAGGTTTAGGGTTAGTTTAAGGGTTAGGGTTAGGGTTAGTGTTTAGAGTGATGGTTAACGCTAGGGTTTGGGTTAGGGTTATGGTTATGGTTAGGGTTAGGGTTAGCGTTAGGGTTAGGATTAATGTTAGGATTAGGGTTAGGGTTACGGTTAAGGTTTGTGTTAGGGTTAGGGTGAGGGTTAGGGTTAGGGTTTGAGTTTGGGTTAGGGTTAGGTTTAGAGTTAGGGTTAGGGTTAGGGTTAGTGTTCAGGTTAGAATTTGGGTTAGGGTTAAAGTTAGGGTTAGGGTTTGGGTTAGGGTTTGAATTAAGGTTAGGGTTAGGGTTAGGGTTAGGGGTAGCGTTAGGGTATGGGTTTGGTTAGGGTTAGGGTTTGGGTTATGGTTAGGGTTTGGGTTAGGGTTAGGGTTAGCGTTAGGGTTAGGATTTGTGTTAGGGTTAGGGTTACAGTTAGGATTAGGGTTAGGGTTTGTTTTAGGGATAGGGTTGGAATAGGGTTAGGGTTTGGGTTAGGTTTAGGGTCAGGTTTATGGTTTGGGTTAGGGTTAGGGTTAGAATTAATATTAGGGTTAGGGTTAGGGTTAGTGTTAGGGTTAATGTTAGGATTAGGGTTAGGTATAGGGTTAGGGTTAGGGTTCGGGTTTGGGTTAGGGTTAGGATTAGGGTTAGGGTTAGCATTAGGTTTAGGGTTAGGGTTTGGGTTAGGTTTAAGGTTAGGGTTAGGGTTAAGGTTAGGGTTAGGGTTAATGTTAGGATAAGGGTCAGTTTTAGGGTTAGGGTTAGGGTTAGGGTTTGGGGTAGGGTTAGCTTTAGGGTTAGGGTTTGGGTTAGGGATAGGTTTAGGATTAGGGTTAGGGTTTGGGTTTCGGTTAGGGTTTGGTTTAGGTTTAGGGTTAGGGTTTCATTTGGGTTAGTGTTAGGTTTAGGGTTAGGGTTTGGGCTAGATTTAGGGTTAGGGTTACGGTTAGGGTTTGGTTTTGGGTTAGGTTTAGGGTAAGGGTTTCATTTGGGTTAGGGTTAGGGTTAGGTTTAGGGTTTGGGTTAGATTTAGGGTTAGGGTTAGGGTTAGTGTTTGGGTTTCGGTTAGGGTTAGGTTTAGGTTTAGGTTTAGGGTTTGGGTTTGTGTTTGGATTAGGTTTAGTGTTAGTGTTAGGGTTAGGGTTAGGGTTAATGTTAGGATTAGGGTTAGGTTTAGGTTTAGGGTTAAGGATGGGTTAGGGTTAGGGTTAGGATTAGGGTTAGGGTTAGGGTTAGGGTTAGGTTTAGGATTTGGTTTAGGGTTAGCTTTACAGGTAGGATTAGTTTTAGGGTTTGGGTTATGGTTACATTTTGGTTTGGGGATAATGTTAGAATGAGAGACAGGGTTAGGGTTAGGGTTAGGGTTTGGGTTAGGTTTAGCGTTGGGGTTAGGGTTCGGGTTAGGAATAGGTTTAGGGTTAGTGTTAGGGTTAGGGTTAGGGTAATGGTTTGGGCTTGGGTTAGGGCTAGGTTTAGGGTTAGGGTAAGTTTAGGTTTAGGGTTGGGGTTGGGGTTTGTGTTTGGGTTAGGTTAAGGTTTAGGGTTAGGGTTAGTGTTAGTGTTAGAGTTTGGGTTTGGGTTAGGGTTAGGGGTAGGGTTAGGATTAGTGTTAGGGTTTGTTTTAGCGTTAGGGTTAGGTTTTTGGGTTAGGATTAGGGTTAGGGTTAGGGTTTGGGTTTGGGTTAGGTTTAGGTTTAGGGTTAGGGTTTCATTTGGGTTAGGGTTAGGGTTAGTGTTAGGTTAGGGTTTGGGTTAGGTTTAGGGTTAGGGTTAGGGTTAGGGTTTGGGTTTGGTTAGGGTTAGGTTTAGGGTTAGGTTTAGGGTTTGGATTTGGGTTAGGTTTAGGTTTAGGGTTAGGGTTAGGGTTAGGATTAGCGTTAGAGTTTGGGTTAGGGTTAGTGTTAGGGTTTGGTTTAGGGTTAGGGTTAGGTTTAGGGTTAGGTTTTGGGTTTGGGTAAGTGTAAGGGTTAGGGTTGGTGTTAGTGTTAGTGTTAGGGTTTGGTTATGGGTTAAGGTTAGAGTTAGGGTTAGGGGTAGCGTTATGGTTAGGGTTTGTGTTAGTGTTAGGGTTAGGTTTAGGGTTAGGGTTTGGGTTCGGGTTTGTGTTAGGTTTAGGGTTAGGATTTGATTTATGGTTATGCTTAGGTTTAGGGTTAGGTTTAGGATTAGTGTTAGGGTTTGGGCTAGGGTTAAGTTTAGGGTTAGGGTTAGGTTTAGGGTTTGGTTTTTGGTTATGGTAAGGGTTAGGGTTAGGGTTAGTGTTAGGGTTTGGGTTTGGGTTAGGATTAGGCTTAGGGTTAGGGTTAGGGTTAGGGTTACGGTTAGTGTTAGGGAATGGTTTAGGGTTACTGTTATGTTTTTGGTTAGGGTTAGTGTTAGGGGTTAGGGTTAGGGTTAGGGTTGGGTTTGGGTTAGGGTTAGGTTTAGTGTTAGATTTAGTATTAGTTTTAATGTTAGGGTTAGGTTTAGGGTTAGGATTAGTGTTTGGGTTAGGTTTAGGGTTAGGCTTAGTATTTGGTTTAGGGTTAGGGTTATAGTTAGGATTAGGGTTAGGGTTTCGGTTAGGGTTAGGGTTAGGGTTAGTATTAGGATTACGGTAAGGGTTTGGGTTAGGCTTAGGGTTAGGATTAGGATTAATGTTAGGATTAGGGTTAGGGTTAGGGTTAAGGTTTGGGTTAAGGTTAGGGTGAGGGTTAGGGTTAGGGTTTGAGTTTGGGTTAGGGTTAGGTTTAGAGTTAGGGTTAGGGTTAGGGTTAGTGTTCGGGTTAGAGTTTGGGTTAGGGTTAAAGTTAGGGTTAGGGTTTGGATTAGGGTTTGAATTAAGGTTAGGGTTAGGGTTAGGGTTAGCGTTAGGGTATGGGTTAGGTTAGGGTTAAGGTTTGGGTTATGGTTAGGGTTTGGGTTAGGGTTAGGTTTAGAGTTAGGGTTAGGATTTGGGTTAGGGTTAGGGTTATAGGTAGGATTAGGGTTAGGGTTTGTTTTAGGGATAGGGATAGGCATAGGTTTAGGGTTTGGGTTAGGGTTAGGGTTAGGATCAGGGTTAGGGTTTGGGTTAGGCTTAGAGTAAGGGTTAGGGTTTGGGTTAGGTTTAGGGTTAGGATTATGTTTTGGATTAGGTTTAGGTTAAGGGTTAGGTTTAGGGTTTGGTTTGGGTTCGGCTTAGGGTTAGGGTTAGGGTTAGGGTTTGGTTTTGGGTTAGGGCTAGGTTTAGGGTTAGTGTTAAGGTTTGGGTTTGGGTTAGGGTTTGGGTTAGGTTTAGAGTTAGGCTTTAGGTTTGGGTTAGCATTAGGTTTAGGGTTAGTGTTAGGTTTAGGATTTGGGTTAGGGTTAGGGTGAGGGTTAGGTTATAGTTAGGGTTAGGGTTAGGGTTTCGGTTTGGGTTAGGGTAAGGGTTAGTGTTAGTGTAAGGGTTAGGTTTAAAATTGGGGTTTTGTTAGGTTTAGGGTGAGGGTTAGGGTTCCGGTAAGGGTTAGGTTTAGAATTAGGGTTTGGGTTAGGTTTACGGTTAGGGTTAGAGTTAGGGTTTGGTTTTCGGTTAGGGTTAGGGTTAGGGTTAGGGTTATAGTTAGGGTTAGGTTTAGGTTTTGGGTTAGGGTTAGGGTTAGGATTAGGATTAATGTTAGGATTAGGTTTAGGGTTAGGGTTAGGGTGAGGGTTAGGGTTAGGGTTAGGCTTAGGGTTAGGCTTAGGGTAAGGGTGAGGGTTTGGGTTAGGGTTAGGGTTAGGGTTAGGGTAAGGTTTAGGGTTAGGGTTTGGTTTTGGGTTAGGGTTAGGTTTAGGGTTAGTGTTAGGGTTTGGGTTTGGGTTAGGATTAGGGTTAGGGTTAGGGTTTGGGTTAGGTTACGGTTAGGGTTTGGGTTAGTGTTAGGGTTTGGGTTAGGGTTAGGGTTATAGTTAGGGTTAGGGTTAGTGTTTGGGTGATGGTTAGGCTTAGTGTTTGGGTTAGGGTTAGGGTTAGGTTTTTTTTTAGGTTTAGGGTTAGCGTTAGGGTTTGGGTTAGGGTTAGGGTTAGGATTTGGGTTAGGGTTAGGGTTAGGGTGAGAGTTTGGTTTTGGGTTAGGGTTAGGGTTAGGGTTAGGTAAGGGTTTGTGTTAGGAATTAGGTTTAGGGTTTGGGTTATGGTTATGACTTGGGGTTGGTTTAGGGTTAGGTTTAGGTTTACGGTTAGGGTTAGGGTTATGGTTAGGATTAGTGTTAGGGTTAGGGTTAGGGTTAGGATTAGTGTTAGTGTTAGGGTTAGGGTTAGGGTTAGGGGTACGATTACGGTTTGGGATAGGGTTAGGTTTAGGATTTGGGTTAGGTTTAGGGTTAAAGTTAGGATTAGGGTTAGGATTTGATTGAGGGTTAGGATTAGGGATAGTGTTAGGGTTTGGGTTAGGGTTAGGGTTAGATTTAGGGTTAGGGTTTGGTTTTCGTTTAGGGTTAGGGTTAGGGTTAGGGTTAGGGTTATAGTTAGGGTTAGGGTTACGTTTTTGGTTAGAGTGAGGGTTAGGGTTAGGGTTAGGGTTAGGGTTAGGCTTAGGGTAAGGGTTAGGGTTTGCGTTAGGGTTAGGGTTAGGGTAAGGGTTAGGGTTAGAGTTTGGTTTTGGGTTAGGGTTAGGTTTAGGGTTAGTGTTAGGGTTTGGGTTTGGGTTAGGGTTAGGGTTAGGCTTAGGTTTAGGTTTAGCATTAGTTTTAGGGTTAGGGGTTGGGTTAGGGTTAGGGTTAGACTTTAGGTTTGGGTTAGCGTTAGGTTTAGGGTTAGTGTTAGGTTAGGGTTAGGGTTAGGGTTAGGGTTAGGGTTAGGGTTTAGGTTAGGTTTAGGGTTAGGGTTAGGGTTAGGGTTTGGGTTAGGTTTGGGATAGGGTTAGGGTTAGTGTTAGGGTTAGGGTTAGGGTTAAGGTTAGGGTTAGTGTTAGTGTTTGGGTTTGGGTTTCGTTTACGGGTATGGTTAGGGTTAGGGTTAGGGTTAGTGTTAGGGTTTGGTTTAGGGTTAGTGTTATGTTTTAGGTTAGGTTTAGGTTTAGGTTTTGCGTTTTGGTTAGGTTTAGCGTTAGGGTTAGGCTTTGGTTTGGGTTAGGGTTAGTGTTAGTGTTAAGCTTAGGGTTGGGGTTAGGGTTAGGGTTAGGGTTTGTTTTACGTTTAGGGTTAGGGTTAGGGGTTAGGGGTTAGGGGTTAGGATTAGGGTTAGGGTTAGGCTTCGGTTTAGGGTTAGGTTTAGTGTTTGGGTTTGGGTTAGGGTTAGGGTTAGGGTTTGGTGTATGGTTATGGTTAAGGTTTGTGTTAGAGTTAGAGTTAGGGTTAGGGTTAGGGGTAGGGTTAAGATTAGCCTTTGGGTTTGGGTTAGGGTTAGGTTTTGTGTTAGGGTTAGGTTTAGGCTTTGGGTTTGGGTTAGGTTTAGGGTTAGGGTTAGGGTTAGGCTTTGGGTTTGGGTTAGGTTTAGAGTTAGGGTTAGGGTTTGGTTTTGGGTTTGTATTAGGTTTAGGGTTAGTTTTAGGGTTAGGGTTAGCGTTAATGGTAGGGTTAGGAGTAGGGTTAGGTTTAGGTTTAGGGTTAAGGATAGGTTAGGGTTAGGGTTAGGATTAGGGTTAGGGTTAGGTTTAGGGTCAGGTTTAGGATTTGGTTTAGGGTTAGCTTTACAGGTAGGATTAGGGTTAGGGTTTGGGTTAGGGTTACGCTTAGGTTTAGCGTTAATGTTAGGATGGAGTCAGGGTTAGGTTTAGGGTTAGGGTTTGGGTTACGTTTAGCGTTGGGGTTAGGGTTTGGGTTAGGAATAGGTTTAGGCTTAGTGTTAGGGTTAGGGTTAGGGTTAGGGTTATGGTTTGGGTTTGGGTTAGGGTTAGGGTTAGGGTTAGGGTAAAGTTTAGGTTTAGGGTTAGGGTTTGGGGTTGTGTTTGGGTTAGGTTAAGGATTAGGGTTACGGTTAGTGTAGTGTTAGAGTTTGGGTTTGGGTTAGGGTTAGGGGTAGGGTTAGGATTAGTGTTAGGGTTTCTTTTAGCGTTAGGGTTAAGTTTTGGGTTAGGGTTAGGTTTAGCGTTAGGGTTAGGGTTAGAGTTAGGGTTTGGGTTTCATTTGGGTTAGGGTTAGGGTTAGGGTTAGGGTTAGGGTTTGCGTTAGGTTTAGGGTAAGGGTTAGGGTTAGGGTTTGGGTTTGGTTAAGGTTAGGTTTAGGGTTAGGTTTAGGGTTTGGGTTTGGGTTAGGTTTAGGTTTAGGTTTAGGGTTTCATTTTGTTTAGGGTTAGGGTTATGGTTAGTGTTTGGGTTAGGTTTAGGTTTAGGTTTAGGGTTAGGGTTAGGGTTAGGGTTAGGGTTAGGGTTAGAGTTTGGGTTAGGGTTAGTGTTAGGGTTAGGTTTAGGGTTAGGGTTAGGTTTATGGTTAGGTTTTTGGTTTGGGTTAGTGTAAGGGTTAGGGTTGGAGTTAGTGCTAGTGTTAGGGTTTGGTTATGGGCTAAGGTTAGAGTTAGGGTTAGGGTTAGGGTTATGGTTAGGGTTAGGGTTTGGGTTTGGGTTAGGTTTAGGGTTAGGGTTGGGGTTAGGGTTTGTGTTAGGTTTAGGGTTAGGATTTGATTTATGTTTATGCTTTGGGTTTGGTTTAGGGTTAGGGTTAGGGTTAGGTTTAGGATTAGTGTTAGGGTTTGGGCTAGGGTTAGGTTTAGGGTTAGGGTTAGTGTTAGGGTTTGGTTTTGGGTTATGGTAAGGGTTAGGGTTAGGGTTAGTGTTAGGGTTTGGGTTTGGGTTAGGGTTATGCTTAGGGTTAGGTTTAGGGTTTGGGTTACGGTTAGAGTTAGGGAATGGTTTAGGGTTACTGTTATGTTTTTGGTTAGGGTTTGTGTTAGGGGTTAGGGTTGGGGTTAGGGTTGGGTTGGGGTAGCGTTAGGTTTAGTGTTAGATTCAGTATTAGTTTTAGGGTTAGTGTTAGGGTTAGGGTTAGGGTTAGGTTTAGGTTTAGGCTTAGTGTTTGGTTTAGGGTTAGGGTTATAGTTAGGATTAGGGTTAGGGTTTGGGTTAGGGTTAGGGTTAGGGTTAATGTTAGGATTAGGGTTAGAGTTTGGGTTAGGCTTAGGGTTAGGATTAGAATTAATGTTAGGATTAGGGTTAGGGTTAGGGTTTGAGTTTGGGTTAGGGTTAGGTTTAGAATTAAGGTTAGGGTTAGGGTTAGTGTTCGGGTTAGAGTTTGGGTTAGGTTTAAAGTTAGGGTAAGGGTTTGGATTAGGGTTTGAATTAAGGTTAGGGTTAGGGTTAGGGTTAGCGTTACGGTATGGGTTAGGTTAGGGTGAGGGTTTGGGTTATGGTTAGGGTTTGGGTTAGGGTTAGGTTTAGACTTAGGGTTAGGATTTGGGTTAGGGTTAGGGTTATAGTTAGGATTAGGGTTAGGGTTTGTTTTAGGGATAGGGATAGGCATAGGGTTAGGGTTTGGGTTAGCGTTAGGTTTAGGGTTAGGGTTAGGATAAGGGTTAGGGTTTGGGTTAGGGTTAGGGTTAGGGTTAGGGTAAGGGTTAGGGTTAGAATTGGGGTTTGGGTTAGGTTTAGGGTTAGGGTTAGGTTTAGGCTTTGGGTTAGGTTTGGGATAGGGTTACGGTTAGGGTTAGGGTTAGGGTTAAGGTTAGGATTAGGGTTAGTGTTTGGTTTTGGGTTTCGGTTAGGGGTATGGTTAGGTTTAGGGTTAGGGTTAGTGTTAGGGTTTGGTTTAGGGTTCGGGTTACATTTTCATTTAGGTTTAGGTTTAGGGTTTGGGTTTTGGTTAGGTATAGGCTTAGGGTTAGGCTTTGGTTTGGGTTAGGGTTAGGGTAAGTGTTAAGCTTAGGGTTGGGTTTAGGGTTCGGGTTAGGGTTTGTTTTACGGTTACGGTTAGAGTTAGGGGTT
>JAJHUQ010000044.1:2750000-2772500 GCA_035773235.1 Eospalax fontanierii | reverse complement strand
TTAGGGTTAAGGTTAGCGTTAGGGTTTGAGTTAGGGTTTGGTTAAGGTTAGGGTTAGGGTTATAATTAGGGTTAGGGTTAGGGTTATGGTTAGGGTTTGGGTTAGGTTAGGGATAGGGTTTGGGTTAGGTTTAGTGTTTTGGTTACGGTTAGGGTTAGGGTTAAAGGTAGAATTAGGGTTAGGTTTAGAGTTAGGTTTAGGGTTTGGGTTAGGGTTAGGGTTAGTGTTAGGGTTAGGGTAAGGTTTAGGGTTAGGTTTAGGGTTAGGTTAGGGTTAGGGTTAGGGTTTGTGTTAGGTTTAGGTTTAGGGTTTGGGTTAGCATTAGGGTTAGGGTTACCGTTTGGGATAGGGTTAGGGTTAGGGTTAGAGTTAGGGTTTGGTTTTGGGTTAGGGTTAGGGTTAAGGATAGGGTTAGGGATAGGGTTAGAGTTAGGATTAGGGTTAGGGTTTGGGTTAGGCTGAGGGTTAGAATTAGGATTAATGTTAGGATTAGGGTTAGGTTTAGCGTTAGGTTTTGGGTTTGGGTTAGGGTTAGGGTTATGGTTAGGGTGAGGGTTAAGTTTAGGTTTTGGGTTTGGGTTAGGTTTATGGTTAGTGTTAGGGTTAGGATTAGGTTTTTTTTTAGGGTTAGGGTTAGCGTTAGGGTTTGGGTTAGGGTTAGGGTTAGGATTAGGGTTTGGGTTAGGGTTAGGGTTAGGATTAGGGTTAGGGTTAGGTTTAGGGTTAGGGTTAGGGTTAGTGTAAAGTTTAGGGTTTGGTTTAGGGTTAGGGTTACGATTAGGGTTAAGTTTAGGTTTTGGATTTCGGTTAGGTTTAGGGTTAGTTTAAGGGTTAGGGTTAGGGTTAGTGTTTAGAGTGATGGTTAACGCTAGGGTTTGGGTTAGGGTTATGGTTATGGTTAGGGTTAGGGTTAGCGTTAGGGTTAGGATTAATGTTAGGATTAGGGTTAGGGTTACGGTTAAGGTTTGTGATAGGGTTAGGGAAAGGGTAAGGTTAAGGGTTTGAGTTTGGGTTAGGGATAAGTTTAGAGTTAGGAATAGGGGTAGGGTGAGTGAACAGGTTAGAATTTGGGTTAGGGATAAAGTTAGGGTTAGGGTTTGGGTTAGGGTTTGAATTAAGGTTAGGGTTAGGGTTAGGGTTAGGGTTAGCGTTAGGGTATGGGTTTGGTTAGGGTTAGGGTTTGGGTTATGGTTAGGGTTTGGGTTAGGGTTAGGGTTAGCGTTAGGGTTAGGATTTGTGTTAGGGTTAGGGTTACAGTTAGGATTAGGGTTAGGGTTTGTTTTAGGGATAGGGATAGGAATAGGGTTAGGGTTTGGGTTAGGGTTAGGGTCAGGTTTAGGTTTTGGGTTAGGGTTAGGGTTAGGATTAATGTTAGGATTAGGGTTAGGGTTAGTGTTAGGGTTAATGTTAGGATTAGGGTTAGGTATAGGGTTAGGGTTAGGGTTCGGGTTTGGGTTAGGGTTAGGATTAGGGTTAGGGTTACCATTAGGTTTAGGGTTAGGGTTTGGGTTAGGTTTAAGTTTAGGGTTAGGGTTAAGGTTAGGGTTACGGTTAATGTTAGGATAAGGGTCAGTTTTAGGGTTAGGGTTAGGGTTAGGGTTTGGGGTAGGGTTAGCTTTAGGGTTAGGGTTTGGGTTAGGGATAGGTTTAGGATTAGGGTTAGGGTTTGGGTTTCGGTTAGGGTTTGGTTTAGGTTTAGGGTTAGGGTTTCATTTGGGTTAGTGTTAGGTTTAGGGTTAGGGTTTGGGCTAGATTTAGGGTTAGGGTTACGGTTAGGGTTTGGTTTTGTGTTAGGTTTAGGGTAAGGGTTTCATTTGGGTTAGGGTTAGGGTTAGGTTTAGGGTTTGGGTTAGATTTAGGGTTAGGGTTAGGGTTAGTGTTTGGGTTTCGGTTAGGGTTAGGTTTAGGTTTAGGTTTAGGGTTTGGGTTTGTGTTTGGATTAGGTTTAGTGTTAGTGTTAGGGTTAGGGTTAGGGTTAATGTTAGGATTAGGGTTAGGTTTAGGTTTAGGGTTAAGGATGGGTTAGGGTTAGGGTTAGGATTAGGGTTAGGGTTAGGGTTAGGGTTAGGTTTAGGATTTGGTTTAGGGTTAGCTTTACAGGTAGGATTAGTTTTAGGGTTTGGGTTATGGTTACACTTTGGTTTAGGGTTAATGTTGGGATGAGAGTCAGGGTTAGGGTTAGGGTTAGGGTTTGGGTTAGGTTTAGCGTTGGGGTTAGGGTTCGGGTTAGGAATAGGTTTAGGGTTAGTGTTAGGGTTAGGGTTAGGGTAATGGTTTGGGTTTGGGTTAGGGTTAGGTTTAGGGTTAGGGTAAGTTTAGGTTTAGGGTTAGGGTTAGGGTTTGTGTTTGGGTTAGGTTAAGGTTTAGGGTTAGGGTTAGTGTTAGTGTTAGAGTTTGGGTTTGGGTTAGGGTTAGGGGTAGGGTTAGGATTAGTGTTAGGGTTTGTTTTAGCGGTAGGGTTAGGTTTTGGGTTAGGATTAGGGTTAGGGTTAGGGTTTGGGTTTGGGTTAGGTTTAGGTTTAGGGTTAGGGTTTCATTTGGGTTAGGGTTAGGGTTAGTGTTAGGGTTAGGGTTTGGGTTAGGTTTAGGGTTAGGGTTAGGGTTAGGGTTTGGGTTTGGTTAGGGTTAGGTTTAGGGTTAGGTTTAGGGTTTGGATTTGGGTTAGGTTTAGGTTTAGGGTTAGGGTTAGGGTTAGGATTAGCGTTAGAGTTTGGGTTAGGGTTAGTGTTAGGGTTTGGTTTAGGGTTAGGGTTAGGTTTAGGGTTAGGTTTTGGGTTTGGGTAAGTGTAAGGGGTAGGGGTGGAGTTAGTGTTAGTGGTAGGGTTTGGTTATGGGTTAAGGTTAGAGTTAGGGTTAGGGTTAGGGTTATGGTTAGGGTTTGTGTTAGTGTTAGGGTTAGGTTTAGGGTTAGGGTTTGGGTTCGGGTTTGTGTTAGGTTTAGGGTTAGGATTTGATTTATGGTTATGCTTTGGGTTTCGTTTAGGCTTAGGTTTAGGGTTAGGTTTAGGATTAGTGTTAGGGTTTGGGCTAGGGTTAAGTTTAGGGTTAGGGTTAGGTTTAGGGTTTGGTTTTTGGTTATGGTAAGGGTTAGGGTTAGGGTTAGTGTTAGGGTTTGGGTTTGGGTTAGGATTAGGCTTAGGGTTAGGGTTAGGGTTAGGGTTACGGTTAGTGTTAGGGAATGGTTTAGGGTTACTGTTATGTTTTTGGTTAGGGTTAGTGTTAGGGGTTAGGGTTAGGGTTAGGGTTGGGTTTGGGTTAGGGTTAGGTTTAGTGTTAGATTTAGTATTAGTTTTAATGTTAGGGTTAGGTTTAGGGTTAGGATTAGTGTTTGGGTTAGGTTTAGGGTTAGGCTTAGTATTTGGTTTAGGGTTAGGGTTATAGTTAGGATTAGGGTTAGGGTTTCGGTTAGGGTTAGGGTTAGGGTTAATATTAGAATTACGGTAAGGGTTTGGGTTAGGTTTAGGGTTAGGATTAGGATTAATGTTAGGATTAGGGTTAGGGTTAGGGTTAAGGTTTGGGTTAAGGTTAGGGTGAGGGTTAGGGTTAGGGTTTGAGTTTGGGTTAGGGTTAGGTTTAGAGTTAGGGTTAGGGTTAGGGTTAGTGTTCGGGTTAGAGTTTGGGTTAGGGTTAAAGTTAGGGTTAGGGTTTGGATTAGGGTTTGAATTAAGGTTAGGGTTAGGGTTAGGGTTAGCGTTAGGGTATGGGTTAGGTTAGGGTTAAGGTTTGGGTTATGGTTAGGGTTTGGGTTAGGGTTAGGTTTAGAGTTAGGGTTAGGCTTTGGGTTAGGGTTAGGGTTATAGGTAGGATTAGGGTTAGGGTTTGTTTTAGGGATAGGGATAGGCATAGGTTTAGGGTTTGGGTTAGGGTTAGGGTTAGGATCAGGGTTAGGGTTTGGGTTAGGCTTAGAGTAAGGGTTAGGGTTTGGGTTAGGTTTAGGGTTAGGATTATGTTTTGGATTAGGTTTAGGTTAAGGGTTAGGTTTAGGGTTTGGTTTGGGTTCGGCTTAGGGTTAGGGTTAGGGTTAGGGTTTGGTTTTGGGTTAGGGCTAGGTTTAGGGTTAGTGTTAAGGTTTGGGTTTGGGTTAGGGTTTGGGTTAGGTTTAGAGTTAGGCTTTAGGTTTGGGTTAGCATTAGGTTTAGGGTTAGTGTTAGGTTTAGGATTTGGGTTAGGGTTAGGGTGAGGGTTAGGTTATAGTTAGGGTTAGGGTTAGGGTTTCGGTTTGGGTTAGGGTAAGGGTTAGTGTTAGTGTAAGGGTTAGGTTTAAAATTGGGGTTTTGTTAGGTTTAGGGTGAGGGTTAGGGTTCCGGTAAGGGTTAGGTTTAGAATTAGGGTTTGGGTTAGGTTTAGGGTTAGGGTTAGAGTTAGGGTTTGGTTTTCGGTTAGGGTTAGGGTTAGGGTTAGGGTTATAGTTAGGGTTAGGGTTAGGTTTTGGGTTAGGGTTAGGGTTAGGATTAGGATTAATGTTAGGATTAGGTTTAGGGTTAGGGTTAGGGTGAGGGTTAGGGTTAGGGTTAGGCTTAGGGTTAGGCTTAGGGTAAGGGTGAGGGTTTGGGTTAGGGTTAGGGTTAGGGTTAGGGTAAGGTTTAGGGTTAGGGTTTGGTTTTGGGTTAGGGTTAGGTTTAGGGTTAGTGTTAGGGTTTGGGTTTGGGTTAGGATTAGGGTTAGGGTTAGGGTTTGGGTTAGGTTACGGTTAGGGTTTGGGTTAGTGTTAGGGTTTGGGTTAGGGTTAGGGTTATAGTTAGGGTTAGGGTTAGTGTTTGGGTTATGGTTAGGCTTAGTGTTTGGTTTAGGGTTAGGGTTAGGTTTTTTTTTAGGTTTAGGGTTAGCGTTAGGGTTTGGGTTAGGGTTAGGGTTAGGATTAGGGTTTGGGTTAGGGTTAGGGTTAGGGTGAGAGTTTGGTTTTGGGTTAGGGTTAGGGTTAGGGTTAGGTAAGGGTTTGTGTTAGGAATTAGGTTTAGGGTTTGGGTTATGGTTATGACTTGGGTGTGGTTTAGGGTTAGGTTTAGGTTTACGGTTAGGGTTAGGGTTATGGTTAGGATTAGTGTTAGGGTTAGGGTTAGGGTTAGGATTAGTGTTAGTGTTAGGGTTAGGGTTAGGGTTAGGGGTACGATTACGGTTTGGGATAGGGTTAGGTTTAGGATTTGGGTTAGGTTTAGGGTTAAAGTTAGGATTAGGGTTAGGTTTTGATTGAGGGTTAGGATTAGGGATAGTGTTAGGGTTTGGGTTAGGGTTAGGGTTAGATTTAGGGTTAGGGTTTGGTTTTCGTTTAGGGTTAGGGTTAGGGTTAGGGTTAGGGTTATAGTTAGGGTTAGGGTTACGTTTTTGGTTAGAGTGAGGGTTAGGGTTAGGGTTAGGGTTAGGGTTAGGCTTAGGGTAAGGGTTAGGGTTTGCGTTAGGGTTAGGGTTAGGGTAAGGGTTAGGGTTAGGGTTTGGTTTTGGGTTAGGGTTAGGTTTAGGGTTAGTGTTAGGGTTTGGGTTTGGGTTAGGGTTAGGGTTAGGTTTAGGTTTAGCATTAGTTTTAGGGTTAGGGATTGGGTTAGGGTTAGGGTTAGACTTTAGGTTTGGGTTAGCGTTAGGTTTAGGGTTAGTGTTAGGTTAGTGTTAGGGTTAGGGTTAGGGTTAGGGTTAGGGTTTAGGTTAGGTTTAGGGTTAGGGTTAGGGTTAGGGTTTGGGTTAGGTTTGGGATAGGGTTAGGGTTAGTGTTAGGGTTAGGGTTAGGGTTAAGGTTAGGGTTAGTGTTAGTGTTTGGGTTTGGGTTTCGTTTACGGGTATGGTTAGGGTTAGGGTTAGGGTTAGTGTTAGGGTTTGGTTTAGGGTTAGTGTTATGTTTTAGGTTAGGTTTAGGTTTAGGTTTTGCGTTTTGGTTAGGTTTAGCGTTAGGGTTAGGCTTTGGTTTGGGTTAGGGTTAGTGTTAGTGTTAAGCTTAGGGTTGGGGTTAGGGTTAGGGTTAGGGTTTGTTTTACGTTTAGGGTTAGGGTTAGGGGTTAGGGGTTAGGGGTTAGGATTAGGGTTAGGGTTAGGCTTCGGTTTAGGGTTAGGTTTAGTGTTTGGGTTTGGGTTAGGGTTAGGGTTAGGGTTTGGTGTATGGTTATGGTTAAGGTTTGTGTTAGAGTTAGGGTTAGGGTTAGGGTTAGGGGTAGGGTTAAGATTAGCTTTTGGGTTTGGGTTAGGGTTAGGGTTTGTGTTAGGGTTAGGTTTAGGCTTTGGGTTTGGGTTAGGTTTAGGGTTAGGGTTAGGGTTAGGCTTTGGGTTTGGGTTAGGTTTAGAGTTAGGGTTAGGGTTAGGGTTAGGGTTAGGGTTAGGGTTAGGGTTAGGGTTAGGGTTAGGGTTAGGGTTAGGGTTAGGTTTATGGTTAGGTTTTTGGTTTGGGTTAGTGTAAGGGTTAGGGTTGGAGTTAGTGTTAGTGTTAGGGTTAGGGTTAGGGTTAGGGTTAGGGTTAGGGTTAGGGTTAGGGTTAGGGTTAGGGTTAGGGTTAGGGTTAGCGTTACGGTATGGGTTAGGTTAGGGTCAGGGTTTGGGTTATGGTTAGGGTTTGGGTTAGGGTTAGGTTTAGAGTTAGGGTTAGGATTTGGGTTAGGGTTAGGGTTATAGTTAGGATTAGGGTTAGGGTTTGTTTTAGGGATAGGGATAGGCATAGGGTTAGGGTTTGGGTTAGCGTTAGGGTTAGGGTTAGGGTTAGGATCAGGGTTAGGGTTTGGGTTAGGGTTAGGGTTAGGGTTAGGGTAAGGGTTAGGGTTAGAATTGGGGTTTGGGTTAGGTTTAGGGTTAGGGTTAGGTTTAGGCTTTGGGTTAGGTTTGGGATAGGGTTACGGTTAGGGTTAGGGTTAGGGTTAAGGTTAGGGTTAGTGTTAGTGTTTGGTTTTGGGTTTCGGTTAGGGGTATGGTTAGGTTTAGGGTTAGGGTTAGTGTTAGGGTTTGGTTTAGGGTTAGGGTTACATTTTCATTTAGGTTTAGGTTTAGCGTTTGGGTTTTGGTTAGGTTTAGGCTTAGGGTTAGGCTTTGGTTTGGGTTAGGGTTAGGGTTAGTGTTAAGCTTAGGGTTGGGTTTAGGGTTAGGGTTTGGGTTAGGTTTATGGTTAGGGTTAGGGTTAGGGTTTGGTTTTGGGTTAGGGTTAGCGTTAGGCTTAGGGTTTGGGTTAGGTTTATGGTTAGGGTTAGGGTTAGGGTTTGGTTTTGGGTTAGGTTTAGGTTTAGAGTTAGGGTTTCATTTGGGTAAGGTTTAGGGTTAGGGTTGGGTTTGGGTTAGGTTTAGGGTTAGGGTTAGGGTTAGTGTTTGGGTTTCGGTTAGGGTTAGCGTAAGGGATAGGATTAGGGTTAGTGTTAATGTTAGGGTTTGGTTATGGATTAAGGTTAGAGTTAGAGTTAGGGTTAGAGTTATGGTTAGGGTTTGTGTTAGGGTTAGGGTTAGGGTTAGGGTTAGGGTTGGGGTTTGGGTTCGGATTTGGTTTAAGGTTAGCGTTATACTTAGTGTTAGGGTTTGGGTTAAGGTTAATGTTAGGGTTTGGGTTAATGTAAGATTAGCGTTAGGGTTAGGGTTAGGGTTAGGGTTAAGGTTAGGCTTTGGGTTTGAGTTAGGGTTAGGGTTAGGTTAGGGTTAGGGTTAGGGTTTGTGTTAGGTTTAGGGTTAGGGTTAGGGTTAGGTTTGGGTTAGTGTTAGGGTTAGTGTTAAGCTTAGGTTTGGGGTTAGGGTGAGGGTTTGGGTTAGGGTTAGCGTTAGGGTTAGACTTAGGGTTTGGATTAGCATTAGGGTTAGTGTTAGCGTTTGGGATAGGGTTAAGGTTAGGGTTAGGGTTACGATTAGGGTTATGTTTAGCATTACGGTGAGGGTTTGAGTTAGGGTTAGCGTTAGAGTTAGACTTAGGGTTTGGATTAGGCTTAGGGTTAGGTTTAGGGTTTGAGTTTGGATTAGGGTTAGGGTTTGGTTTAGTGTTAGGGTTATTGTTTGTGTTAGGTTCAGGTTTAGGGTTAGAGTTTGCGTAAGGGTTAGGGTTAGAATTAGGGTTTTGGTTAGGTTTAGGGTTAGGGTTAGAGTTAGGGTTTGGCTTTGGGTTAGGGTTAGGGTTAAGGTTAGAGTTAGGGTTAGGGTTATAGTTAGGATTAGGGATAGGGTTTGGGTTAGGCTTAGGGTTAGGATTATGATTAATATTATGATTAGGGTTAGGGTTAGGGTTAAGGTTTGGGTTAGGGTTAGGGTGAGAGTTAGGGTTAGGGTTTGAGTTTGGGTTAGGGTTAGGTTTAGAGTTAGGGTTAGGTTTAGTGTTCGGGTTCGAGTTTGGGTTAGGGTTAAGGTTAGCGTTAGGGTTTGAGTTAGGGTTTGGTTAAGGTTAGGGTTAGGGTTATAATTAGGGTTAGGGTTAGGGTTATGGTTAGGGTTTGGGTTAGGTTAGGGATAGGGTTTGGGTTAGGTTTAGTGTTTTGGTTACGGTTAGGGTTAGGGTTAAAGGTAGAATTAGGGTTAGGTTTAGCGTTAGGTTTAGGGTTTGGGTTAGGGTTAGGGTTAGTGTTAGGGTTAGGGTAAGGTTTAGGGTTAGGATTAGGGTTAGGTTAGGGTTAGGGTTAGGGTTTGTGTTAGGTTTAGGTTTAGGGTTTGGGTTAGCATTAGGGTTAGGGTTACCGTTTGGGATAGGGTTAGGGTTAGGGTTAGGGTTAGGATTAGGTTTAGGTTTAGGATTAGGGTGAGGGTTTGGGTTAGGGTTAGCGTTAGCGTTAGACTTAGGGTTTGGATTAGGCTTAGGGTTAGGTTTAGGGTTTGAGTTTGGATTAGGGTTAGGGTTTGATTTAGGGTTAGGGTTTAGATTTAGGTTTGGGTTAGGGTTAGGGTTAGGGTTAGGGTTAGGGGTAGGGTTAAGATTAGGGTTAGTGTTAGTGTTAGGGTTTGGGTTTCGGTTAGGGGTATAGTTAGGGTTAGGGTTAGGCTTAGTGTTAGGGATTGGTTTAGGGTTAGGTTTATGTTTTCGGTTAGGGTTAGGTTAGGGTTTGGCTTTTGGTTAGGTTTAGGGTTAGGGTTAGGCTTACGTTTGGGTTAGGGTTAGGGTTAGTGTTAAGCTTAGGTTTGGGGTTAAGGTTAGGGTTAGGGTTTGTTTAACGGTTAGGGTTAGGGTTAGGGTTTAGGAGTTACGGGTTAGGGTTAGGGTTAGGGTTAGGCTTCGGGTTATGGTTAGGTTTAGGTTTTGTGTTTGGGTTAGGGTTAGGGTTAGGGTTTGGTGTATGGTTATGGTTAAGGTTTGTGTTAGAGTTAGGCTTAGGGTTAGTTTTAGGCTTTGGGTTTGGGTTAGGGTTAGGGTTTGGTTTAGTATTAGGGTTAGGGTTATTGTTTGTGTTAGGTTCAGGTTTAGGGTTAGGGTTAGGGTTATAGTTAGGATTAGGGATAGGGTTTGGGTTAGGCTTAGGGTTAGGATTAGGATTAATATTATGATTAGGGTTAGGGTTAGGGTTAAGGTTTGGGTTAGGGTTAGGGTGAGAGTTAGGGTTAGGGTTTGAGTTTGGGTTAGGGTTAGGTTTTGAGTTAGGGTTAGGTTTAGTGTTCGGGTCCGAGTTTGGGTTAGGGTTAAGATTAGCGTAAGGGTTTGAGTTAGGGTTTGGTTAAGGTTAGGGTTAGGGTTAGGATTAGGGTTAGGCTTAGGGTTATGGTTAGGATTTGGGTTAGGTTAGGGATAGGGTTTGGGTTAGGGTTAGTGTTTTGGTTAGGGTTAGGGTTAGGGTTAAAGGTAGAATTAGGGTTAGGTTTAGCGTTACGGTTAGGGTTTGGGTTAGGGTTAGGGTTAGGGTTAGGGTTTGGGTTTGGTTTAGGCTTAGGGTTTGGGTTAGGGTTTGGAATAAGATTAGGGTTATGGTTAGGGTTAGGGTTAGGGTTAGGGTTAGGGTTTGGGTTAGGTTAGGGTTAGGGTTTGGGTTAGGGTTAGGTTTTGGGTTAGGGTTAGGGTTAGGGTTAAAGTTAGGATTAGGGTTAGGTTTAGCGTTAGGGTTAGGGTTTGGGTTAGGGTTAGGGTTAGGGTTAGGGTTAGGTTTAGGGTTAGTATTTGGGTTAGGGTTAGGCTTAGTGTTTGGTTTAGGGTTAGCGTTAGGGTTAGGTTTTTTGTTAGGTTTAGGGTTAGGGTTAGGGTTTGTGTTAGGTTTAGGGTTAGGATTAGGGTTTGGGTTAGGGTTATGGTTAGGGTGAGAGTTTGGTTTTGGGTTAGGGTTAGGTTTAGTGTCAGGGTAAGATTTTGTGTTAGGTTTAGGTTTAGGGTTTGGGTTATGGTTATGGTTTGGGTTTGGTTTAGGATCAGGGTTAGGGTTACGGTTAGGGTTAGGGTTAGGGTTAGGGTTAGGGTTAGGGTTAGGTTAAGGGTTTGGGTTTAATTTAGGTTTAGGGATAGTTAGGGTTAGGGTTAGGGTTAAGGTTAGGGTAAGGTTTAGGGTTAGGGTTTGGGTTGGGGTTAGGGTAAGGTTAAGGGTTAGGGTCAGTGTTAATTTTAGGGTTTGTGCTTTGGTTACGGTTAGGGTTAGGGTTAGGTTTAGGGTTAGGGTTTGGGTTTGGGTTAGGCTTAGTGTTTGGTTTGGTGTTAGGGTTAGGGTTATTGTTTATGTTAGGTTTAGGGTTAGGGTTAGGGTTTGGGTTACGGTTAGGGTTAGGATTAGGTTTTGGGTTAGGTTTAGGGTAAGGGTTAGGTTTAGGGTTTGGTTTTGTCTTAGGTTTAGGGTTAGCGTTAGGATATGTGTTAGGTTTAGGGTTAGGGTTAGAGTAGGTTTAGCGTTAGGGTTACGATTAGGGTTAGGTTTAGGGTTTGTGTTAGGTTTATGGTTAGGGTTAGCGTTAGGGTTTGGGTTAGCATTAGGGTTAGGGTTAGCTTTTGGGTTAGGGTTAGGGTTAGGGTTAGGGTTACGATTAGGGTTAGGTTTAGGGTTAGGGTGAGGGTTTGGGTTAGGGTTAGCGTTAGGGGTAGACTTAGGTTTTGGATTAGGCTTAGGGTTAGGTTTAGGGTTTGAGTTTGGATTAGGGTTAGGGTTTGGGTTAGGGTTACGGTTTGGATTTAGTTTTGGGGTAGGGTTAGGGTTAGGGTTAGGGTTAGGGTTTGAATTAAGGTTAGGGTTAGGGTTAGGGTAAGAGTTATGGTTAGGGTATGGGTTAGGGTTAGGGTTAGGGTTAGGGTTAGGGTTAGAGTTTGGGATAGGGTTAGGTTTAACATTTGGGTTAGGGTTAGGGTTATATTTAGGATTAGGGTTAGGGTTTGAATTAGGGTTAGGATTAGGGATAGTGTTATGGTTTGGGTTAGGGTTAGGGTTAGAGTTAGGTTTAGGATTAGTGTTAATGTTAGGGTTTGGGTTAGGGTTAGGGTTAGGGTTATGGTTAGGGTTTGGGTTAGGGTTAGGCTTAGGGTTAGGGTTAGGGTTTGTTTTAGGGATAGGGTTAGGGTTAGGGTTAGGGTTAGGGTTAGGGTTAGTGTTATAGTTAGTATTCGTGTTAGGGTTTGTTTTAGGGATAGGGATAGGCATAGGGTTAGGGTTTGGGTTAGGGTTAGGGTTAGGGTTAGGGTCAGGGTTAGTGTTTGGGTTAGGGTTAGGGTTAATGTTAGGATTAGGGTTAGGGTTAGTGTTAGGGTTAATGTTAGGATTAGGGTTAGGGTTAGGGTTAGGTTTCGGGATTGGGTTAGGGTTAGGATTAGGGTTTGAGTTTGGATTAGGGTTAGGGTTTGGTTTAGGGTTACGGTTTGGATTTAGGTTTGGGTTAGGGTTAGGGTAGGGGTTATGGTTAGGGTATGGGTTAGGTTAGGATTAGGGTTTGGGTTATGGTTAGGGTTTGGGTAAGGTATAGGGTTAAAGTAAGGGTAAGGATTTGGGTAAGGGTTAGGGTTATTGTTAGGATTAGGGTTAGGGTTTGTTTTAGGGTTAGGGTTAGGGAAAGGGTTAAGTTTTGGCTTAGGTTTAGGGTTAGAGTTAGGGTTATGGCTAGGATTAGTGTTAGTGTTATGGTTTGGGTTAGGGTTAGGGTTAGGGTTAGGGTCAGGGTTAGTGTTTGGGTTACGGTTAGGGTTAGGGTTAGGGTTAATGTTAGGATTAGGGTTAGGGTTAGTGTTAGGGTTAATGTTAGGATTAGGGTTAGGGTTAATGTTAGGGTTCGGGTTTGGGTTAGGGTTAGGATTAGGGTTAGGGTTAGCATTAGGTTTAGGGTTAGGGTTTGGGTTAGGTTTAAGGTTAGGTTTAGGATTAATGTTAGCATTAGGGTCAGGGTTGGGTTAGGGTTAGGGTTAGGGTTTGTGTTTCGGTTAGGGTTTGGTTTAGGGTTAGGGTTAGGGTTTGGGTTTGGGTTTGGGTTAGGGTTAGATTTAGGGTTAGGTTTTGGATTAGTGATAGGTTTAGGATTAGGGTTAGGGTTTGGGTTTCGGTTAGGGTTTGGTTTAGGGTTAGGTTTAGGGTTTGGGTTTGGGTTTGGGTTAGTGTTAGCTTTAGGGTTAGGGTTTGGGTTAGGAATAGGGTTTGGATTAGGGTTAGGGTTTGGGTTACGGTGAGGGTTTGGTTTAGTGTTAGGGTTAGGGTTATTGTTTGTGTTAGTTTTAGGGTTATGGTAAGGGTTTGGGTAAGGGTTAGGGTTAGAATTAGGGTTTGGCTTAGGTTAGGGTTAGGGTTAGGGTTAGTGTTTGGGTAAGGGTTAGGGTTAGGGTTAAGGTTAGGGTTAGGGTTCGGGTATGTGTTAGGCTTAGGGTTAGGATTAGGATTAATGTTAGGATTAGGGTTAGGGTTAGGGTTAGGGTTAAGGTTTGGGTTAGGGTTAGGGTGAGGGTTAGGGTTAGGGTTTGAGTTTGGGTTATGGTTAGGATTAGAGTTAGAGTTGGGGTTAGGCTTAGTGTTCGGGTTAGAGCTTGGGTTAGGGTTAAGATTAGGGTTAGGGTTTGGGTTAGGGTTTGAATTAAGGTTAGGGTTAGGGTTAGGGTTAGGGTTAGAGTTAGGGTTAGGGTTTGGGTTATGTTAGGGATATGGTTTGGGTTAGGGTTAGGGTAAGGGTTAGGGTTAGTCTTCGGGTTCGAGTTTGGGTTAGGTTTAGGGTTAGTGTTAGGGTTTGGGTTAGGTTTAGGCTTAGGGTTTGGGTTAGGGTTTGGATCAAGGTTAGGGTTATGGTTATGGTTAGGGTTAGGTTTAGGGTTTGGGTTAGGTTACGGTTAGGGTTTGGGTTAGGGTTAGGTTTTGCTTTAGGGTTAGGGTTAGTGCTCGGGTTAGGGTTAGGCTTAGTGTTTGGTTTAGGGTTAGGGTTAGGGTTAGGTTTTTTGTTAGGTTTAGGGTTAGGGTTAGGGTTTGGTTAGGGTTAGGGTTAGGATTAGGGTTTGGGTTAGGGTTAGGGTTAGGGTGAGAGTTTGGTTTGGGTTAGGGTTAGGGTTAGGGTTAGGGTAAGGATTTGTGTTAGGATTAGGTTTAGGGTTTGGGTTATGGTTATGGTTTGGGTTTGGTTTAGGGTTAGGGTTAGGGTTACGGTTAGTGTTAGGGTTATTTTTAGGATTAGTTTTATTGTTAGGGTTTGGTTTAGGGTTAGGGTTAGAGTTAGGAGTAATGTTAGTGTTAGGGTTTGGGTTAGGGTTAGGGATAGGGTTATGGTTAGGGTTTGGGTTAGGGTTAGGGTTAGGGTTAGGGTTAGGGTTAGGGTTAGAGTTTGGGATAGGGTTAGGTTTAGGATTTGGGTTAGGGTTAGGGTTATATTTAAGATTAGTGTTAGGGTTTTGATTTAGGGTTAGGGTTAGGCATAGGGTTAGGGTTTGGGTTAGGGTTAGGGTTAGTGTTAGGGTCAGGGTTAGTGTTTGGGTTAGGGTTAGGGTTAATGTTAGGATTATGGTTTGGGATAGTGTTAGGGTTAATGTTAGGATTAGGGTTAGGGTTAGGGTTAGGGTTCGGGTTTGGGTTAGGGTTAGGATTAGGGTTAGGTTTAGCATTAGGTTTAGGGTTAGGGTTTGGGTTAGGTTTAACGTTAGGTTAGGATTAATGTTAGGATTAGGGTCAGGGTTTGGGTTAGGGTTAGGGTCAGGGTTTGGGTTTCGGTTAGGGTTTGGTTTAGGGTTAGGGTTAGGGTTTGGGTTTGGGTTTGGGTTAGGGTTAGATTTAGGGTTAGGGTTTGGATTAGGGATAGGTTTAGGATTAGGGTTAGGGTTTGGGTTTCGGTTAGGGTTTGGTTTAGTGTTAGGTTTAGGGTTTGGGTTTGGGTTTGGGTTAGTGTTAGCTTTAGGGTTAGGGTTTGGGTTAGGAATAGGGTTTGGATTAGGGTTAGGGTTTGGGTTAGGGTGAGGGTTTGGTTTAGTGTTAGGGTTAGGGTTATTGTTTGTGTTAGTTTTAGGGTTATGGTTAGGGTTTGGGTAAGGGTTAGGGTTAGAATTAGGGTTTGGCTTAGGTTTAGGGTTAGGGTAAGAGTTAGGGTTTGGTTTTGGGTTAGGGTTAGTGTTAAGGTTAGGGTTAGGGTTAGGGTATGTGTTAGGCTTAGGGTTAGGATTAGGATTAATGTTAGGATTAGGGTTAGGGTTAGGGTTAAGGTTTGGGTTAGGGTTAGAGTTAGGGTGAGGGTTAGGGTAAGGGTTAGGGTTTGGGTTAGGGTAAGGGTTAGGGTTTGGGTTAGGGTTAGGGTTAGGGTAAGGGTTAGGGTTAGGGTTTGGGTTTAGGGTAGGATTAGGGTTAGGGTTAGTGTTAGAGTTTAGGTTTGGGTTAGGGTTACGGTTAGGGTTAGGGTTAGTGTTCGGGTTAGAGTTTGGGTTAGGGTTAAGATTAGGGGTAGGGTTTGGGTTAGGGTTTGAATTAAGGTTAGGGTTAGGGTTAGGGTTAGGGTTACAGTTAGGGTTAGGGTTTGGGTTATGTTAGGGTTATGGTTTGGGTTAGGGTTAGGGTTTGGGTTAGGTTTAGAGTTAGGGTTAGCGTTAGTGTTCGGGTTAAGGTTAGTGTTAGGGTTAGGGTGAGAGTTTGGTTTGAGTTATGGTCACGTTTAGGGTTAGTGTTAGGATTTGGGTTACGTTTAGGCTTAGGGTTTGGGTTAGGGTTTGGATCAAGGTTAGGGTTATGGTTATGGTTAGGGTTAGGTTTAGGGTTTGGGTTAGGTTACGGTTAGGGTTTGGGTTAGGGTTAGGTTTTGGGTTAGGGTTAGGGTTAGGGTTAGGGTAAGTGTTTCGTTTAGGGTTAGGGTTAGGTTTAGGTTTTTTGTTAGGTTTAGGGTTAGGGTTAGGGTTTGGTTAGGGTTAGGGTTAGGATTAGGGTTTGGGTTAGATTAGGGTTATTGTGAGAGTTTGGTTTGGGTTAGGGTTATGGTTAGGGTTAGGTAAGGGTTTGTGTTAGGATTATGATTAGGGTTTGGGTTATGGTTATGGTTTGGGTTTGGTTTAGGGTTAGGGTTAGGGTTAGGGTTAGGGTTAGGGTTAGGGTTAGTGTTCGGGTTAGGGTTAGGCTTAGTGTTTCGTTTAGGGTTACGGTTAGGTTTAGGTTTTTTGTTAGGTTTAGGGTTAGGGTTAGGGTTTGGTTAGGGTTAGGGTTAGGATTAGGGTTTGGGTTAGATTAGGGTTATTGTGAGAGTTTGGTTTGGGTTAGGGTTATGGTTAGGGTTAGGTAAGGGTTTGTGTTAGGATTATGATTAGGGTTTGGGTTATGGTTATGGTTTGGGTTTGGTTTAGGGTTAGGGTTAGGGTTACGGTTAGTGTTAGGGTTATGTTTAGGATTAGTTTTATTTTTAGGGTTTGGTTTAGGATTAGGGTTAAGGTTAGGATTAGTGTTAGTGTTCGGGTTTGTGTTAGGGTTAGGTTTAGGGTTATGGTTAGGGTTTGGGTTAGGGTTAGGGTTAGGGTTAGGGTTAGGGTAAGAGTTTGGGATAGGGTTAGGTTTAGGATTTGGGTTAGGGTTATATTTAGGATTAGGGTTAGGGTTTGATTTAGGGTTAGGTTTAGGGATAGTGTTATGGTTTGGGTTAGGGTTAGGGTTAGAGTTATGGTTAGGGTTTGGGTTAAGGTTAGGTTAGGGTTAGGGTTAGGGTTTGTTTTAGGGTTAGGGTTAGGGTTAGGGTTAGGGTTAGTGTTAGGTTTAGGGTTAGGGTTAGTGTTATAGTTAGGATTCGTGTTAGGGTTTGTTTTAGGGATAGGGATAGGCATAGGGTTAGGGTTTGGGTTAGGGTTAGGTTTAGGGTTAGGGTCAGGGTTAATGTTTGGGTTAGGGTTAGGGTTCGGGTTTGGGTTACGGTTAGGAGTAGGGTGAGAGTTAGCACTAGGATTAGGGGTAGGGTGTGGGTTAGGTGTAAGGTTAGGGGTAGGATTAATGTTAGGATTAGGGTCAGGGTTTGGGTTAGGGTTAGGTTTAGGGTTTGGGTTTCGGTTAGGGTTTGGTTTAGGGTTAGGGTTAGGGTTTGGGTTTGGGTTTGGGTTTGGGTTAGGGTTAGATTTAGGGTTAGGGTTTGGATTAGGGATAGGGTTAGGATTAGGGTTAGGGTTTCGGTTTCGTTTAGGGTTTGGTTTAGGGTTAGGGTTAGGGTTGGGTTTGGGTTTGGGTTAGGGTTAGCTTTACGGTTAGGGTTTGGGTTAGGAATAGGGTTTGGATTAGGGTTAGGTTTTGGGTTAGGGTGAGGGTTTGGGTTAGTGTTAGAGTTAGGGTTATTGTTTGTGTTAGTTTTAGGGTTAGGGTTAGTGTTTGGGTAAGGGTTAGGGTTAGAATTAGGGTTTGTCTTAGGTTTAGGGTTAGGGTAAGAGTTAGGGTTTGTTTTTGGGTTAGGGTTAGGGTTAAGGTTAGGTTTAGGGTTAGGCTATGGGTTAGGGTTAGGCTTAGGATTAGGATTAATGTTAGGATTAGGGTTAGGGTTAGGGTTAAGGTTTGGGTTAGTGTTAGGGTGAGGGTTAGGGTTAGGGTTTGAGTTTGGGTTATGGTTAGGGTTAGAGTTAGGTTTAGGGTTAGGGTTAGTGTTCGGGTTAGAGTTTGCGTTAGGGTTAAGATTAGGGTTAGGGTTTGGGTTAGGGTTTGAATTAAGGTTAGGGTTAGGGTTAGGGTAAGGTTTAGAGTTAGGGTTAGGGTTTGGGTTATGTTAGGGTTATGGTTTGGTTTAGGGTTAGGGTTTGGGTTAGGGTTAGAGTTAGGCTTAGGGTTAGGGTAAGGGTTAGGGTTAGTGTTCGGGTTCGAGTTTGGGTTAGGTTTAGGGTTAGTTTTAGGGTTTGGGTTAGGTTTAGGCTTAGGGTTTGGGTTAGGGTTTGGATCAAGGTTAGGGTTATGGTTATGGTTATGGTTATGGTTAGGGTCAGGGTTTGAGTTAGGTTACGGTTAGGGTTTGGGTTAGGGCTAGGTTTTGGGTTAGGGTTAGGGTTAGGGTTAGGGTTAGGGTTAGTGTTCGGGTTAGGGTTAGGCTTAGTGTTTCGTTTAGGGTTAGGGTTAGGGTTAGGTTTTTTGTTAGGTTTAGGGTTAGCTTTAGGGTTTTGTTAGGGTTAGGGTTAGGATTAGGGTTTGGGTTAGGTTTAGGGTTAGGGTGAGAGTTTGGTTTGGGTTAGGGTTAGGGATAGGGTTAGGGTAAGGGTTTGTGTTAGGATTAGGTTTAGGATTTGGGTTATGGTTATGGTTTGGGTTTGGTTTAGGTTTAGGGTTAGGGTTACGGTTAGTGTTAGGGTTATGTTTAGGATTAGTTTTATTGTTAGGGTTTGGTTTAGGGTTAGGGTTAGGGTTAGGATTAGTGTTAGTGTTAGGGTTTGGGTTAGGGTAAGGGCTAGGGTTAGGGTTATGGTTAGGGTTTGGGTTAGGGTTAGGGTTAGGGTTAGGGTTAGGGTTAGTGTTCGGGTTAGAGTTTGCGTTAGGTTTAAGATTAGGGTTACGTTTTGGGTTAGGGTTTGAAATAAGGTTAGGGTTAGGGTTAGGGTTAGAGTTAGGTTTAGGGTTTGGGTTATGTTAGGGTTATGGTTTGGGTTAGGGTTAGGGTAAGGGTTAGGGTTAGTGTTCGGGTTAGGGTTAGGGTTCGGGTTATAGTTAGGATTAGGGTTAGGGTTTGGGTTAGGCTTAGGGTTAGGATTACGATTAATGTTAGGATTAGGGTTAGGGTTAGGGTTAAGGTTTGGGTTAGGGTTAGGGTGTGGGTTAGGGTTAGGTTGGACTTTGGGTTAGGGTTAGGTTTAGAATTAAGGTTAGGGTTAGGGTTAGTGTTCGGGTTAGAGTTTGGGTTAGGTTTAAGGTTAGGGTTAGGGTTTGGGTTAGGGTTTGAATTAAGGTTAGGGTTAGGGTTTGGGTTATGGTTAGGGTTTGGGTTAGTGTTAAGGTTAGAGTGAGGGGTAGGATTTGGGTTAGGTATAGGGTTACAGTTAGGATTAAGATTAGGGTTTGTTTTAGGGTTAGGGTTAGGGATAGGGTTAAGGTTTGGCATAGGGTTAGGGTGAGAGTTAGGGTTAGGGCTAGGATTAGTGTTAGTGTTAGGGTTTGGGTTAGGGTTAGGGTTAGGGTTATGGTTAGGGCTTGGGTTCGGGTTAGGGTTATTGTTAGGGTTTGGGTTAGGTTTAGAGTTAGGATTTGAGTTAGGGTTAGCGTTATAGTTAGGATAAGGGTTAGGGTTTGTTTTAGGGATAGGGATAGGCATAGGTTTAGGGTTTGGGTTAAGGTTAGGGTTAGGGTCAGGGTTAGGGTTTTGGATAGGGTTAGGGTTAGGGTTAGGGTTAATGTTAGGATTAAGGTTAGGGTTAGTGTTAGGGTTAATGTTAGGATTAGGGTTAGGGTTAGGGTTAGGGTTAGGGTTCGGGTTTGGGTTAGGGTTAGGATTAGGGTTAGGGTTAGCATTAGTTTTAGGGTTAGGGTTTGGGTTTGGCTTAAGGTTAGGGTTAGGGTTAATGTTAGGATTAGGGTCAGGGTTTGGGTTAGGGTTAGGGTTAGGGTTTGGGTTAGGGTTAGCTTTAGGGTTAGGGTTTGGGTTAGGGATAGGGTTAGGATTAGGGTTAGGGTTTGGGTTTCGGTTAGGGCTTGGTTTAGGGTTAGGGTTAGTTTTAGGCTTAGTGTTCGGGTTAGGGTTATGGTTAGGGTTAGGGTTTGTGTTAGGGTTAGGGTTAGGGTTAGGGTAAGGGTTCGGTTTAGAATTAGGGTTTGGATTAGGTTTAGTGTTAGGGTTAGAGTTAGCGTTTGGTTTTCGGTTAGGGTTAGGTTTAGGGATATAGTTAGGATTAGGGTTAGGTTTTGGGTTAGGGTTAGGTTTAGGATTAGGATTAATGTTAGGATTAGGGTTAGGGTTAGGGTTAAGGTTTGGGTTAGAGTTAGGGTGAGGGTTAGGGTTAGGTTTAGGGTTAGGCTTAGGGTTAGGTTTAGGTTTAGGTTTAGGGTTAGGTTTAGGGTTTGGGTTAGGGTTAGGGTTAGGTTTTGGGTTTGGGTTAGGTTTAGGGTTAGTTTTAGGGGGTCATTTGGTTTAGGGTTCGGGTTCGGGTTAGGGTTAGGGTTTGGTTAGGGTTAGGGTTAGGGTTAGGGTTAGGGTTAGGATTTGGGTTTGGATTAGTTTTAGGTTTAGGGTTAGGGTTTGGTTTCTTTTAGATTAAGTGTTAGGGTTAGGGTTATTGTTTGGTTTAGGTTTAGGGTTAGGGTTAGGGTTAGGGTTTGGTTGAGGGTTAGGCTTAGTGTTAGGGGTTAGGGGTTAGGATATTGGGTGTCAAATGACAAAATTGATTTGTTCCTCCTGCTGCAGTCTCTCCACGTAGTCCTCAGCGTCCTAATTTTGAACCCTGTGGACTTCATTCCCACATCCTCACTCTTCCAAGTGATGTCATGCACTTGCAACTATCCTTTCCTTGAAGTCAGAGCGCTGGAATTCCACCTCAAGGGACCAGGAGCCTCAATGCAGCTGCAGGACGACGTGTGGCACACATTGTCTTTCCATGTTCTTATGCAGGAC
Organism: Eospalax fontanierii; assembly: GCA_035773235.1. NCBI lineage: Eukaryota > Metazoa > Chordata > Mammalia > Rodentia > Spalacidae > Eospalax > Eospalax fontanierii. The sequence continues at coordinate 2,752,679 of JAJHUQ010000044.1, read as the reverse complement.
TTGGCTTGCACAGTGACAGCAAGTAAGGGAGTAGAAGGACATGCCTACTACCTCAGCTTAGTCCCCTCTCCACCCCTCTGCTTCTCTTCTCTGTCCCCACAGCTTGCACTTCTATACAGCCTACCTGGCAGGAGACCTAGAGGGACATCATTAAGAACAGAAGCTGTATTGTGGATGGCAGGGTCCACTATGAACTGCTCTCTGAGACCTGACAAGGAGCATGTTGCCACAGATTATTCAGGGCTCCTCGTGAACAAACTTCTCCCTCACAGATTTCTTGCTTGGCACAGAGATTACTGGAGTCTCATTGGGCTTCTTACAATTGTGCACTGTGGCCTAGATGGAGGGTAAAACCCCCTTACAAACTGAGAAAAACTGTCCTGCAAGGTATGCCTAGTCTAGAACTTGATAAAGCCCACCTTAGAGGAAGTGAGTGCCATCAATTTGAGTATTCTCTGGCTGTCCAGGCTGTTTGAAGCCCAGGACAAACATTGTCTCAGGGAAAAGCAGAGCCTTCCTAAGACCTGCATAGGAGTCCTGACCTCCCCTCTGCTTCGACATTGTCACCCACCTTTTCATTACGGAGTCCAGTCCCTGACAGGAAGCGGTGTGACTTGCAGATTTGAAGAATGTAGAGACAAACAGATAGTTCCCATTCTGGGCATCTCTTGACAGATAGCTCAACAACTTCTTCACTTTGTCTGCATTCTGTAGATTAACCTGCACAGCTCAGTAAGTATACGGGATATTTTCTGGTCATCCTTAGGAAGGAGAGAGGAAGGAAGTTTCAAACTTGTAAACTCTGTCAGATTTCTCAATCATATGTTGCCATACACTCAGGTGAAAAATGGTAATTTCCTCAATATTCTCTCTCTATCTCCCTGTCTCACTCACTTTCTCTCTCTGTTTCTCGCTCTCTCTAACACACACACACACTCACACGCATACATACACAGACACACACACACAAAAGATGAACATGGGTGGACCAGGGGATTACAAAGTTTACCTGAAAGGTACTCATCATTGTCTCCTGTGTGACCCAGTGCATAAACCGCCAGATGCTCTGGGCTACAGCGAGCACTCAGTGTCTCCAGAAGTGGCCAAGGCACCTATTCCTGGTGTTTCTGGTCCTCAGTCTCCAGAAGAAGAGAACGAGGATTAACATATCCTGCTCTGGTCATTGTATGCAGACAAGTGAGTCAGTTCAGATTGCTACAGACCTGTAGTTACTAGGTAACTACAAGATTCTGAGTTCTCTTTCATCTGATGTCATAGAGGTGAGGTCACTTCCTGGGATCCTCTGACATAGCCTCTTCCTTATATAGCAGTGCTTGCACTGCTAAGTACTCTCCTGCCCCCTGTCCATGTGGACAGTTCCATCAGTATGCCCATTCCACCACACCCACCCAACTGGCTGGGTATGCCTGGCTTCAGCAACCTCTCAACTCTGAGGAAATTCCGCTAGATTCCAACCTATCCTGCTATACCTATCTGACAGCAAAGCATTATTTGGCTTACACTTCCATGTCACAATCCATTTCGGAGTGTAGTCAGCTCAAGAACTCAAGAAAAGAGTATTAAAAGCACAAGCTACTTGTTCAAAGGCGGCACACTACACAAGACTCTCAAGGAACGCAAACATGATGTAGTAAGCACAAATAGACATCTACCAAGTATGAAGAACTTACAGAAATAAGCACTCTCACAATTATGAAATTGGATTGAATGGATAGCTTAGAGGGCAAACTTCTTGTAATTCAATCATGTTTATCTGAGTTTGAATTCTAGAACCCAGGATAATGACTGGCCTCAGGAAGCAGACTTGGAATCCCAGCATCTGGGAGGCAGACACAAAAGAACCCTGGGCTTCCAGTCATGCTAAAACACTGAGTTATAAGTCAGTGAGTAACTTTGTCTCATTAAAAAGTGGATGAGAACCTGAGAACACTAACCAAAAGTTTAATCTTTGCATTTAGGCAAATATGAGCCTAAACAGAGACACACACACACAGAAACACACACACAGGCACACACAAGAACATCATTCCAGTGTTACTCATGAAGCCTGTTCGAGTGCTTAGAACATACCATTGAAAATGACCACTTGCCTCGCATTGCTGTAGAAGGGGAGATTTAACATAATGCAGAGACTGTTGACAAGTTTCAACCACAGTTGTATACTAAAGATTTTGAGAGCAGGAGAACATCTTCCGAAACCACACTTTATCATCCATCCAGGAGCTCCCATCCTAACATATCTCCCAGGGATGAAGAGCATGCAGTTTTGCAGGTCACTGAATACACTCGTCTTGTAAGTGGATTCTAGGAAGGGTAGGGATCTGCAATAGCAAGAAGCAGTGGCAAAAGGTCATCGACCATCTGAGCATTCCTACACAGTTCACGTCAGTGTGGTTTATGTTTAGCTCTGATGTCAACTGTCTGCTGTCATCTGGAAAACCGACTGATGTATAAACAGAGTAATACACAGTAGTCATGTCTTTTGGTTGTTGAGTATCTGTGCAAAGTGTGTGCAACTGTTTGTCATCCCAAATGGCACAGTATCTAATGTGGGTAGTTTGTTGTGTGTAAGAAGGAGGCGAAAAACCTATCACAAATTATGTTTCTGGAAAAGCCCAAGGACATGACAGTCATATCCAACATGAGGCAATCTGGACA